>CM038215.1:123956124-124262915 GCA_021442155.1 Cymbidium sinense
GCAACCACTATAAAACAAAAGAGAACATCCCATTATAATAAGCCAACAACCTAAGCATCCCTAGTAGCCAAGGAAAGACATATAACCAACAAATGTTCAAAAGAAGCACAACCAACATAGAAAGGCAACAATAGCACCTAACTAGGACCAACCGAAAAATCAAGTTTCTCCAGCAAATCAACCAACCAATGGGCACCAAACAAAGGCAACCCAAACACCCCACTAAGCTGCAGCCAGTCCAAAACACCAGAAGATAAAATAGCCATACACAAGTGGGCCAAAGGTAGCTACCAACCACTAGAAACCAAAAATTCCAATCCAGAAGGATCTATAAAGATTCGGCCAGCAGAAAAAGGAAACCATAACAACAAACAAGGTTTACCCAGAAGTACAACCAGAAATAAGACAAACTAACAAAAGGCAGGTAGCCAACAAAGGTTCAAAAGAAGCACAACCACCATAGAAAGGCAACAACAAAGACTAACTAGGACCAAAATCAAACTTCTCCAGCAAACCAACCAACCAATGGGCACCAAACAAAGGCAACCCAAACACCCCACTAAGCTGCAGCTAGTCCAAAGCACCAGAAGACAAAATAGCCATACACAAGTGGGCCAAAGGCAGCTACCAACCACTAGAAACCAGAAATTCCAATCTAGAAGGATCAATAAAGGTTCAGCCAGCAGAAAGAGGAAACCATAACAACAAAAAAGGTTGACCCAGAAGTACAACCAACAATAAGACAAATCAACAAAAGGCAGATAACCAACAAAGGTTCAGAAGAAGCACAACCACCATAGAAAGGCAACAACAGCACCTAACTATTGTAAATAACTACTGAACATAAATATTGCAACAAGGATTAAATAACTTAGCAAAATATCATCCAAATCTAAAACATGTAAAATTGTTCTTGAATCATAACAATCCTCCATTAAATTCTTGCATGAAAATTAAAAAATATGCAAAGAGACTATTGACTATGTTAATTAAGATATCACCATCATCCTTGTCACTTTGATTGGAAGTGTACTTCATAACATCTTCTGTGTCTTCTTCAAGTTCAAAATCATTTAAATCTACAACAAAGAAAGACTTCAATTATACAAATTAAAGATACATAAGTGATTTAAATGAAAATTTATTAAAAAAATATGTTTCAAACCTTTATCTCTATATAACTAATCCTTTGTGCATGCCAGTGCTTCCACAATATCATGTTTTAGTGCACTCTGATATTGATCAAGAATCCTCTTGCTAGTGAATTCTGAAGTTTATAATGATGAACCTTGCATACTTGATTTCAAATAATTTCTAAACAATGAAAATAACTTCTCTATCACATTTGCAACTTCTCTAACTCAATCACCTCCATAAAGTCTTTTATAACACCATTCAACAAAATTAAATTTGTACCTTAGATCAAGGATAACAGCTACTACAAGTATTACACAAAAATCAGACCAGTACTTCTCAAATTTTGAAAGCATATTTAAAGCCATCCTTCTGATATAGTCATTATCACTTGAACTTTCATGCTTTAATACTGCATATGCTATTGAAATAGCTGGAAAATAGAGATTTGATGTATGATACTTTGTGCTACAAAATACACATGTAATTTCATAAAAAAAGTGCTAAGAAATTTCATATGCTAATAATTTTTTCCCATTCAATTGTTGATAGACAACTCTTGTAGTTCAAGTCACCCAATTCTAGATGCAAAAAAGCACGCCTGTAATAGATAGCACTATCAAACATAATAAAAGTTGAATTCCACCTAGTAGAAACATCTTATCTTAATCCCTTCTTTTCATCAATAAAACTTTGTTTAGCACATTCCAAAAAATTTTACTTCCTTGCTTGAGAACCTTTCACATATTAATACTTTCACGAACCTTTGATATTGAGTTATCAATGTCTTTTAATCCTTCTTGAATAATCAAATTTATGATATGTGCACAACATCATATGTGAAAGAATTCTCCATTGCAAAGTAGGTCACCTCTCAAATTTAAATGATTTCTCATGAATTCAACATATACATTATTAGCTAAAGCATTATCTAAAGTAATGCTGAAAATCTTTTTTTCAATCTCCCAATCAAATAAAAAAGTTTGAATTACTTCAAATAATGCAAGACCGTCATGCGGAGGTGCCATAAAACTGAAATTAAAATTTTTTTTTGTAACTTCCAAGCATTATCAATGAAATGTGCTGTTAAACAAATAAATCCATCGGTATTGATGGAAGTCCATAAATCTAACGTCAAGCAAACTCGACTAGTGATAGTTTGTAGCATTGTTTGAATTTGCCCCTTCTCTTTCATGAACATCTTTTTGCAATATTTTCTAATAGTATTTCTTGAAATAAGTTGCAAATCTCGATGCAAATAATGTTAAAGTGCTCTAAAACTAGGCTATTCAACGCATTGAAAAGGTAAATCATGCATAATAATGCAAGCGGTAAGCAAGTCACAAAACTCTTGTTGGTTGAACTTAACATTGCACATGAAAATAGATGAAGAAGAATTACCTTGCAAAATAAGTTGGCCTATATCACGTGTCCCTTTTTTTGCAAGTTTGTAAGTGACGTTTCAAATTGCCGGTGCCAAATTTTCTATCACATATGTAGTTTGCACCGCACTTTTTATATTGCATCTTTGTTTCCCATCATTTCCAATAGGTAATAAATCAAAATATCCCCAACCAAATGATAACATTCTTCTCTTCTTTCTGGCAAGTCTATTGCTTGTCTCTTCATCAATTGTTTGAATTTCATTCTCACCAATATCCCCATGAAAAAAAAACTTCATTTTCTTGAGCATTACTAATAGTATTGGAATCCTCCATCTAAATTAAAAAATTGATGATAAGAAATTTATAAATAATACATTATACATGTATTACACATTTATACCATAATTAGTAAATATCTACTTACAAATAATACACATGCTACTAAAAATAATGAGCAGATAAAGTAAATGATACTCAAATGATACTAATCAACACAGCCGGCCTGCCACAATATTCAAATAAATAGATAAAGTAAATGTCTAAATGATACATAGTAAACGAATTCATCAATTTCCCATACAATATTCATCTCAACTTCTCAAGACAGCCGGTCTACAACAATATTCAAACGAGTAGATAAAGTAAATGATACACAGTAAACAAATTGCTCATATAATATTCATCTCAACTTCTCAAGAGTCAAGACAGCCGACCTGCCACAGTTGCAACAAATCCAAGAATTCCCAAGAATAAACGCATATGTTAAACTAACAGCATGTCCTTTCATATGTGTAATACAAACAAATAATTGAATAAACAATCACAAATCATGAATGACAGAGAAGAACTGAAAAAGCCCCACTTCAAATAATAAACCAGTAAACTACTAAACCGTTAAACTTAAACAATTCAACGTTTTAAAGTCCCACATGGCTCACAATTAAGAACTAAAAAAGCCCCACATTTTAAAGTCTTAAATAGCATGTAAAAAATATTTAATGGATTACGGATCATCAATAAACACTAAACAGCACGGTCATCCATACAATTACAAAGAAACGATCACCAAACACGAATGATAGAGAAGGATTGATTTAGATCTATCATGGCTCTCCGAAGACAAAGGATTACAGATTACCTCAGACGCAGAATGAGAGAAAGATTCGAAAGAAGAAGTGTGACGGAGAGTCAAGAGAAAGAAGATGTCGAGATGGAAACTTCAGGAGGGATTCGGCTTTCGGCCTTTGCAGTTCACAGAGGCCACACCGTCAAAGCCACGAAATCGAGAAGAGGTACAAGAAAGGAAGTCAAGTATGAGAAATTGTGGCTTGCATTTTTTACTAAAGCCTAAAAGAATTTATGAATGATCTGGGCCGTCGAAATGATCGGTTGGCTTACATCTTACTCGGACCGGAATCCCAACTTATCGAGAAGTCATTTCGAGTCGATTTCGGGTTTTTTTGGGTCAACCTGAACCCGGCTCACAAATTAATTCGTGTCATATATTACGACACTAACCCGACTCGAAAATCAATTTTACTGACCCAAACTCGGATTTTTTGAGTCGGGTTCGTATCGAGTTGTCGAGTCGGGTAAATTTTTGACACCCCTATCGGCAGCGGTGACCAACGATAGTGGCGACGGTGTCTTTGGGTGGTCGGCGATGACAGCGTGATGATGGTTGCCGACGGGTAATCATACGGTGGCGTGACCAATGGTGGTGGTCGGCGGTGGCGAGGACCGATGGTGGTGGTAGGCGGGACCGATATCGATGGCGATGAGGCGGCGGTGGCGATGATGATCGTATTCTGACCGTCGACTGGTGACACGATTATGCTTGGAGGTTCTTCAAGCCTGAGAGCTCTCTCTCATCTTTAGCTTGGCCTCCCCTCATGTGAAGAATGAGAGGCTATTTATAGATTAGAGGAGTTGTGTTTCTGTAAATAAATGCAAAATCCAAACCACTCCATCGGACGGCTCAAAATGATTCCCTTGATCATCTAATATATTTTAAGTATTTGAATGCTCAAATGAAGTTAGAATTAGGAGATCTTATACTTGTTAGGTCCGGCTCGTCAAGACGCTCGATTTAACTATAAACACTCCATATTTAAGAGCTGACTGATATCACAAAGTTTTCAATAAGTGTTTAATCTCAGTTAGTCTTGACTCAGAATCAGATTGCTTTCGACATTAAGATTCGTGCTTTGACTAGTGGAAATTTAAGTGTCATATCATTATATAATAAAAAAAAACTATCAATAAAGGAGAAGCATGATTTGAGATTACATGAAAGGCCAAATTTGAACATAGTTGATATATTTATATGTTAAATAATCTTAACTCATCTCTTTTATTGATAACTCTTTTCTATATAAAAATATATAAACAATTTTTAAATATCTAATCGGAATAATAAATCAAATCAAATGATTTTAATAACCTTGAAATTACACTCAAAGATTTGATTAGATGAGTATTATATATACTTAGGCCTTTGAAAACATTTAATTACTTTAACATAAGTTTAATAGTTAATCAATTAAACTAATAGTAAATAATAATCAATTTATAATATAAGATTTAATTAAATTGATTTTATCAGTTTCTATTATCATTTTTAACAGTAAAAAAATTATGAAGTATAAGGATTATGTGGTGATGCGAGTTGGCCAAAAAATGTCCACTTAAAGGTCAACTTCTATAAAAATACCTTTAGTGAAGACACCACAAAGGCTATAAAAATGGCTGAAGTGAAGACATTTTTGCTCTTTAATGAATTATCCCACATTCATGCTCTAAATGCTAAATTTTTCACCAGTAAATTTCCTTTTTAAAATTCGTCCTTTGAGAAATAAGATGAGGGGCTTATAGATTGTCATAGATCATTTTTTATTTTATATTATATATTTTTATTTTATTTTATTTATATTTTAATTTAAAATAAATTATATTTGATAGTCATAATTATTTTTAAAATATTCAAAACATTCAATTATTTTTTAGTATTTTTAAAAAATTATTATTATTATTTAAAAAAATATATAAAATAAAAAACTTAAAAACACACTAATATATTTTAAAATAATATGAAAATAAAATAAAAAAGCATAAAATAAAATTGATCCCAAACAGACTCTTAATTTTTTTTAGATTCAACTATCCTAATATAGTTATTATTTTGTTATTGTTTAAAAGCATATGGTCTTTGCTAAACATCTATTAATAATCACACATAGAAAAAATTGGATGCTTTAATACTATAACTAAATTATTAAGGATTGATCATACTGAGTGGATGAAGAGGGGTTGAAGTTGTATATAGAAGTTAAAGGTCGTGACATATATAAGGAGGAATATAAGAACATAACATTTGTGATTATTAAATAAAATAAAAACTTGACAATGAAGAAAATTAAAATAATCTATAAATTAATAAAATTTAAATCATGGGTCATAAAAGAAGTTTCTTTATAAAAAAATTCACGTTTGGCCTCTCGTTGAGGATAAATTATTATGTGTGCTATTTGACCGTCTAGATTATTATGTACGCACTCGCTTGTATACATAATAATATACAACGTGTATAAAACAATCCAGGTAGCCTTGATGCCGCACGCAATAATTTTAGCTCGTTGAGAGCATTATGATTGGTTCCGAGTCTAGTTTTCGAAAGAGAGAAGAGTTTAAAGATAAGACACTACTATGAGATTTCACTTTCATTTTGCGAGGAATTTAGATCTAGTTTTAGGTTTGTCATAGCAAGCTTATGGTTAATTATCAATCCCAAAGCTGATAGGAAACTTTCAATTAAGGCAAGTCAATAGGCCAATGAGAACTGAGCATATAGTACCAACAAATTATGTTTAAATTTTAAGAAATTCATCATTGTTAACTTCAAGTAAATGTTGGGGAAGTGATGACAAGCCCGATCAAGATCTTATGATTTTGTCATCCCAGGCTATCATAGTTTGTAGTCAATTTAGTTAGATGAGGTAGTTAGCTCAACCTAATTAGAAGATCTTCATTAGCAATCATGAGTTGCTTTGTCCAAAGAGAACTTTGTGCCCTATCAAATACCATTATATTATTCATAGCTTAAGAAGTAAAGCAATTAATTAACATATGGAGTATAGTCGTAAGTTTGTGACTATCATTTAATGGTTTTATATTAGACAAATCATGTGGTCAGTGGGCTTTAATCATAATTGTAACTTTATGTGATATTATTTAATGATAGAATTATGCAAAAAGATGGCACAAGCTATGACATTACTGGCATAAGATTTTTTGAAAGTGAACTTAGCAATACACTTAATTTAATATTAAATTCTTTTAAGCTATATTTTTTTAAAAAAATTATCACTTCTGACAAATGTTTGTGAAGTGGTGGTAGATGATTTTGCTTAAAATGTTTAGATGATTGATTTCACTTAGAAATTTTGTGATTATTAAAATCTTTATATTTTATCGGAGTTTAAATTGGAGATAATTTGCATTAAGATATTAAAATATTTTAATGAAAATATTCTTTCCTATTGAGATCTTCATTCAATAAGCTCATCATCAGGGTGAAAATTGTTTGATTACTCATATTTGCAATTTGAAACTTTTATTCTTGAAATTGAACTCTTATGGTTGAGATCTTCATTCAACTTACCATCAAGTATTTATATTTTGTTAACTTTACATGTTTGCTTATAGAGTATTGGGCCTATGGTTTACATATAACTCAAATTTATATATACATTTATTACATATAACTCAAATTTATATATATACATTTATTACATATAACTCAAATTTATATATACATTTATTACATTGCAGACCTTATCGACTCTACTTCGAGTATAGAGGATCAAGCTTATGGTTGGAATTTATAATTATATTTTTAAGTTTAAAATGGAGAGTTTGCAATTTTGAATATGAATTTTTTTTTATTAAGAAATGCCATTTAGTTAATCTTATATTTAATTTCTATAGTGTTTAACACAAATATGTGGATGCTTTGAGATCTAAAATTTATATCAAAATTGATCATATAATTTCTTTTGGGGAATATCAATTGTCTCTATATTTTCATAAAAAAAATTAATTAGAAGTATATGCCTTAATATTGTATGAGGAACATCATATAATATAATTTGTGGCTTACACTCAAACATTCTTTATATTAATATATCACTTCTGTGGGATTTAGTAAATCCTATATATCAAAATTTAATAAATCTTGAGTTACTAAATCTCAAAAAGTGTTTGATATGTAATAATTAAATCCTATTAAATCTTGAATAGGTGTTTGATAAGTTCTTTAAGAAGTATGTTAACTCTAATAATAATTTAAATTAACAAACTTAGTTAAGTATAAAACTTATAATAACTATATTTATATTTATTTAGTTATAATTAAGGTATAATGACATATTAATTCATCATTAATAGAATCCAATTAAATAGTTAAAATTAAGTTAGATCAAATTAAAAATAAATATTAACTTTTAAATTAGTTCAAATCAAATATAAATTAAATTATGATTATTTTTAACAAATTATAATTAGTTTTTAATGACATATCAATAAATCATTAATAGTATTCAATTAATTTAATTTAAGTTAATATATTACACAATCAATAATTGGTAGTTAATTAAATTAAAAAAATTAAATTAAGAATAATCAAAAGATATTTACATACATAGCATACAATTTTTATATATTTACATATCTAATTAATTTCTTTTAATAGAAATAAATATATACTTAATCAATTAAAATTTGTTAATCTCAAAATAAATATAATCACAGTAAGTACTTTTCATGTTAAAATTTGTTAATAGCACAATCCAGAACTGACGAACTAAATTTTAAATCCATGTAGACAAGATCAATCTATCCGATATGGAAAGAATTCTTTAGGGGACGTCGCGATGGTAGCCCTCCATTCTTCCCCTTCCGTTTTGTTACTACCCGAAACCCCATCGAGGAAGAGGACGTCGCCATGGTAACCCTCGTCTTTCCTTTCTTTCGCGCGCTTCAGTTTGTGTAAATCCCGCAAATCCGGAATACGGGACATTTCAGTCATTTCAGCTCATATAGACATAAGGATATTTTAGTTATTTTTGCACAAACTGCAGTACAGCAGATTCTAAACAGAATTTTCTAAATAAAATCATAACTTCAGCAACAGCAATTTCCTGCCACCAACTTCTTATACAACAGCTAATAACGCTAAAAGCTGCTGCCCAAATGCGTCATAAATATGAGATTTAGTAGATTCCCTTTTAGCATTTGACGGATTTATCGGTTTAACTACTTAAATACGGAGCAAATCCATTACCAAATAATTATATCAGTCCGGATATAACTTCTATGTCCAGCATAGCGTCACGTGATATTGGGTGAACTATTATATATTATCAGATATGATGTGTATATAGATGTTATATATTATGTAGTTAATCTTACATCAACGATAATAATAAACAATAGTTCACAATCATTATTTAGTTCTGTATTAATTGAGCATCCCATAATATTGTACTATTAAAATCCAAATATTGAGTTACATCTGAACTCCCTGAACCTAATAATTTCACTAGTTTTAAAGCCTTGAGTCAAACGATCCGTTATATCTCTGTTATTTCTCGTCATATCAAGGGGGTTATATTTTAGTTTTGATTTTGCTAAATTTGCGAGCTGCTCATTTTCTTGGCATTCTAGTAGCTAACTGTCACTGTTACATTTTACTTATCTTCTCATTTCTTTTTTTTCTTCTGCTATGGGCTTTCACTTCATCTCATGTTTTTCACACAACACACACACACACAAAGCTGAGTAAAAAAATTTCAAACTCAAACTTATGTTTCATGTTATTTCCAATATTGTAAGAGTACCAATATCTCAAAGAAGCATTTAGATATGTAGTAGATTTGCTATGTAACTTCTAATTATTCGCCAAGTTCAAAGCTAAGTTCAAACAAACACGCTTATCAACCCAATTACAAATCCGTACAACTTCTTCAGCTTCCCACAATTTCTCAACATGCAAAGAAATTTTGAGATACTAATGATCAAGCTAAAAGAAAATGGAAGAACAATAACTGTTCTCCAATCACTGTGAACAGTCACCTAGAGATAATCATAGCAGCCTACTCGTGATTTATCTTGGGCTACAATTTATCTTCCAGTCGGATCACTGGTTGGAGTGGAGGCCTCATCATCTCTTCACTCACAACTTCTTGAATTTCTTCTCTTCTATTTTCAGAATCTCCAGGTTATCATCTGGATTTACTGCAGAGTGGATTCTTGCTGAACCAAAGCTTGGCAAAGCCATCATTCCAGCTCCAATTTCTCTTGGCAGAGGAACCAGCACTTGCTGATTTCCCTCCTCACTTTCCTTCCTATAGAAACTTCCATCCTCAACATCATAAAAGTTACCAGTCCTAACTTCCTGAGCCAGCGAGCATGACCAGCAGAATAGCCACTGCATGAAATCAGTGAAGCCTGGATTCCCACAGCAGAATTGGTTTTCAGGAAGTTTGAATTTCTTCCTCATTTGAATCCAATATCCTCCATATAGAAACCCAAACATGCAAAGGACAATGCCTGTAATCCCCACCATGTATCTAATTACAGCGTCATTGACATTGAGAGCTGTTACACTGAATACTACAACTGGTGCAGTGCAGAGAAGTATGAATGTGAAGATGTGCACATGCATGTTACCAAATCCAAGCCTCTCCATGTTCCAACCGAAAACACAGAATGTGCAGAAGAAGGAGAGATAAGCAACAGCTTGATCATCCCAGCAATCGAAGAGTCCTCCTACCCACTCAGGAGAAGTCTCCACCACCCTCTTGTTGCCTTGTACTAACTCATTCTCATCACTGCTATTTGTTGTCATAGCTACCTCTATTGCTGCTGCTTCATCGTTCTCAGATTCAGTCTTGCTCGCAAGTGGGCCAAAGAATGTGTAAATAGCTGCAATGGTTGGTGCTACAGTTCCTATAACAATGAAGAGAATCTGTGGCCATGTAGGCCTTGTGCTGCTTGTAAATGCCCAAAAGACAGCACAAAGGCCATACTGACAAAAGCAAGTTATGTGCAGGAGGCTGACAACAAACACCATATGAGCCCTCTCATGTGGTTTTTTTGTTCCATTCTTGCAGTATATGTTTCTCAGTTCGACAATGTCTCCTGATCTCCAAGAATATAAGAGAACCAGATGGTGTGAGATCCTTGGATGCTGATACAAGCACATGATGGTGAAGAGGGCATTGAGGATTTGGTTGATGATCTCTGTCCATTGCTTTCGAACTGAGCTGTTTGGGATAGCATGGTTGAGGAGCCCGACCATGAACAGGAAGAGCACAACAAGGCAGGCAGCAACAAAGAAGAACCAAACAAGAAGAGCCTTATTCATTGGGTGCTTGATCCATTTCTTGCAGTATCTAACAATGGCTTCCCGGTTGATTTTTCTGATAAATGATATATAGAGGCAGTGGCGGCCATTTGTGGTGCTGGTTGTGGGATCAGGATGTGAAGAATTGTTTCCTGTGCTCTGGCTCTGGCTTCTCTGGAAGAAGGGAGAGATTCTGGCTGCAGCACTGAACTTGTTAAACCAGTCTTTCAATGTGTTGGCTTTTAAAAAATCAAAGAATCGTTTTTCGCGGCGATTCTCGTTAAGGATTCCCTTTTTCACGGTTGGGATGTCTTCGATATTTATGTTTGAATTAATTGTTGCTGCTTCTTTTGTCTCACCAATGACACTTGTTTCCATTCTTCTGCGACAAGAAATTAATAGCAGATAGCCTGCATGAGCTTAGATGATAGAATGTTGATTTCTGTATTGAAATCTTTGTTATGTTGATCAGCAAAAGTTTCATTTTGGGCTCATTTGATATGAAAAATGAAATAATTATTTTTTTATTAAGCAGCTCTCTCTCTCTCTTTCTCTCTCTCTCTCTCTCTCTCTCTCTCTCTTTTAATTATGAGAAAGGATGAATATGATTCAAAGCTAATCAGGTTTCATTTAATGTGCCCAATCAAATGAACTCATGAACATTAGTGAAATTAAGATTTCAAATGAGAATAAGCAAAATCGTGTACGCAAAATTTAAGAGGATGATGCTTCTATAATACAGATGATTGTAAAAGAATAAAGTTTTCAAATCATATAGAAGAAATTTTCTTAAGACTGAGATAGCATGAGCCACTCAGTACTAGCCCTCTTAATTCTACCACTGATAATGCACAATACATGGCTCAACCATGTTAAACTATATCAGCATATTATGTGGACTCAATAAAGATAATATAAATGACAAATCATTCTTTATTAGCGGTGTTAAAAAAATGTTCTGATCAGAACTTGGCTCAATAAATCCGATTTTGAGTTGACCCAATCAGTATTTGGGATACATTCAAGTCACTAGATTTAACCAAATTATTTAACAATTGGTGTGTTTGAACCGTGAAAGAGTTGGTAGAGGATATTCTTTCCAATATGTATATAAAGAACTCAAACTCTAAATTAATTTTTTTATTAGTCAAGCTATCTTGACTCAAAATATATTTGGGGGATTTACATACATACCACACAATTTTGATTCCAAAAGAAGTTGGAGTCTACCTAAACTCAATTATTTTTGACCTTGGCTTCAATCTACTTTGCTCTAACTCGACTTGAAGTCAGCCTTTACTCTCATTCGGTAACTCATTGTATTATGATGGGAAAACTTTTGATTGTTTATTTTTTTAGAAAGAAGTCGAAAAGAAAAAAATTTCATTTACTACTAATTCTAATTTTAGAAAATTTTGTGATTTAAAATGTTATTTTGAGAATGATAGAAATGTGATATTAAAACCAGTATTTTGAATTTTTTAAAAGAAAATATATATCAAGTTTTTTTTTTTAAAAGCGATTTACAGAATTTCACAATCGAAAAATGTAGTTTATTCCAAACAGACCCTATATCTCTTTAGCTTAAAAATTAATCATAACTGACTGTGATATTACTTGTTAGAGAGTTTGGATTACAGAGAGATCAAGTTTAGACTGATATCAATTAGCCTAATTATTATTTTTTTCAGTTAAAAGAACTTAAATAGATGATAGCCAACAATTAGTATTCATGCACGAAAACAAAATAAAAAAAAAAACAAAAAAAAAAAAAATAAAAAAGCGAAAACAACAATTTAACCTTCAAGAGTATCAATCAGTATAAATGCTATTTTTTATCCTCCTACTTCAACATATCTATTAATACAAAATTTTGATCAAGGAAACATTCAAATAAAATTTATTTTCAAATTTAATATTTTTTCCAACTCAACCTCTGCACTGTACTATTTAGTTTGATAATCCATGCCTATCTTTTCAACGGTAACATCCTTTTAAAAAAATAAAAATCATTCTCTTTATGTAATCTTATGTGATATAATCTAATATTCTAATATACTACAAAAATTAAATTTTGCATGACTTCATCTGCTAAAAAAAAAAAAAAAAAAATTCTGCTATATTACACTCTCCTTCAACATCAAAATCCAAAATCCTTGATGTACCGCTGTAATCCATCTTCGGTTCATGCAGATAAATCATGAGGCAGACACACACCAGAGAGAGAGAGAGAGAGAGAGAGAGAGAGAGAGAGAGAGAGAGAGAGAGAGGTGAGAGATCACTTACTTCTCAAGAACAGAGGCCAAGGAAAAGAAGAAATCTCAGCTGAACTCCTCGCTTCTCTTCTCCAGCTTGTGAAAAAAATCAGGGAACAGGGAATGAATTCTCCTACTCTATCTATAAAGAGAGAAAATAAATGATTTAATGACAAAACCAACGGAAGAAAGAGATTAATTAAATATTCACCAAGTCAAAGTGTATTTAGTCATAGATTTCCTTTTCAGAGCAGGATAAGGAGCGAAGAAATTTTTAAAATAAGTATTAAATAATTAATATTTATTATTTTAAGAACTAATAAAAAAAATTTGGTTTAGGTATAATGTCCCATAATGATAAATCAATAGTTTTGTGGCTTGCTATTAATCTTGATAATCGGTCGAAAGCAAAAGCGATCGATTATAGTAACGGCTTTAATGTAGAAGTCGCCAATAAGGGTGCAACTTTCCTATCTTTTTTTTCCAGAAAGGAGATGTATTTTTTACAAGAGTTGTATTTGCCTGCAGTTTGCATATAAACTCAACCAGCTGCTAGCATCAAATTTAAATTACTTTACATAAAGTTGTTGTACTACTAAACAAATTATACAAAAAAAAATTCATTCATATCTTAAATAAACCCAATTACAAATGCAGAAAATACAAAACTATAGAAATAGTCAGTCACAAATACACAATACAAATACATCTCTGTATACTATCGCCATGGTGACGTCATAGCTATCGCAAAGACTACGGAGTGTAGGCGTAGTGGTCGCGAGACGATTATGCAGCTGATGGGAGACATCATGTGGTTCCTGATCTGCCGCAAGTTCTGACCTCATCTCTGGCTGCGAGTCTCCTAAAGATACCCAATCTTGTGACGGTGCAACGTCCATATGGTACTAAGACTGAGAGCTCTCCTGAAAAGTGGAAGGCCTTAAATAAACATAAGTAAATGTTGGTGACGATCATATTGTATAATAAGCAACAATAGCCTTAGGATATGATTACAATATTGTATAATAATACTAAGGCTATGACAACCTTCAAATATTGGTGACGATCATCGGTGGAGGTTGGCAATGACAGCAAGTGATTATCGATGATGGTTATCGATGATGGTTGATGATATATGCTAGTGGTGGATTGCATTAAGCTCTAAGCTTAATCTTTAGCCCTTGTCCTCCATGATGAGAATAGAGTCTATTTATATAATTTTAAGATAAACATTTTGATAAATTTAACTAAAATCTTACAGCATTTCATCATATGATTTGTATTGATTCCCATAATTGTAAATCATTCTTTTAGCACTTAAATATCTTAACGATCTAAAATTTGAGTGATCTTGGTTGGCTCCTCTTGTCTAGATACTTGATTTGACTATAAGTATGCTACATTCAGAGATCGTTTGATCCTTCAATTAATATTTCAATATTTCTATTTACACTTTAAGAGCCTAATTTGTGTTTATTTGGACTCGATC
Source organism: Cymbidium sinense (assembly GCA_021442155.1). Lineage (NCBI taxonomy): Eukaryota > Viridiplantae > Streptophyta > Magnoliopsida > Asparagales > Orchidaceae > Cymbidium > Cymbidium sinense. The sequence continues at coordinate 123,970,792 of CM038215.1, forward strand.
AATGTAATTTTCAATAGCATTGTCTCATTAAGACGCTGGACTATAATTTTTTAATATTGGTGACAGATGATCCCCTAACTTTATTTTTAAATATTTTAAACTTAAGAAATGCATCAAGATTGGTGCTTTATTAGATGTATTTCTCGAATGTATATCAATGATTTCAAATTCATGACATTTGAGAAAGAAAAGAAGCACACAAATTATTTAGTTGACATTTATTGATTAAATTAATCAATGTCAAATTGATGACTAGCTATAAGATGGCTCTTCTTGCTGAAAAAAAATTCCAGGAGCTACAATATAATATAAACTTATGCAAAAAAAAAAAGTTAAAGTGACTTGACTTGGATTATACATTCCTCTCCAATTTGTAAGGCACTTAGAAGGTTTTTCTTGCTGGTTTTCGCTGAGTTTTATTATGGTGTTGACATAGCAATGTCCATTATTTCAAAAATTAAATAGCAAGAAAAATTTAACTTGCCTTTTGGCAACAAATAATAAGAATAATTAAAGTTGATGTGCAAAATAATATGCATATTTATTTTCATTCATGAAAAGTGCTTTTGGATATCTAACTCACCCTTATATTGTCTTATGTTGAATTGGTGCCTTACATTGATGACTTATAATAACAACTCTATATTATATTGATGTCTTGTACCTATAACTTATATTGCATCAATGCCATTTTGATGATTTCAATGTCAATGCTTATGACTTCTTATTATTCAGGCCAACTTTTGAAGCCATCTCCAATCAACCAAATTATCCATCTTATAGGCAATAATCCATTCTATAACAATTTGAAGTGTCTAAGGACGTCGCTCATCAACACTATATTAGAATACCATACATCAGGTACAAATATTGTACCATGCAGTCAAGCATAGACATTAGATTAATAAAAAGTATTAATTTTGTTAGATATGCTTACTAAAAAGGATTGTATTGAGCCCTAAAGCATGAAATGACAATACATTATCATAAAATAATTGATAAATCTAAAAATTTTTGCACTATATGTAATATTTACTAGCATTTTTATATGCTCTAAGCTTTTCTTTATCTTTATTTAGTATGAATGCACTTAATCATATTTAATCTTAATTGATACTATAATTGATGAAGTATTTAAAGTGTTTCAACATCTCTTAATAGTCATCCCTATTCATAAATTAATCATGCATACCTTTATTAATTCATTGCACTACTTCATTAAGCACTTATCCCCAAATGATATTTTATCATATAATGTTAACCTATGACAATCTACAAAGCATTCAAAGTCACTTGGTTTTGTTGCTTGTGTGAAGTTCTTATAAACATATAAAATAACATCTAAATTATATTTGGATCAATTAATTGACATATGGTCACAATAAAGCCCTTTAGTTTTAAAATATAAGAGAGAGATCTATAACTTCTCATTAAAAAAAAACAAAGTAAACATTTGCATAGAAAAAACATAGCCATTAAGGGGTTGTTTGGTTGGCTGAAAAAAAAATATAGTGTAAAATGAATGCAGTGTAAAATGAATACAGCATAAAAAGATTACTTTACAGTTATTTGGTTGAGAGTTTTACGAATTCATGACTTTGCTTTTTTCTGTTTGGTTCAAAAAAAGTAATGTAAAATATTCTGAAGGTTTTGATCTGATGACGGGGGCAAGAACGATTTAAAGACTTTATTATGATTTGGAATTGCTCAAATTAATTCTAAATACACCAAAAATGACTTATGTAATGTATTTGGAATATATTATATTACCTCAAAATTTTACTTTACTTCAAGCCAAACTTCAAAAAAATTAAAATCTTTGTACTTACTTTATTTTGCACTCTAAATTCTTCTAACTAAATAGCCCCTAAGTAATTTATAAAAATGAAGACTCCAACCTATCACCAGCAATGTCCTAAGAAGGTCTGTCGAAAAACTCAAAAATTTCCACCAAATGAAACCTTAAAAACTCAAAAATAATAATAATAATAATAATAATAATAATAATAATAATAATAATAATAATAAATAAATAAATAAATAAAACATTGCACCGGCAACATATGTAAAGACATTTATGAAACACGATAACCAAGGTCTAAGGTCATCAGAAATAGAATAAAAAGGTTAATGAAAAAGTACAAAGATGCTAATTGATTATTTTAATTCTTTGTGTAATAAATAGTAAATGGATACCAAAATATATTCCTATAAGCCACTTCATAATAAGCCAAACACAATTTTTAACACAAAACAAATAGAGGTGAGTCAAAAAAAAAATAAATGGCAAAATGCTAAAAGTTAGCTAATTGAAAGTAAAAAACTTTCCGATTGTATGTCTCTCAGGGGTGGAACCAATCTCAATTTTCAAGAGAGATAAATTTATATTTTAGTATAAAAATAAATGACAAAAAATTTTTTTAGGAAAAATAAATGATTAATTTAATATCTCATATAAAATAAATTATAAAATTCAATAATAAAAAGAATTAATTTGATTTGTTATTACTGAGAATGCACTAATTTGAGCCAACATCTAGCTTATAAATATCTTTTGCAAAATATCACTTAAATTAATTTATGAACAAAAATACTCATAGACAGATACTAAGGGGTTGTTTGGTTGTCTGCATTTAGAATGTGGAGTAAACTGAATGCAGTGTAAAAAGAATGTATTGTATTTAGATTAGTTTAACTTGTTTGGTTGAAAACTATACAAATATATGAATTTCTTTTTTTTCTTGTTTGGCAAAATAAATATAATGTAAAGTATTTTTGAGATTATCGACGAAGTGGTCCATGACCAGCGGCTGAGGGAGGCGGTCGATGACTTGGTCGCCGATGGAGGGCGATGGTCACCGATGATGGTGGCGGTCGGCGGTGGTTGCTGGCGATGCGGCGCGGGCAGCAAACACTTTATTACTACGATGTATTTTGAATCCTAAATCGCAGAATTCCAAATACACCCAAAATGATCATTCTAATGCATTTCAAATACTCTATAAATGCATTGAAATTTTACTTTGCACCATACCAAACACTCAAAAAATTAAATTCCATATATTTGATTTACTTTACACTCTAAATGCAGGCAACCAAATATCTCCTAGGCAACTCTTTGAATCTTATTGGAATAGGTTCAAATATTGTTCTAATCTAATTCAAATCACTTTCAATTATTCATCAAATCTGAATTGAACCCTGATCTAGCCTACTTTAATGTCAATTTTAATAAGATTCCAAATAAATAAGGCTTGATCTTCATTGGATCCTTATTCAAATCATATAATATAATTCGTGTATTTATACTTAGAATATGTAAATCAAATAACAGCAATACACACACATCCGAAACCCATTAAAAATGATTTAATTTTGTTTCCGATATTTATTAAGGGCACCATGTTTGACTAATTCTCCAAGCCAGCCTATTAATATTTATTTATTATCTTTATTATTATTATTATTATTTTGGCGATTTGATTTCAAATTGTAACGACTTTGACTAATTCTTCCGGGAACAAAATTTTAAATTAAGTATATTTTAATTAATAATTAATAGATTAAGCATTCATAAAAAAAATTAACTTTGTGCATACAGATAAATGGACGGGCCACCTCATCGCCGAGGGGCCGTCTACTTATCGAAGTTAACCGCCTGATTAGTTAACAACCGCTTCACTGAAGCCGCCGCTAACTTATCGGGCGACGGAATACCAGTGAGATAAGGACTTAGCTGTCATTTTTTTTTTTTAAAAAATGAAGTTATAATTTTTACAACAAAAATCAAAGTATTTTCAATCAACACCAAATGTACATCCATATTAAGATTGCATTCTAAACAAATACACAACTAAGTGCTGAAATAAATAATCATTCACAATGAAATAGAGGAGAATCATGAGTGTGGAGAAAAAGTGAAATAAATAGCTGTAAAAATTTAACTATAACTCAATAGCTACAAAACAACAGTTCATCCCATACAATTTTCACTCCCCAAAAATGTTTAGATGCATCAACAGAATATGCTATCGCAAAGATACCCGGAGTATAGTTCAGCTCAGAACGACGACATTAGAATCGATGGGAGACATCATATGTCCCCTGAGCCTGGCTCGCATCATCTAACCCAATGTCCGGCTGCGAGTCTCGTAGAGATACCCAATCCTGAGACTGGGTGCTCTCTGGAAAAGATGAAGGTCCTAGATCATAGGTGGATGGCCCCGCACCCATGTCTGCCGTCAGGTACCGGAGCGTAATCATAGACATGTGTCATATTTTGTGATATATGCTCTGTTGCGATGCCCTGGACTCTGTAGTCTCTGATATGTGTCGTCAAGCTCGATCTGCAAAGATATGCTCATACTTATGACAACGATAGTCCACGTCATCTGAACGTCCGAAGAAAGGTCGAAAAAGATCCTCCGGCCAAAATATGCTCCGCCTACAGTAAAACAGTTTAAAATGTTACTACGTAAATATGTGAAAATAATAACTAAGAAAATATGTAAATTATAGAGTTATCTTAACATATGCTCACTCGGTGCGGGATAAGACGTCATCGGGTCAGGCACCTTCGAAGAACAACGATGCCCACGACCTAAACCGATCATGTACCGCCGCAGGATCTTGTATCGGGCAAGTATCGCCCACCACAAAGAACGCGATCTCGCGAGCCTCCCATGAGCGATGTACCGATGGTACCGCACCCGCCTCAGACCGCTTTCCCTCCCATCGACTCTAACGAACCGGCATCCATCGGCTACACTGCGCGTAAGCAACCAAACGAAGGACTCGAAGGTGCCACTCCACCCTCTTCCAACTAATTAAACGCAACTGATGTCTCAACCAGAAATATCAGTGACCTCTAACAATGTCGATATGTCACCCATATGTCATGCATGGACAATTGTTTGACAACATTTGTTGAGAATGATGTACAATAATTAAAAGAAGTACGCTCGAGAAGCCCATCTAACTCATCCCTAAAAATCGATATTGCGAGCATCCGACATATCTCTCGCTCCACCTAATTAAAAAAATATCATATACAAGTCAATTAGCATGTCATTATGTTAAAGCAAGTTATAAAGATATTAATTTCTTACCAAAACCGATGTTGAGCCCATCGAGATCTCTAAGGTAGGGGACATGTAGCGTCGGTCTACCAACATGCAAGCGCTCCCAAGACCAAATCTGTAGCAACTGAAGACACCCAGCCATGTTGGCCCTCCTCGGCCTGGTAGACTCACGCACATGAAAATTAGAAGAGTATGTCTGCCCGTACATTGACATGGTGTAATAGCTTGACACATAAGTCATATGATTGATTCTCCTATGTACTAGAGCTGCAATGGTATGACTACAGAGCATATGATAAATCGCTGTTCGTACAATAAGCATGAGTCAATTGATCTTCCGTGAAATCAACTCGGAGAGCCCGCCCAACACTTGTACCTCATTTGCGTTAATATTGACTGGATGTGGGTAATGTCTAGCCTCCCGCTCAAATTTGCTTAGGACTGTTTGGGTTCGTGGAGAGAAGGTGAATTCGGTGGGTGGTTCGTCTGAACCACTTGAACTTTCCCGCTTATAGAATAGACTCACGATGTTATAGTAAACTGCAATTATCAATGCTTGAATTGGTAGTCCCCGTGCACTTTTAAGTACACTATTAAAGCACTCGCATTCGATCATGGATCGCAACGCTTCCCACCATCATGAATCAATGTTCACTTCTCCACATCATGTTCTACCAACCACCGATATGCTTCGGTTTAATTTTCTTGATGTATATGCGATTAAATATGTTGATGTCATGCTGCTGCACATTTTTTTTTGCACATAAACTTAACATCCGTAATACCCATTCTCCTCACTGCCTTCTTAAAGTTTTCCCTAAGATGTCGCAAGCAATGATGATGTGCGGCCCATGGAAATACATCGCGGCACCCACGAGCCAAAGTTACGAATGCCAATGGTGGAGCCGGCGAAAGTTACGAATGCCAATGGTGGAGCCGGCGATGGGGTCTCATGCGTACGGAGGAGAACGAAGGAGGGACCGAGCAAAGGAAAGAAAAAAATCGAAGGGCCCGTCAGATGAATGCGCGCCACCGTTAATAACCCGCGACCAAGTTTTTCAAAGCCGAGCAAGAGGCGATTCCACACGCCACTCGGCGATGATTGGTAGTCGCCAATTTATCGACTGTACTTAAAGTTAATTTTTTTTTATGAATGCTTAATCTATTAATTATTAATTAAAATACTTAATTTAAAATTTGTTCTTCTTCCAGCGAAGCGATTTGATGCTGACGCTGGTTTTGTTTTAATTTTGTTCGATTATATGGCTTCAAATTGTGACAATCAATTATATAGATAAGGATGGGTGCGATATGATTAGAATTTTTACCAAATTGATGATCTCATAATTAGATAATTCGGATCATTTTTTTACTTTTTATTTTGTTATTTTTATTTATTTATTTTATTCATATTTTGATGTGAAATAGAATATAGTTGATAATGATATTTATTAAAAAAATATTAAAATATCCAAAAATAAATTCCATTTTTTAAAAAAATATTTAATTTATTTTTAAAATAAAAAATACTATACAAAACAAATATATTTTTCTAAATAATATAAAAAATAAATAACACAAAATTTATTTGATGCCCTTAACTTAGGACCACTTGAGAACACATTTAAAATTTAAAAAAAAAAAGGCAAAAGTTTATTCGTTTGAATTTTTTAAGCTCATTTATTAATGATAATATTGATAAACAAGGCTTGATTTAATACTTGGTTAAGGGTCAATATAAAGCTCCATAAAAGCACATCAATATTTAATAAATAAATTTTAAAATAAAGTAATAGCTTATATTTAAATAAATTAATTTTTAAAATATTAATTAATTTATAGTTTTTTATTTAATTATTACTTAATTTTACTTCCTAATATAAATCCTCTAAAAAATCGAAGTACAAACCCCGCTTACCCATCCAGAAAGCTCATTTGAAGAATTAATTAGCTGTTCGATTAGTAATCTCATTAATAGTATCATTATAAACTTGATAAGAGTTATTTGAGTAGCAAACAAACAGATCAAATAATAGAGTTTGTTATTTGGTTCATCAAAGCTTAAATTGAGCAGCTCATTTAAGGTTTAATAAACTCGACACGATAAGGGAAAATAATTTGCTCATTTAAAAGCTTGTTAATTATTAAATGAACAAAGTTAAAGCCGAGCTCAAACCAAGTTCTAAAAAGAAGGACTTTAAATAAATCAAGTTTTAACACTATGTTATAAGCTCAAATCGAGCTTGAGTTGAGCTTGAGTAGGTTTTGGTAAATGAGCTCAAGATCAAACAACCTCCTAGTTGGCTCTAGTTTGTTCATTTGCAACCCTAATTGCATGTTTATAATTGAAACGGGTGTATTGACAAGTCTAAGATTGTTCAATTTCAAAATCATTAAAGCATCAAGATGTCAAAATAATATTGTATGATCTAAGCATAACAATGATCATTCAATAAAGTTTTAAATTTTTAATCAAAGTGACCAAAATGCCTCATTTAAAAATCTTTAAATGGGTTTTACTTCTGCAAAATTGAGATGAGATTGGATCCAAAAATTCCAACAAAGAGGATCTCAAATTTTGTCTGCCAATACTTGACACTTACCATCAACAATTAGTCGAATGCCAATAATAAAGTCCATTATCATCAAAAAAAATATTGATGTCTGTCATTAACATCAATGCTAAGGACTATTTTTGCCATAAAAGCTTACACACATTATCCGAATAATGCTAAAACCTATCATCAACATCAATGGCTATGCACATTATTATTAAGAAGAATAACAAATGTCATAGTCAATACAAAACCACCATTGCTAATATGATTGATGCCCGATGTTGATGACATCAATCATTTTCATGATGGAGTACATTATCCTTATCAACAACACACATATGCCATCAACATCAACATGGAGATTTGTCATCACTACAAATGTTGATATCAACCATCAACATAGACATGGATGTCCATGGAATATCCATTATTGATATCAACCCTAAAACTTATCACAGTCCCAAAGGATGATACTTATTGCATTGTCAAGCCAAATACCATCATCTTTGACAAAATTAACACTTGCTATTAACACTAATGTCAACACTCATTGTTGCCACTAAGATTGGTGTTCATAATCTCCACCAAGATTGTTGCTTATTGTTGCCTGTTGATGCTAATATGATTGACACATGTTATCGTGATTAAGATTGATAATCATCTTCTTGGTCATTAGACATTTCTCCTATCAGTAGAACAATTGAGCAAGTTATTAATTATCCCTTAATGACAACTCTAACTTTTTACGAGTTCTAATTCCATCATGAAATTCATTGTCCTCAACTCATTTCTATTATCTTATATTAAAGGTTTCTCTAATCACAAGTTCATCATTATAATATATGAATGATGTTGGTAAAATCATTTCAACTGAGCTACGTCTCATAATTTTTCTCCTTCTCATGCCTAGTATGAGTTGATCTAAGAGTGTGTGCATAGGAATTTTGTTCAATACTAAGATGATAATTTTTCTTGTTTATTGTCAAAAATATTCTAGCATACAATAGCTTAGCATAATCTAGAAAAAATAATTCTAAGTTAGAGAGCAATCCTTGCAACAGCCTCAAAACTATATTCAGTGAAAAACAAGTAAAGATAAAGATTGGTGGCAACTCTTGATTTTCATCTCAAAAAATATTAATGCCAACATCCTACACATGCTTGTAGTTGGGCAAGCAAGCACATGATTCTAGAGGATTAACCATTTGTTGTGATTTATAACCCCAAAGCCATACAAATTTTTTATGTCAAAAAGAAAATATAAAAGGCATCCACCTGACATGCAAGTTCTAGTAGTTTTTCTACGAATTCTATGCATCCAATTTGCTAAGTTTAATATCATACTATATTGATAAGATAATGGAACTTAGATTCTAGTGTATTAGTGAAGTGTATGATAGAAAATGCGTTAAGAATTCTTATATATTTATATATATATATAAATTTAAACTTTAATATTTACATAAATAATATTTAAATATTTAATATTATATTAAAAAAAGAATTATCATTAATTTTTTAAAATGAAATATATCTTTTCATGTGTAAAAAAATATTTTATTTGTAAATATTAAATTTTAGGTATTAGATATGTACACGCATAAGAACTGTGTGCTATGTAAGTATATCCTTTTTCTTCCTCCTTTTTAGTTTTTGTGTTGTTCATTGTTTCAGTTTACTTGACTAAGTTGACTTTCTACTTTCCACCTACAGGTTTTTTACAATTTTATTGGATAAAAAACCATAGATATGCTATGGAACTTAAGCCATTTGATTCATTTAGATAGATTTTTTTAACGTTCAATGTCAATAAATTTGAATGCAAAGACTTAACTTCTAGCTACTGGGCCCAATTTGTTAGCCTAATTTTTTGTTTGGTAACACTGTAAATATAAAAAAGTATTAATGAAGTGTTGCAGAAACTATTATTTAAATAAATTATGATGAGTATATAAATTTTTTTATTTTAAGAAAATTAAATCATAACTTTCTGACCGTCATAAATAATCAGGTCAGGTTTGAAAACACAGATTCACTATTTCTCAAAATATAACTCCGCCACAATTCTACATTTCTACTGCTACTACAAAATGCAAGAGCAATGCGTTTGAACACATGGGAGAAACACTCTTAACCTTGTTTGTATGAATATGAATCATGCCTCTTACAAATTTTCAGCTAAAGATGACTAATTAGGGGACTAGTTAGACTATTTGTTTCTTTTCTATTTAATAAAAAAAAAAAAAAAAAAAAGATTTTTTTTTTTCATATTTTCAATTTTGATTTTCTGTCAAAGAAATCTCCAGTTCCTTCTAAAACAAACCTAGGGAAAATTACTCAACTCAGCTAGAATAACTCAAGAAATCAAAGAAACTTTCATTCATATTTTCTAACAAGTTGCTCATGAACAAACTCGATTAAAGCTTGATTAAATAAATACACGTTAATATGCTCGATAATCCCAATATGAATAGATCTCAAATCGAGAATGACCAGCATTTTTTATAAATGAGCACGAGCTCGAACATAGTACCAACAGCTTGAATTGAGCTCAAGCTGTGCTCAAATAAGATGTTGATAAATGAGCTTAAGCTCAAATAATTACTTGCTTGGCCTGGTTTGGTTCAATTGCAACCCTAATGGAGTATAGGAGTAAACAGTAAAAACAGACCAAAAATATAGATCAGTTCAAAAAAGTTTTGTGAGCTAGCCCACCTAATAATTTTTGTCTTGAGGATGGCTATCAATCTGCGCTGGAAGAAAAGAAAAGAAATACTTGCAACTAAACTATAGACTGTTCAGCCCATAACTGTCTGTAGAAACCATCATTTATACCAAAACATCAAAGGACTTCTATATGAGAGAGAAAAAAGAAAGAAAAAAGAACTGGATATGAACTGAATCCTCATCTTATTATGTGAGGTGCTAAATATCATGGCATCAGAATAATCTTTACAGAGTATCTATTCTAAAAACATGCTATAAAGTTTGTACAGGCAATTGTATGACTATGCCTACAATCACCACTTCCCTTCTCTATCATAAAAAAAAACCAATAATTTTACTTACAGTATCTATTTCAGATGATAAATGAATATAATCAGGTTGTTCTAATGAACAATGATTGAACCCATTGTATATACTATAACTACAAAAAATAAGAGCCCAAATTCCATCATTCTCACAAATGAACCCTTCTCCACATCACTCATCCCATCTTCTACCTTCACCAATGGCAGAAGTGGCTCATCTATTGCATCTTTGACAACCAATGATGTGCAGTCCTCCTCATCTTCATCTTCCACCTTCATCAATGGCTGAACAGGTGGAGCCATCATATCATCAATACTAACAACCAAACTCTCTTCTTTGTCTAAATCTTCAACCTTCTCCAAGGAATGAACAGCTTCATTCTTTGAATCAAGAACTACCAAGCTTGTGTTAATCTCTTCCGCTTCTGCTGCATTTGGCTTCTCCAAAGTAGTTTCACTAGAGATAGAAACCACAGAACTTGATCCACTCTCGCTTATAAAACTACTCAACAATGGCTGCCTGACTTCATCCTCACTTGGCCTTCTAAAGAGGCTATCATCTTCCACGTCATAGAAGTTTCCAGTGCGCACTTCCTGAGCCAGAGCACAACTCCAGCAGAACATCCACTTCAAGTAATCAGTTAGAGAAGCTGATCCACAGCAGAATTTGTTTTCTGGTAGTTTAAATCTCTTCCTCATCTGAATTCTCCAAAAGCCCCCATAAATCAATCCAAATACACACAAAACTATCCCTGAAATCCCCAACACATCCCCAATAACATAATCATGAACCTTCAGAGCTGAAATATTGAATATCCAGAAGGGAGCAAGGCATAGCAAAAGGAATGTGACAATGTGGACATACATGTTTCCAAATCCAAGCCTCTCCATATTCCATCCAAAGACACAGCAAGTGCAGCAACATGAGAGATATGCAACTGGCACATCATCGAAGCAATCAAATAGCCCACCGATCCACTCCGGCTCGCTTACGAGGACTCGTTGGCCATTAAGCTTCAACCCAGCCTTGCCATTCATGGAACTCTGCAATTCTTCATCCAAATTGGACTCATACTCCCTTCCAAGAGGGCTGTAAATGGCATAAACGCCTGCACAAACTGGCGAAGCAACACCCAACGCAATGAATAGGTATTCAAGGATCTCAGGCCTATTAAAGCTAGTGAATCCCCAATAGACAGCACATAAGGCATACTGAGCTATGCAAGTTATGTGGAGGAGGATGATGACAACCATCATGTGAGCCCATTCGTTCGGGCGGTGAGCTCCATCCTTGCAGTAGAACTTCCTGAGCTCAATGATGTCTTCTGATCTCCATCGACATAGTATGAACAAGTGATGGAAGATGACAGGGTGTTGGTATAAGCTCATGAGAGTGAAAAGTGCATTGAGGATTTGGTTGTTGATTTCAATCCACCGATTTCTTAGAGCTTTCGTCGGAAAGGCTTCATTGAGGAGGCCAAGCATGAGCAAACCAAGCATGATGCCGGAAACAGCAACACAGATTAACCAGAGAAGAAGAGCAGCGTTCATAGGATGAGATAGCCATTCCTTGCAGATGGTTAGTAGGGAGGAGAATTTTATTTTTCTGATGAAGTGGATTTGACAACGGCGGCGGACGCCAGCAGGAGAAGGCACTCCAAGGGAGAATTCTTCCCTGCGGTGAACTGCTCGACAAAAGTATGCAAGGGGCGATGCGAATCGAATGTTCTTAATCCACCCTAAAGAGGGCCGAGTTCTCAGAAAATCAAAGAACCTTCTTTTCCTTATGCTTCTCTGATGCTCTAATAGTCTTTCATGCAAAGAAGGGATTTCAATGCGATACTCCTTTAGCCTTGGGATTACCGGAGCAGAATTTGATTCAATTATGTGGTTAATTTCTTCCGTGATTTCTTCATAGCTACTTGAATCCATTCAACCTGCTCTGCGGATCGCCGCAGAAACTGTTCATCAATAAAATACAACTATTAGATACTGAACATAAGATGAAACAAGATCATTGTTTTAGACAAACTTTTGAAGTGGGAGTTTTCAAAATCAAACAAAAGCATACTGAGGAAACAGTAGACTTGATTACCTATTGGATGGGCAGATGAAAAGACTAGGCTTTGAGAAACCAAGAAGGGCAGGTTTCAGTTGAGCTTCTCCCTATTTCCTCTCAACCCAAAATGTCAGTATAGGGGGAAAATTGTCAAAAAACTCTGCTCCTCTTTTATACGAAATCTCCTCCTCTTTTGAACAGATCTGGGAGAGAGGAAATGGCGGGTGGAATCCGTCCACTCACGATCCATTCAAGCAAGAAGGTCAAAGAGGAAAAGATCGATCACGCGCTCCAGCTGAATAATTTAGGGCACGATAACCCGCACCCTAAACCTTAGGTCGCACGGTACCCTCCGAAGTTCATATTAGACTAAATGTCAATTAAGTATCCCGCAAATGTATATAATATATATATATATATATATATATATATATATATATATATATATACCATTAAAATTTATATTTGAAAAAATATTTTATTTTTAATAAATTATTGTTAGTGATCTTTTAATGTTGATTAAAAATTAAAATAGTATACAAATAAATATTAAAATTTAAATGTTAAATATGTAAGTACAAAAGAATCCAATAATATAAAAGTAAAACCTCCTAAATAAACATGCATACTTATATGTACATAAACTTTTTTTTATTATCTAAATGAAGGTATATATTATTTCATTATGTTGTATGCGTGTATAAGTCAGTCAAAGCACATAAGTAAATTCGACTGGCAGCGATGTCGTCAGGCTCAAAATGCGACATTTGAAAATGGTCGAAACGACCTTCGATCAGCGAACGGACTTCGTCGTTGCATTCATAATGTCGAAATCGATTAGAATATAAATATTGCAAAATCTAACGATCAATCGATTAGCGCTCGAGCTATCAATATGTGCAGCGCCGGGTTGAAAGTTACGATAATGTCGAACAACCTCGGTTCGTGGCGATCACGCCCGTTAAAACTTAACAAACTATCAAATGAGGCACGCTTAATTGAGACGAGTGCGCGAATGGCAAATAATCGGCGTGGCGGTCGTCGAGTGAAATCGACGTCTCTAAAATGGTAAACGACCTCCAATGACGGATTTTTGCATTGAGCGTCGAAATTGGTCAGGATGTAAATATTGCATAACTTAATGATCAACTGAGTGCTCGAGTCGTCAATATGTTTGCACGCATACCGAAGTCAAGAGGCACCGATGCAAGTCAAACTACCTCTGTTGGCAAAATTGATGAGTCATTGGCTTCGAAACATCGAAATCTATCAACTAAGACTGTTCGCACTCAATTCGGACGAGTCTACGCGAAAATCCAGTGGTCGAAAGTGACGACGTGCACTTTAAGCTGAAATGGACTCAATTTGGTTTCGACTTGAACCAAATGGTCTTCGATCACAAAGCGCGATTGCTTTGAAACATACCTTATATATATATATATATATATATATATATATATATATATATATATATATATATATATATATATATATATATATATATATATATTTATGTGCATTTATCGGTGCGAAATTCACATTAAAACTGTTTAATCAATTTAAAAATTATTTAGAAATCTCTAAATTACCCCCTCACGCAGCAATCGTCCCCCCCGGAGGAAGAACATCGTCAACAGGTGAATTCTTCTTTCGATTTTTGGCGTCACACCCCTTGCTTTAGCCTTCCCGTTTTCACTGCACCGCAAATCGGGGAAGAACATCGTCAATAAGCGAATTCTTCTTTCGATTTTCAGCGTATATATGCTTGTTTTTCTTTGTAGGTTTGGAGATCTCATTGTGCTCAACAGGGCGTGACGAGATGAAAAATAGGCTGTGGTGTCACAAGACATCGCTCACTACGCTCAACAAGGCGTATCAAGTAAGCCAACACCCGCTAGATGTCGTTCCCCCTAAACTAAATGCTGCCGAAATTTTGTCTAATTTCTAGACTTAGAAAAAAAGGGAATTAATATATATTGCATTGTATGTCTTCTTTCAGGTTTGAAGGCCTCGTTGTGCTCAACAGGGCGCGATGAGATGAAAAACCGGTTGTGGTGTCGCAAGACACTACTCCTTACGCTCAAGAGGGCGTACCGAGTAAGTCAAAATACCCCTGATCCGGCCCCCTACATGGGGATGACGAGGGAGGCTATTGAAATTGCGTCAAATCTTTTGACTTAGAAAAATGTGAGAGTGAAATGAAATAATTTAAGAACGCTAAATAGGGAAACCTGCAGCTAATTTTAAGCTAGAAGCATCAAACAAAAATGGGAGAAAAGTAAAATAGCATACAACAAACATAAAAGTAAAACAAAAAAAGAGGGGGGAAATGAAAGCTACTGTGAGGGATAAATCTTCTTTTAAAATAAGAAATTAAACTATCTTTTGGAATCTAAATCGAAATGCCTTCTTCGCCACCAGTTGCAACTCATTGTACAAGCACACAGAAGGCGATATTAAATTAAAATCTACAAAAAAATCATGGAACTTTCCTTCAATACAAAAATTAAGGAATTTTATTCTAATTATGATTTTAAAAATTATCGAAATCACTAGTTAGATGAAATTTTCTATGTTATAAATTTCTGCATGTGCTCGGACATAGAGATTTCAAGTGCAAATTTTAATGTCTGAAAAGGCTGCGCAGGTTAAATTGGAATATATTAAATAATAATCTGAAAATCTAATAAGATATTAGATCAATTTACAACGCCTTATTCTCCATCGAATCTGCAACCCTTTGTACAAGCAGATAAAAGGCGACACTAAATCCAATTCTACAAAAATCATAGGACTTCCTTTAATCAAAAATTGAGGGATTTTATTCTAATTATGATTTTCAAAATCAATAATTTCATTAGTTAGATGAAATTAGCTAAGCTATAAACACTTGCATGTGTTCGGACATAAAGATTTCAAGTGCAAATTTTAATATTTGAAAAGACTGCACAGGCTAAATTGGAATATATTAAATACTAATCTGAAAAATCAAATAAGATATTAGATCAATTTATAATATCTTCTTTGCCACCGGATCTGCAACTCTTTGTACCAGCAGACAGAAGGTGATACTAAACCAAAATCTACAAAAATCATGAAGCTTTCCTTCAATACAAAAATTAAGAATTTTCATTCTAATTATGATTTTCAAAATCAACGAAATCACTAATTAAGTGAAAGTATCTAAGCTATAAACACATGCATGTGCTCAGATATAGAGATTTCAAGTGCAAATTTAATGTCTGAAAAGGCCGCGCGGGCTAAATTAGAATAATAAAAATAAAAATACAAAATCAATCACATAATTCAAACATAAAATTAACTAAAATTATTATACACCCACATAGACCCCGATACTACGCTGAATGCTGAAATTCAAGTGTCTGAGGATGCTGAGCGGGTTGTTTCTCGGTTTAGTCTTAGGATTGGGTCCGGATTAACAAAATCTAAAAATTTATTATAAGAATTTCAACTCAGTAAAATATCCGAGAAACTAATTCTGTCAGGTGATAGTAGACATGATCATCTATTAACAGTTAAACAGAGTTGACAGGATCTAAAGCTCTTAATTCAAACATAAAATTATTTGAATTATTAAATACACCCGCATAGGCCCCGATATTATGCTGAATGCTTAAATTCAAGCGTTTGAGGATCTTGAGTTGCTTCCGGTTTAGTCTTAGATGGGTCAGTTAACAAAACCTAAAAACCTATAATAAAAATTTCAAATCAGTAAAATATTTGAGAAACTAATTTTGTCGGGTGACAGTATATTTAATCCTTTGTTAGCAACTAAACAGAGTTGACAGGATCTAAAGCTCTTAAACATATTCTAATTAATCAATTTTTAAGTAGCAATCTGAAACTGTATCATTAAAAATTTAAATCAAACTCAATTCATCCACCTTCTGCAACTACTTGTCGGGGGTGACAAATTAAGAAAACTCTAGCTCACAAAGGAACTCTTAAACATATTCTAATTAATCAATTTTTAAGTAGCAATCTGAAACTGTTTAAATGAAACTCTATCATTAAAAATTTAAATCAAACTCAATTCATCCACCTTTCGCAACTACTTGTCGGGGGTGACAAATTAAGAAAACTCTAACTCACAAAGAAGCCAATGTCAAATTAAGTATTTTGTTATATTCACTCTCAATTAATCTCTTGTCGATGGGGCGTGGCTCGTGTCCTCCCATTTGCTGGTTTACGTGAGGCTTCCTGAGATGAAGCAATTATGACTAGAGTCCTCTGATCGGGTGGTTTGGCTAGTCCGACTCCATTATATTACGATCATAACCGTAGCCCGTATGCTCCCCATTAGCTCTGCCCTTTGAGTTGTGAATCATAGGGTATACATGATAGGGCAAACAGCCCTCTGTCAGCTAAGGTAGACTTAAGATTGTCTTCTTAGAGAAACACCACCTAAGTCTGCAAGGATTTTTTGGACGACGTAACACATGTGTTGCTGATGAAGATTCTTCTGTCACGTTGGGTCGACTACCTCCTTTGACTAAGTAGACTAGGGACCGCAACTGCCCGGGATGACAAAAGTATGGAATCTAGATCGAGCACGTCACCATTCTCCCAACCATTCGGTTTAAGCTAAAATGATAAATTTCATAATCTAAATTCTAAAACTTCATATGCTGCTACTATAAGCTACGCATTTAACGATCTAAGAATTAGCCTTAATCGAAAGTTCTCTCTCACTTATTGGGAGGGATAATTAACTATAGGGGCTTGCTCCTATAGGAAACATGTAACCAGATCTAAAGTCCTCACAAAATGAGGGCGAAATCTCTAGGTAGTGTCTTATCTACTATTTCATCTGCCTTCTGAAAATTACACCGACACATTCAAATCGCTCTCTTCACTTCAACATTCAATTCTTAAAAAATTGTCGAGAGGTCGGTGGTGGATTTTCGGAGCCCGCACATTATAATTTAAACATATAATTTCTTTCAATAAAAATTTATTTGTGGTATATTAAGATATAAGATATATACATATTTTGTGTAAGATAAATCACATATATAAAGAACGAAGATTATTTCTTTTATCTTTTAATAAACGTTAAAAAATAATTAGTATAATGTAAAAAAAGAACTATATATATATATATATATGTGTGTGTGTGTGTGTGTGTGTGTGTGTGTGTGTGTGTGTGTGTGTGTATTGTATTGGAGAACCTATGAAGAGAAAAACTATAGCCTTGTCAAGTAAAAAAGTTTTATATGTTATAAAAGGGCATATTTTTCACAAAGTTGGAGAAGTTATATATACCAAAAAAAATCATAAGAACTCAGTAGTAAGATGAGAGCTAAAAATTAAGAAATATTTCTAATCGATCAAACTTATGATTTTAATGATATTTGTGTCTAATAGTATGATAATCAAAATAATTGAATCTAATAACAGCAACTAATTATCTACAAAAGTAGTTAAAACTTAATGCAATAATTTATCTAATGAATTTATTGATGATAAATTCAATTAAATGATCTAATCTTAATTACTTTATAAAATTACCTAAAGGATTGGTCTGTGAACTCCCCATTAGATGATTCACAACTAGTAATATAAAAGTTATAAAACATAAGTGTGAGTTTACAAGAAATAAACTTAATAGATTAAATCTCATTGAGTGAAGAGTAAAGTATAAATAGCAAGACACATGACATAAATAAATATTTTATTCAATCTAATGATCATTGAGTCCATCTCTCTCTCTCTCTCTCTCTCTCTCTCTCTCTCTCTCTCTCTCTCTCTCTCTCTCTCTCTATATATATATATATATATATATATATATATATATATGATATACTAAGACACTATAAAAAGTAAGTATTAATACTAAAAAAATTAAATAATTTTTTGTAGAGTTGTGATTTTGTAGACCCCACCTAGTGGGATTAAGGCTTGTTGTTGTTGTTGTTGTTATTGTTGATTTTGTAGACCATTTTAGTGTCAATGATTTTTCTTTAAGAGAACTACAGTTTTCATATCATAATGGGAGGATGTTCCATGACAATACTCATGGCCAAAATATTGATGTGAACATCTTTTAAGGTTACAACTATAGTTGTATTCTTTATTTTTATAATATTTATAAAAAAACACCCTTATTAAAATAATTTATTTAAGAAGATTACTTAATGTGGTTGGCTTATGAACTTTCATTAGAATGATGGTATAAATATTATGGTTACTTTTGTAGCAAACAATATTATCAACTATTAAGTGATCGATAAAGCTATTAGTAGAGGAGTGAGTAGGACTACAAATGAACCAAGTAATGCTACAAATGATTCGAGCTTTTTGGACAGTGTTCATGCTTGACCTCGTTTAAACAAAATCTTATTCGAGCTTGGCTCAAAATTGTTCATGAGCTCGGTTCAAATTAGGACTATCAAGCTTCTCTTAACATGCAGCTGATTCAATAAAATAAATGAGCTTTAATTAAGCTTGTTCATAAGAAGCTTGTTGAGAAATATGCACACGATTTGTATCAATTAAAGTTTATTAATCCTATGAAAAGTCAAATTTTAAATGATATTTTTCACGAATAAGCCTTAATCGAGCCATAATCAAGTCTTAATTGAGCTCCTTAACAAGCTTGTTCAAGCTTTAAATAATATTGTTCATAAATATAAATGAATTGAACAACAAGTTTTCAAGCTTTAAGTATATTTCATATTAATATTTATTAATCGAGCAAACTCCCAAGCTAATGAGTCTAGTCAGAGTTAACTTGAGCTTGGCTTATTAGCTCATTGAGCCTGGTTCGCGAGTCATTTATCGAGCCTAGCTCAAGTTGACTGATGAATCAACTTGACTCACTTCACTCCTAAAGCAAGCTATGATTGGCTATAAAGTGCTCAATAATAATTTCAATAGAGTTGTAAACAATATTAGGAATGTTAATAATTGACCTAACCCGACACAAACATGACTAAAAAAAATCAGGTTTGGGTTGACCCAAGTCACCCAATTAATTTTTAGGTCGGGTTTGGATCAAAGTATATGATTAGTTTTATTTTTTAGGTCAAATTCAGGTTGACCCGCCAACTCAAAATTGACTCAATTTTGACCCGTCAACTTGAATTTGATTTGATTTTGACTCTTCAACTCAAGAATGATTCAAAATTAACTTGGATTTTGACTCGTAAACTTAAATTTATCTAAATGTTAATTTAAATTTGAGCTATAAAATGTGTCTAAATGAGTCAATCTAGTTAGGTTCAAGCTAGTTGGGTTCATGTCGAGTCTGATTCAAGTTAGGGATTTTCAACTCATATAATATTTGAATCAAATTTGAGTCAAACAGTTTTGGGTCAAACTCGACCCTAACCCATGAACTTGAATTGACACCCCTAAACAACTTGACTAGCGATAAAGAAATCAATAAAGCTACTTAAAAAAGAGTGAGCATCATAATTAGTTATACAATAAGCAATGAAGGAGCAAGTAATAATTGGTTGTGGAATAGGTGATGAAGTTATTCAAAAATGAACATGTGCTATGTCTTGTTGTGAATGAAATAATAAAGCTATATGTATAAGAATAAATAATGTAGCCAATTATGAAGAAGGTAGAAAGCTACTCAAAAAGAGATAAGCACCATGGTTGATTATGTAATGAGTGATGTATTGCATTTATAGAAGCAAGTGATGTGATTTGTTATAGAGTAGGTGACGAAGCTATTAAAAAAAGTGAACATCCAAATTGGATATAGAGCAAGCAATGAATTTATTTGCAAAGAAGCAATCTACGTAGCTAGCTAGCAATAGAACCAGCCAAGAAGTCACTTTTAAGGAAGCAAGCATAATGGTTTGTTTTGATCACATGATGATGTTATATATAGAGTTGTAAGGAATGAAACTAGTTTTAAAATAGGCAATGAAGTGGACAACATAGTTAATTGAAAAGACAAGCACATTATTATTGGCCATGGAGTAGGCAATCAAGTTGCTTGTTAATAAGCATGTGTCATGGCTAGTTATAAAGTAGATGATCAAGTTAATTAAAGAAGAGCAATCATTGTAACTAGTTATTATGTGGTTTATGAAGCTACTTAAAGAGAAACAAGCAATGCAAGAAGCAACATGTTATTCAATGTGTTATTTGCCATTAGCAATCCTTAAGAGAAATCAACTATTATAAGGCTTAATTACTTATTTATAAGGTTCCTTGAATTGCATTAATGCAAAATCATGTCATTATTCTCTAGCATATTATAAATAGTTTAGAAAAGAGTGGAATCTTCTTATATATAGATGCATATTGATTTGGTTGCTCCAATTAAAACAATTAAGAATCATACATAACCATAATTATCTCAAGAATGTTGATGTAAACATTTGTTTATGGTATTAGGCAAATTTGGCCTTAAATTCAATAGATATTTCAACGCTTGTATTCATGATGTTCTTAAAGTGATCCATTTATCTTCATTAAAGGATGAGAGTATTAAAAAATTTATGGGCCACTAATATTTAGGAAAGGAATGTTTGGAATCTTTGAGCATGGATAATTATAGAATGTTATGGATACTAATTAATAAAGGTGAGAATGTTTTTCGCATGCCAAATTTTTAATGAGAAACTATGAAGCAACAATCATGATGCCTTCCCCAATGAAAAAATCTCCACTACTAAAATGTTATGTTATAAGGGGAATGTCTTTCTTTAAAGCTAGAAAAAGCATTTGTACAATGCCAATAACCTAAATTATAAGAAAATCCCCTATATATGATCAATAGAGAAATGCTCAAGCATTAGCATTAATAGCAATAAAGAGCCAAATGTTTTCTTCTTTATGAAAAAAGGGTGATGATTGGTCGATTGAGAGATTTCTAACATCGAACATCAACATTCATCAGGAGACAACTAACACCAAACAACAATATATGTATTTGAGGATAGTGAACATCAAATGGTGACATCATTGGTCAAGAGCTATAGCAAGGATTGAACAATGGTGATGGAGAATGTTGAGTATTGAGTGAAGGTCTTAACAAGTGTCAGTGCTAAGAGCATCAAAACTTAAGCAATTATGATTATTAGTGGATAAAATGAAGAGATCATCAAAGAAATCATTTGTACTTACAAAAGTAATTAGAGCTCTAATATTTTTATACTTTGGTAATTTAAATAGCTCAAATTTTTTAAAAGGAGCAAAAAATGATGATCAACTATAACCACATCACAAAGAGTAAGAGAATAAAAAGAAGTCATATCACTTAGAAAAATTTCACTATGGCTAACTTGTCGGAGCATAATAGAACTTAAAATTTTTGTTTAAAATAAAATTTAGATAAGGATGTCCTCTTTTAAATTGAATTTGTAAGAATTTTACGATCACTAAATTTATTTTAATAGATATAGAATATATATATATATATATATATATATATATATATATATATATATCTATATATAAATAAATTTAGTGATATCTAAGTATCACCTATATCTAATATATATATATATTCTATATATATATTATTGATCATTTCATCTCACCTCAAAATAAATTTATTAATTTTCTATAAAAATAATAAATATGTGATATCTAAGTATCACCTAACATTTTTCTGCTTGGCCGTTAAAATTTGAACCGTTGATATTTTTTTTTTTTTTTTTTGGTAACGAGGTGTCCACCTCTAATCCCACCCACTTTGTGGTATGTGACTTCGGGCATGACTAATCCCCGGGCGAACCTGACAACCCCGAGCCCACAGGTACTGGCCCCCCTTTTCTTTTCACCCATTAAGGTAGTGCACCCCGCTCTGAAGGGGAATCGAATATGGACTGGAGAGTACTCAGCCGCATTCGTCCTCACCAACTGAGCTAAGGACGGTTGGACCGTTGATAATATTGACTAGATAGTTGAGTGTTTGTGGGACCCGCAGCTACAACTGGGTC
This sequence comes from Cymbidium sinense, assembly GCA_021442155.1. Taxonomy (NCBI): domain Eukaryota; kingdom Viridiplantae; phylum Streptophyta; class Magnoliopsida; order Asparagales; family Orchidaceae; genus Cymbidium; species Cymbidium sinense. The sequence goes on from CM038215.1 coordinate 123,993,451, forward strand.
AATAAGGTGGGCCCGTTATCGATTGGGCTCGTGAAGTGAGGTAACGGCTAGCGAGTATCCGTTTTTTGACCTAGTAATCAAACTGTTGATTAAAATGCTCAATATGACCTAAAGGAATAATTAATGGCTTTGCTTTCGGTTGAATTTTCGACTTGACTGAGATTGGTGGAGCTTTGCACGCCTATTACGTTAAGCTCTTTATTAATCTCCAATAAATGAAATCAATAATATAATATAGGGAATTTACATATATATCATACAATTCTTATGTATTTACATATCTAACACCTAAACTTTAATTTTTACATATATAACATCCTAATCTTTAATATCACATTAAAAATATCACTTTATTCACTTTTTAAAAATAAAATGCACCTTTTTAAGCATAGAAAAAATTAGATAAATAAATATCTAACTTTAGATATTAAATATGTAAATACATAAAAATTATATAATGTGTATGTAAATCTCTCTATAATATATTGTACACTATTATCTTGTATGAAAAGTTGACTTTTGATCTAACTTTTAGTTTCAAGTTTAAATGATATTTAAATAATGAAGTAGATCACACGTTGAGCTGAACAAAGAATTATTTTAAAGAGGGCTTGTCATCATTGTGCTTAAAATATAAAAAATATATATATATAAATTAAAAAATGTATAACCTTTTAAAAAAAAACATAATTATTTTATAATAAATATATGTTTATCTTCATGAGGGAGATTTACTTACGTGCCACACAATTCTTATGTATTTATTAATATAACATCTAAATTTTAATTTTTATATATAATTTTTATATATATTGCATGACAATCTTCAATATTTCATCAAAAATATCATCATTTACTTTTTAAAATAAAATATTCCTTTTCAAACAAATAAGTATTAAATAAGTAAATATGCAAATAGATAAGAATTATTAGGTTTATATGCAAATCTTCCTATTTTTAAATGTCAGTTCAACTTTAATCCCACATTGCTAGAAGAGATCTCAATGGAACTCCTAGTTTCAAATCAAAGAAAAACTTTTAAAATTACAGATATATCATTCTTTTGAAGAATATATGGAGCATTTCATCTTTGGTCTAGTCACCATTCTGTTGGCATAAAAAAATAGAAAAAGGGAAAAAAAAATTACAAACTAAAGAAGAAAACACAGGTTTGATGATATATTTATAATCTCTCACCATGTACAAAAATCTGAAACTCATGGCGAATGCTTTCGCTGTATATACAATGCGAAATGATGCAGAACAATTTGATGCAAAGATACTGACTTACAAACTTTCCACAACAAAATTGTTGAAGTATATCCACTTCTACTGAGGATGTTGATACACTGCTTTGGGGCACTTTCTCAGTTCTTGAAAATCAGTCAGAGATAGAAAAACAAATAATCTGATAATATCAATAAACTTCTCAAAAAAAAAATATGATGATACATTCATGTATTTTAAGGAATCATTGTAGCATTAGCAGAATCATTTACACAAAACAGTTATGAGTAAAGGCTCGCAGTTCAAAAGAAAACATAAAGACTTGAACTTATTGGTCTAAAACATACTTACAGGCCTGTCCTTAAAACTCCTTATACATCATCGCATAGGACCAGTTTCTCGTTGTATCAGAGGAGAAACTGGTGGTCTCATAGGATCAGTAGAGCCTTTGAAGGACTCATCTTCTTCTACCACAGGCAAAGGACTCCCTGGAGCAAACCTACCTGGAGACCTTGTTGGAGTTGATTCCCTCATCATCTCTAATGGACTGGAGTTTCCTCCATGAGAAGATATAGGGCTCCCTGGAGTGAACCTACTCGGAGACCTCGTCGGAGCTGATAACTCAGACGTGTTGTTCTGTGTTGGGCTCCTATTTCCACGGTACGGCGAGCTAGGGCTTGATGTATAAAGAGGCAAAGCATCCTCACGACGTAAAGGAGACACTGGAAATACATTGCCATCACTTGTTTTCTTCAAGAAAAACTTGTCCTCTACAATATCATAGTAGTCTGCTGTCCTCACTTCCTGAGCAAGAGCGCAAGAGCAACAACAAAGCCACAGAAAGCAATCAGAAACTGAAGGCTTGTCACAACAGAAAGTATAGCCTGGAAGCTTAAACCTCTTCCTCATCTGAATCCTCCAAAAGCCACCATACAACAAGCCAAATACACATAGCAAAATTCCAGCTATTCCCAGTGCCTCTCGAACAGCCTCATTATCGATATTAATGGCTGCAAGGTTGAAGATAAAGAAGGGTGCAATGCAGAAGAGAAAGAACGTCATGATGTGCACGTACATGTTACCAAACCCAAGCTTCTCCATGTTCCATCCAAAAACACAGCAACTGCAGAACACTGAAAGGTATGCAAGTGAAATATCATCCCATAAATCATAAATTCCTCCAATCCACTGTGGATTGCTCTCTGGAATCCTTTGGTTTCCATGTACTGCAAACGAATATTTTCTTTCAAAGGACTTTGGACGGGGTTGAGCAGGCTTGTCAACCTCACTTGAAAGGGCCTCCAGGGTTTGTGCTTCTTGATCATCGTTAGTCTCATAGTCTCTCCCAAGAGGACTCAGCATGCTATAGACAGCAGAAAAAGCAGGTGCTCCAATTGCAACAGATATGCAGACAGCTACTCCAATGGCAGGTCTCTTTGATCGAGGGTATCCCAAGTTTAGACCACATAAAGCATACTGAGCAAAGCAATTCAAATTAAGAAGAAATACTACTACCATCATATGCACCCACTCATTTGGTTTATATATTCCATTCTTGCAATACACCTTTCTAAGTTTCAGAACATCTTCTGGCCTCCACCTGATCAGAAGGACAAGATGATATAATCGCTTTGGGTGTTGGTACAGGCACATAAGTGTAAATAGAGCATTTAGGATTTGATTATTGACTTCAAACCAGCCATTCCGCTGGGATTTCTTCGGCAAGACACCATCTAACATTCCAGTCATTACCATGAACAAAATGGCACCAGAGATGGCAACACAAAGAATCCAAATGAAGAGAGCCATATTCATTGGATTTCTAATCCATGCTTTTGAGAGTTGCCACAAGAAAGCCCAATCAATTTTCCTAACAAATGACATACTGAACCTTGAAGAGGGGCTTTGATCAGCTGAAGGAACTGCACGAGAAACCTCATCCTTTTCTTCAGCAAACTGCCAGAACTTGACTGATGGAGAAGGTCCAAGTTTTAAATACTTGGCTCTTTTTGGAAAGGCTTTGAGAAAATCTAAAATCCTATTCCTTTGCTCTCTTTCATCTAATAACCCTCTACGAGATGTCTGCATGTCGAGAGGTATAAGATTATTTGTACAATTCTGCGTTGTGGATTGTCTTTCTTCTTCCTGAATTTCATTAGCACATTTTCCATTAGGACTAGAACTAGAAACCATTTCCTTAAGAGTTAATTAAAGCCAATATATCTTCTGGTTATGCCAGCGTTCTCTATATCTTCACAAGGCTGTAGGACAGCAGATGGTAACCTGTTGGAAATTCACAAATTTTAATTTATTGGTACAACTAGGAAAGGCTGACAAAAATTCAAAAAAAAAAAAAAAAGGTGAAGCATTCAAGACTGTCAATGTTGATGGAGGTCAAATTAGCCATAAAATAAAGAGTTAAAGTAACCCAATTCAAGCTTGCTTAAGCCCAATTGCTTACAAGTTCTGTTGTGGTGATGACTTAAATTAAGCTCCACAGAATACTGGGATCAACATACCCATGAAAAAACTTAAACAAGTTTTGTGGATAACATAATCAACTATAAATATAAAAGAAAATCCATAAACAAAACAAATCTTGGATGAATTCAATTTATATTAGTTGAATGGTATGCTTGACTGAATAGCCACAATCAAACCTAGTTTATACTTATGAAAACACGAAAATTAAGGTTATCTATCTATAAAAGCAAGAATTATTACTAATTAATAATGCTCAAATAAATGATTAAGCCAAAACAGAGAAAATTTATCATACCAATGGAAATCAGAAATGTACTCGTCAAAGACATAAAAAGCAAACTTGGGTTTTCTCTTCAGTTTATGTTAAACATGCATATTATGTTTAGTTTATAAAAAACCGGTTGTGTTCTCCAATATTTGCATTTCGTCTTTAGGTTTAGATAGCTATTGTAGGAGTCAATTCAATCAGTATCATAAGCAATCTAAGTTTTATCTTTCAAGATTTCCTATTCCAACAAGATTAGGGAACTTCGTCGTTCACAGATGATCAATTGTTACTCTGATTATTTTGCAGAAATCCTGAAGGTGTTGATTTAGCTAATTGCTGCAGTAACACAACCACCCTTTTGTTAATTGGTTCAATCCGAATTGTTTTCCATCATTAGCTGCTGATTTCCTTACTATTGTTACAATCCCACTTGTTTTCTCTTTTGGGACTGAATTCTGCAGCCTATTTTCCTTTTAGGGATAAACTCACCTGGAAATTATTTATACAAATCCTTGGACTTCCACCCGTCATCCCCATCTCTGACAATCGTCAAACCAACTGCCCATCCTTATTTTGCCCATTCCACCTTATTGATCCATAGGATCATTGTTTCCATCCCATCAATCCATGGGTAGCCTCATTTGTAATTAATTTTATAGCTAATTTTTAGCTATTAAATATTATATATTTTCTATTTGACAATCTCCTCTTATAAATTCAACACAAATGATAAAATAAATCAATTGATCCATTCTCTCAAATTCTCGTTATAGTATGAAAGTTTGTCTTTTCTTTTCCTCAGCTTATATTTCCATGAGATGCAGACTTCATTGTATTGCCAAAATTTTGCAGCTAATTCACATCCTTCCATCTAATTCTCTAATAATTGCATCATTTATTATTATAGTTCAGTTTTTTTATAATTTCTACGACAATTTCCATTCATATGGTTCACAACAATACCCATATTCCCTTATTTAGTTTATGTAAAAAAAGGACAATAGAAAAGAAGTAGAAATAAGAAATACTTTGTTGCATTTTTTCTATCCATAACCAGACTCTGTCTATAGAGTTTTTCAATGGAAAAAACAGAGAAATAAATGAATGCAAAACTTACATAAAATAAAACACAAGTGTACTGCTATATCTGAACATAGCTGCCAACCATAAAGAGATTAATCTAAGGATAGAGGAGCACCATTGTGGGCTCCAAAATTCATGGCCGACCTCTTCAAAGAGGGTTTTATAATATCGATCAAATTCTCATAAAGCAGATGATAATTGTGGATAAGACACTACCCGGAGAGGACTTTATTCTAATTCTATATTTCCAATAGGTGCAACTACCTATAGTTACTTATCTCGCAACTACATATAGTTACTTATCTCTCCCAGTGTTGAGAGATAATTTTCGATTAAAGCTAGTCGTCAGGTCGCTAAATGTGTAGCGCATAGTAATAACAAATTAGGCTGTGGAGTTTAGAATTTATAAAATTCATCAATATTGACTCAAAGCGAATGATTGAGGTAATGGTGACATGCTTGATTAAGATCTCATTGTTCCATTGTCTCAAGCTGTTATGATCCCTAGTCTACTTAATCAGAGGAGGTGGTTGACCCAACCTTATCAAAGAATCTTTTTCGGCAATCATGGGTTTCTTCATTTAAGGGGATTTTGTAGACCTGGCTTAATGTTTGTCTAAAAAATAGTTTTAAGTCCACTTTAGCTAGCAGGGGCCTTTTGTCTTATCAAATCACCCTATAATTCACAAATCACAAGACATAATCATTAGGGAATTTATGGGCTACAATCACGACTGTGATATGAAACCATTAAACGGTCAAGCTACCCGATTAAAGGACTCTGATCATAACTATATCATATGTGAAGCATATTGATCAAACTATACAGATTGAGGACACGAACCACATTCTTATAGCATTTGAGTGTTTGAGAGTGAATAGAGTAATACACTTAACTTGACACATTTGTGTGCTAGAATTTTCTTAATTTATCATATTTGACAAACAGTTATGGATGAATTTTAGCTTTAAGTTTAGATGATAAAATTTCATTTGAATCTTTAAGTTTAGATTGCTATGCATTTTTATTAAGATTGAACTTAGATTAATTTGACAGTGAATTTTAAATATAATTGAATGATAATGTCTCCTCTAGTTGAGATGTCCACTCAACACGGCCATCATCAAAGTCATTTAAGCCTACTTGATCATTTAGTTTACTGTTCTAGATCATGCAACTTTATAAATCTAATAATAGAGAATCGAATCTAGATTTGTATTTTGAGAACTTAAATTTGAGATGTTTAAACATTAATATCTCAAATATTTTGATAATAATGATCCTTCCGGTTGATATTTTCAATTAACACATCTATCATTGGGATTAGACTTTATCAATTCTACTTATTTACTCGCAGAAGATCGATCATATGATCACTTGAAAATTAACCACCTTACAAACCTTATTCACTATAGCTTAGGCGTAGAGAATCGGGTCTAGGGTTTGCATTCTAAGCATTCAAATCTGATGTGATTTAGCATCAATATTTGAAAATTCTAATAATAATAATAATCCCTTCAATTGAAATCTACAATCACTGTGACCATCATTGGAGCGTTTGAGCTTGCTTGATCATTTAGTTTATCATTCTAGACCATATCGACTCTATTAATCTAATAACAGAGGATTATACCAATGGTTTATATTTTGAGAGTTTGCATTGGGATGATTTAACATAAGTATTTGGATATTTTAATAACAATAACCCCTCCAATTAATATCCTCATTCAACATGGATATCATTGGAGTGTTTGAACTTACTTGATCATACAGTTTATCATTCTAGACCGTATCAACGCTATTAATCTAATAATAGAAATTAGGTCTAAGGTTTACATTTTGAGAGTTTGAATTTGGAATGATTTAACATTAGTATTTTGGATACTTTAATAATAATAACCTCTCCGGTTGATATCCTCATTCAGCACGGTCATCATTGGGGTGTTTAAATCAATTGTCATTTCATTATTTATACACTATCAACTTTGTTTATTTACTAGAAAAAGATCAGATCTATAATTTGTATATAGTTTCGCTTCTTTAAAGATCAATCATGTCGTAGACCTTGTTGAATCTATCACAAACATAGAAAATTGGATCTACATTTAGTACAAGTGATTGTACTTGTCAATACTATAGTTGAAAACTTGCATTTTAAATATGAAGTTTCTCTATTATTATCGTTGATGGTTGTGTGCAAGTTTAAATATGAAATCTTCAGTTTAAGAATGAATGCTCAATATCAGGATCAATCTTGTCAACTCCCTTCTTTCAACAAGGAGAATTTGACCGATTGAATGGTATTTACAACTTCTAAAACATGGGTGAAAAGACTCATCTAAGAATATGCATGATTGATGAATTTATATTTAATTTTGAATATGAAAAGCTTATATTTTCATAGAGGAAGTGATTATTGATTATTCAAAATACATAACTCCTGAAGATGAGATTGAACTTAGATTAGTGTTGATTTCAACTTGCACAGCATTCTAAGACTTTATGACTAAGTGTATAATATACTGGTCAGAGTACACAGACAATTCAAATTTATTTTATGCTAACCAGCGAAACATTCTCAAACACTGAATTTAGCCTTTAACACTGGGTCAAAGCTCATGCAGGTTGTTTTAATTCAAATGCTTTCATGAATTTCAAAAGATTTAATATATTCTAAAACACTTATACATATTTCAATGCAAATAAATTGAATATGAATTATCTCACAATGCCAAACTCAACTTTTCAAGCTATTTGCATGCATTTTGATGCTACTATTTGAGTGTATGCCTGCCTCACGACAAACAATTTAATTTAGATTGCCAACAAGAACCTCAAGGCATTAAGTTTGAATGAAGAGCATGCTTAAAGCACATGTAAAGCTGAACTCCTTAAAGCACATGTGTAATTTTAATCAATTTTAACACATTGGCGGAGTCCATTTTGCGATCAGAAATATTTTGATCGATTTTGAAAACGATCAAGGTGTTTCAACTTCGATCTACGTAGCATTGCATCCATAGTTTGTAAGCTTCACCACTTTTGGCCGATTCAACTTGTGGGAGTTATGTGGAGGCAACAGTCGATCCACCAAAAGGTGTTGTAGCTAGCAATCTCATTAATGTCTCCTACCATTTTTAGCATTCACCAAGGCTCCACCTAGTCCCACTATTTGCTAAATGAGATTGTCTTTCTTATTGGAAATCTTGGTCATGAGAAAGGACGAGTTTAAGCTTTAATTGGCAAGAAAGAAAAGTAACACTTCCCCTCTTGTTTAAATCTGAACATTGCCATTGCAAGTAGGGGTGTAAACGAGTTGAGCATGAGCGAGTCGAACCTTTGTTCATATTTGGTTCGTTCAAAAATTACTCAGTTCGTGTTCGGCTCGTATTGAAATGACTCAAAATTTTAGTGTTCCTGTTCGACTCGAATTATTTAAAATGGCTCATATAGGTTCAAAATGACTCGAAAAAGCAATAATCTAAAAAAATATGGAAGCAGGAGGATTTGAACTTGGGCAATTTTTTGCATGACAAAAGCTCCAACCGCTAGCCTATGCTTGTTGCTGTGAAATTATCTTATGTGCATGTGCATATATAAACATGATCGAACAATATATTTTTATATTCGGCTCATTTATAAATCGAGTTTAAAATATTTGTTCGTGTTCGGCTCATTTACTTGATGAATGACCCGAACACCAGCTGTTCGCGGATAAGCTTTTTTAACAGCCCTAATTGCAGGGTCCCAAGTCCCGAATAAAAAAATCTGATGGTTGCATTAGGTAGTTGACAACCAGCATAAAACATTTCGAAAAAAACTGACATGAATTCTTTAATGCATTATGTTAATGTTATGACGTTCCCTGAAAACGACACGTTGTATAGCCTGAATATAATGAAAAGTATACATGAGCCACGCTACATTGGTGCCCGAGAGCAATATTAAATAAGCAAGGATTTTCACATTATAAATGAATGCGAGCAAAGAAGCTAGTCCGTGAAACTAAATTTAGGAAAAGAACTTAAAATATATGTACTCTTACAAATAAATTAAAGAAATTAATAGAAATTATAATTCATAGAAAAATAAATATTTTATATATTCAAGAGACTAAATGGGTTGGAAAGACGACCAAAGAAATTGATTGTTTAAATTTTAAACTTTAGCATTATAATAGAAGTCGTACTGAAATGGTGTATGCGTGATTATAGCTAAGAATTTGAAAATTAATATTGTGAAAATTAATAAAATTACAAATAGAATTATAGTTTCAAAGATTGTTTTTGATGTTAATATGATTAATGTTAAAAGTGCTTACGCCCCTCAACTAGGTTTAGATATATATTCAAAAGAAAATTTTTAGAATGACTTAAAAGGATTAATATAAAGGATACATCTTGAAAAAAAATACTTAATAAAGAAGATTTAAATAGACATGTTGATAGAGTGGTAAATGATTTTAAAATATTCATAGTGACTATGGAATTGGAATCACTAGTAAAGAAGATAAGATCATATCAAATTTTACTTTAACTTATGATTTGATAACTACTAATACTTTATTCAATAAAAAAGATGATCATATCACTTATAAAAATAAATCTAGTAAACACAAATTGATTGTTTCCTGATAAGAAAAATAGATTGTTTAGACTATAAAGATTGCAAGGTCATTCCGAGTTAGCAACAAGATTATAAAATTTGGGATGTTAATGAAAAAATTGATATTATATGAGAAAATGTACCAAATGAGATTAAGCAAATTGTAAAAATGAGCTTAAAAACTCAAAAGGAAAAGCTGTTATTAGTAAAAAAAATTAGTGTGGAATCAAGATGTGCAAAAAATAATAAAAAATAAGAAGATTTGTTATAAAAAATTAATTTAGATATAAAAATTCAGAGAATTGAGAAAAATATAAAAGGTGCATAGAGAGTCTAAGTAAATAATATGTGATGCAAAGAATTTAGTATTTAATAATTTATATAATAAATTGGATATTAAAGAGAGCAGAAAATATATGTAAAAATTAGTCAAGCAAGGAGATAGGAAAAGTAAAAAATTAGTTCAAGTGAAGTGCATCAAGAATGAAAATAAAAAAAATGCTCTCCTTAGAAGAAGATATTCAACATAGCTGGATGAGATCTTTTGATAAATTGTATAATGAAGGTTATGAGAATATGATTGACTTTAATAATATTAGTATATTAACTGAAGATAAATATTTTTTTATTTTTATTATCATATTAGTATAATCGAAGTTAGAGAGACTTTAAATAAAATGAAGTGTGAAAAAATAGTAAGATCTGATGATATTCTAATAGAAGTCTGTAAATCCTTAGACGATCAAGAAATTTTTTGGCTTACAATATTTTAATAGTATTTTAAAGACTAAAAAGACATCAAATGAGTGAAAAAAAAAGTTTATTGATTCCTATTTTAAAAATAAAAGTGATGCACAAGAGCATGCAAATTATAGAAAAATTAAGTTAATGTGTTATACATTAAAATTATGAAAGAGAGTAATTGAGTATAGGTTACGATGTGATACAAAAATTTCTCAAAATCAATTTAGTTTCGCGTAGGGCAAGTCTACTATGGAAGTTATACATTCATTGAGAGATTTGATGGAGAAGTATAGAGAGAGTAAGGAGGACTTACATATGATATTTATTGATCTAGAGAAAGAATATGATAACAAGAGAAATATTTTGAAGAGTTCTAAAAAAAAGGAGTTAATCTTGTTTATATTCAAGTCATTGATGATATGTATAATGGAGTTGTTACTTGTGTTCAAACATAAGGAGGTTTGACCAAATATTTTCCTATTTCAATTGGATTGAGAATGTGCTTTAAGCCCATATCTTTTTGTTTTAGTTATGAATGTTATTACTAGACATTTAAAAGAAGATGTACCTTGGTGTATGCTCTTTGCTGATGATATTCTTCTTGTTAATAAGATTAGAGAGGGAGTTCAAGAGAAACTTGAATTATAGAGGTCAACCTTATAGTCTAAAGGCTTTCGTTTGGGAAGATCTCAAACAAAATACATGAACTGTAATTCAAACACAAGTAGATCTCAAACCTCCTTGTGTTCGAACACAAGGAAATTTGACCAAATATTTTCCTATTTCAATTGGATTGAGAATCTACTTTAAGCCCATATCTTTATGTTTTAGTTATAAATGTTCTTACTAGACATTTACAAGAAGTGTACCTTGGTGTATGCTTTTTGCTAATGATATTATTTTTGTTAATAAGACTAGAGAGGGAGGAGTTCAAGAGAAACTTGAATTATAGAAGTCAGCCTTATAGTCTAAAGGCTTTCATTTGAGTAGATCTCAAACCGAATACATGACCTGTAATTTTAATTGTAAAAGATTTAATGGTGGAGCAGTAAAAATGGGTGATCAAGTCATTAAAAAGAGTGAACATTTTAGATATTTCAGGTCTATTGTTCAAAGTAATGATGATATAGATGAGGATGTTATTAGTAGAATTCAAGTTGGATGGTTGAAGTGGAGGAATGCATCGAGCTTGTTGTATGATAGGAAAGAATTGCTTAGACTGAAGGGAAAATTTTATAAGATGGCGGTGATACCTATAATGCTTTATGACGTAGAATGTTGACCAATAAAAGAGAAGCACAAAATTAAGTGTGGTAGAGATGAGGATGCTTAGGTGGATAAGTGGCTTTACACTTAGAGACAAAATGAGAAACAAATATACATATGATAAGGTTGGAGTAACAATAATGGTAGATAAGATTAGAGAAAGTCTCCTTAGAAGGCTTGGCCACATTAAATGTTGCAGATCCATGACCTAATTAGAAGAGTAAATGTATTTGATTTGGCCAATGTTAAAAAAAATAGAGGTTGACCTAAAAAGACATGGTTATGAAGCATAAAAATGACCTTAATTTATTAGGATTAAATGAGAATATGACACTTAATAGAATACATTGGAGAAAAAATATTCATATAGCCAACCCCACATAGTGAGACAAAGGCTTGTTGCTGTTGTAATGAAAAAAGTTGTTTATCAATTTTTCATATATGGATCAAGCCAACCCTTTAGTTAAAATATCAGCATCAACGGAGAAAGGAATATATAGAACATATAGGTATCTATTATGAATTTTTTAATAAAGTGTCAATTTATCTCCATATGTTTAATTCGATTATGATGTACGGAGTTGCGAGCAAAAATAAAAGCAACCTTATTGTCACAATGGAGTATCATGTGTACAATAACCAATGTGAGTCTTAATAATCACTTTACTTCTAGACGTAGTTTGAGTTAAATTAATTCATTGAACCTAAGTTATATTTCTACACCACTACTTATTGCCACATTTTATTTTATTTTTTTCTTCTTCAAGTTACAAGGTTATCTCATACATATGTACAATAACCAAAAATAAATTTTTTGTTACAATAGACCTTGCCCAATCAGTATCAATATAGACTTCTATAATCCTTGATTCTCCTTTCTTTTTTAAAAAAAAAAAAATTATTTCCAAGGACTTCTTTTTAGGTATTTTAGAATTATAGTAACATCACTCATGTGTGCTTCATAAGGAGCATGTGTGAACCAACTCAATAAACTTACAACACAAGCAATGTCAAGTCTAATATGAGCCAAATAGAAAAACTTCCCACAAACCATTGATATCTTCTTTTATCACTGGAGAATTGGAGTTAACATCACTCAATTTATTGCTAGGATTTTGCTTCAAATTAAGCTAAGATTAAGAACATACTTTCTTTGAGAGATGGCGAGACCAAATTTATTCATAGAGATTTCCATTACGAGGAAGTACCTTAGATGCCCGAGATGGTTAATTTCATATTTCTCTTCTAGTTTTTTTCTTCAAAGTACTTGCCTCAAGATCATGATTTCTTATAAAAATTATATCATCTATATAAACAATTAGTCTTGTAAACTTACCATCATTATGTTTATAAAATAAATTATGACTTGATTGGGGTTGTTAGAACCCGTTATCATAGCTTTTATAAATCTATCAAATCATGCTGAGGTTTTTGCTTGATCCCATATATATATATATTTTTCAAATTGTGAACCACTCATGTCTTCCATAAGTTATTGCTCCCGAGAGGAGAATCCATATAGGATTCATTTAATTCACCATTCAAAAATGGATTATTCACGTCCGTGAAGTTGCCACTTCAGATTGATTGCAATTGATAGAAAGCCCGAATAAAGTTGAGTTTTACCATCGGAACAGAACTTTAAGAATAGTCAACTCCATAGGTTTGGGTAAATTCTTCCACAACCAATAGTGATTTATATCTTTCAATGGATCTTTCAGATAGATATTTCACAAAAATTATCCATTTAAAATTGACAGGGATGACATCCTTAAATCTTTAAATGATTTCCCAAGTGTCTTGTTTTTTAAGGGCCTTATCTCTTCTTTGACACTTTCTCAATTTTGAATTATTAAAAGCATCTCTTATTGTCTTTGGAAATGTAACATCAATTAGATTGGTGACTAAGGTCCCGTTTGGGACAGCTGCCTTTGCGTGGCGCGGTTTACGTCACGCCGCATAAACATTTGAAAATGTAATTTTTTGTCGAATCTCGTGAGTTTGGGCCAAAGAAGCTGAGACTCGAGGAATCCCTCCGCGGCCCGCGAACATAAAATTTTATTTCCTAAATTACCCCTTGGCATTTTAACCCTCGAGTCATCCCGTGCCGAAGGAACTGTTCTTCCCGTGCCCTCGAAACATCCTTTGCCGAAGAAAACCGAGGGTTTTCCCTGAGGAATCTGCTTGCCGCTGCCAATTTCAGCCTATTTCCTTCATCACATCTCTTCTTCAGTCTCCTTGTGCTCTTTGCAGTTGCCATTGTTCCTTTCTTTTGCTTATCCCCGTGCCTTCGTCGCATTTCTTGCAGGTATGCTTTCTCGCCTTAGCCCTAAAATAGCAAATGTGAACTTCTTTGAAAGTTTTGCTTTTATTTCTGCTTGTCAATTGCTGATAACCATCTAGGTCTCTACAAATAGAAGAATAGGTCAAATGAATGAAATTAGATGCTATATGAAATATTACGATACTGATTGAGATTCTACATGTAAGAAAATGCACCATTGAACGACGTGAAGCATGATTTTTAAGTAGCAGCATGTTCATTTCAGACATTGATAGTGGAGGCAACTCCAATTTCTTCTTTTTCATCAAGGTGTTGGTAGTACTTTCATTGGCATGTAATATAGTTGGTAAGTTTTCATATGACATTAATGATCCATCATCACTAACTGCTTGTTTTTTCCCCTGAACCAGTAAAGTTGAAACTTCAGCTGCTGTACTAATACGAACTAAAAGCTCTGATCTGTCACCTGAATCCACACTCACTCTTCCTTGAATGTCCTCCAATTCATTACTTAGAATTCCCATTTGCTCGACCACTAAAGAAGTATTTCCTTTGCTCTTTCCATCTTCTATTAAAAGAAAACCATATTCTGAATCGTTAACAGTCCTTACATGTCGTCAAGATCGAATGAGAACTCCGTATCAGCCTCTTCATCTTCATCAAGGTCTATATTAGTTTCTTTAATTTTAAGAAGTTTATATTTAGTTTTGAATAGCTATGTTGAAATTTGATTTGGATTAGTTGAATCTCAGATCAGTAATTTGGATCAATTTTTTTTTTTCATTTTCAACTATTTAAGAAATTTACATAAATGCCTTGTTATTAGTTATGATTCATAAAAACAAAATATAATATTCTGATGAGTTTTATTTGTGAAGAGTCAAATTTGTACCACATTATTGATTTCTCTAGAAATCTATTGTTAAAATGAATTATGTGTATATTTAATGAATGAAGCATTTGTTATTATTTTTAAAATTGTTGATGTACTCTTTATTCAAAAAAAAATTCAGTTTTCAGACTTATAAAAATTATAAGAAAGCTAGAAGTCTTGCAAAAATTGTGAAAAGCAAAGTTAGATTTATATTTTTTGATGATTTATATAATATATTTAAATTTCTAAGAACTTGAATACCAAAAAAACACATCTTCAAAACTTGCATGTGATATAAAATGTAATGGTAGATCAGGTGCTTCTAATTTGGTGAGGAATTAAGTTCAAAGCAAAGTGCCTGTCATACATTGTCGAACAAAAAACTTACATGACAAGCTAATTCATTTTAATATTGTATGGATCATCATGTTGAGTTCTCTCTCTCTCTCTCTCTCTCTCTCTCTCTCTCTCTATATATATATATATATATATATATAATGCCAATCATATGCATATAAAAAATAAGTAGAACCTTACTTTAGTTAAAAATAAGCAATGTAAATTCACTATTCTCACTTAAATTAAAATCCA
Organism: Cymbidium sinense; assembly: GCA_021442155.1. Taxonomy (NCBI): domain Eukaryota; kingdom Viridiplantae; phylum Streptophyta; class Magnoliopsida; order Asparagales; family Orchidaceae; genus Cymbidium; species Cymbidium sinense. The sequence goes on from CM038215.1 coordinate 124,008,878, forward strand.
ATTATATCAAATTATTCTGTTAAAGAAGATCATGTGACAAAATGCAATTTTTATTTGTGGTAGCTACTTACATATACTTAATGAGCATTATATTACGCATTAATTTGATAATTTGAAAAAATGACAATTGTTCGCGATTTATTTCTTGCACATTAACAAAGTGCTTGCATAAACTGATGTAAGGAGATAATAATAGGAGCTTCTAATGAGAAACCTAAGAGAAGATAGAGTAGGTGTTACATGGGAGAGAGAGATGAAAATAGTATTTTGTGATCTTTGACTCAAAAGGAGAGTTAGGCAATAAACTGACAATCTATTTTAATAAAAAGAGCTGGAAGAATTTAACAAAAAAATTTAAGGAGAGAACTAAAGGGAGTATAACATGGCACAACTTAAAAATAAATGAGATCAATTGAAGAAGGATTAGAAATTGTAAAGAAGTTGAAATAAGGATCAACTGATTTGGGATGAGATCCATGAAAGAAGACCATTGACACATCAGATGATTGATGATGAAAAAAGATACAAGTAAAGTTCTTATATACACTTGTACCTTCTAGTTACTTCATAAAGAATTCTTATGGTCATAATATGTAACCATTATGTTAAATTGCAAATAATGTCAAATGCGAAGAAATTTAGATATTGCGGTATAAAACCTAAAATTGAAGAGAAATTAAATCTCATATATAGTGGTGTGGTTGCTACAGATGTCCATTCATTGACTCCAAATCAAGGAACAAAATAACTGAACAAAAGTCTAGCTCAACTGATTCAATCCATGAATTATTACATATCATAGATTCCACACCGAATCCAATTATGCTAGGCATCCACCATCTCTAGGACCTAGAGGTCAGAAGAAAAAGAAAGGAGATGCTAGATTTCTCTGAAATTAGATATCTAATTAGTTATGCATGCACCAATATGACATCTAAAGCGAATAAGTCAATTGCAGCACCATCATTGTCTGAGGCGATCATTAATTTAGATCAAATCACTAAAATTTTCAAAGATATTTCACTTTATCTGCACTCAATGAAGTTGCTTAAAGATGCAAACAAACGATAAATCTTTATAGCAATGGCACTTGAATGAAGATTTTATTTTTTTCGCTACTATTTTGAAAAACGTGATGTTTAATATTAACTACTATGATGTGCTAGTATCTGTTATGTCCTAAACTTCTTTAAAAACTAATAGTAGTTGGGTTGCCTTTGATATATGATGTATTAGTATCTATTAAGTTCTAAACTTCTTTAGAAACTGGTAGTGGTTGGGTTGCCTTTGATATATAATGTATTAGTATCTGTTATGTCCTAAACTTCTTTAGAAATTGATAATAACTAGATTGTCTTTGATATATGATATTTTGTTATGTGAATTTTGATTAATATCTAAAGTTGAAATAGATAACACGTTTACAATGATGTATTGTTGGGTAAATTTTTATGAAAGATTACTATGAAAGTTGTAATTTTCATTGATTGCAGTTATAAAATTGATGATGAAGATTAATCGATCTAGCTTGCGTCGTCATATGCTTAATAAATGAATATTATGAGTCTTATATTTCAAAACTTACAGATGACTTACTAAACAAGAAGATAATATATTTCATATATCACAAACAATTTTCACTAATCTCTTACAAAAGCTAAAAAATTTTCTTAAACACCATAGATCTTATAAAACTACAACTCCTAGAGTGTTGGTTCTAACACTATATATATATTATCACATAATGAATCAATCAGGACGACTAGTGGGCGATTTCAACACACATTTGAAACCATAAGTAGATACTTCTCTATTGATCTTGGTGCTTTGATAAGTTTATTAACTAAAGTTATAAAACCGATAGATTCAACTTTTTAGAGATTCCACAAGATTGTCGATATATGTCATATTTCAAAGTGAACATCAATGTTAAGTTTTCTCTCAACGCTTATTTTTTATTTTCACATAATTATGTATAAAACTATGATGTAATTGAAATTAATGACATGATACACATGCTCGCTCCTTCAACTGATAAGGTCGTATATATTGGTCGATGTGGCTCACCTACTCAAAACATATAATGACAGTATGCAATTTCAATATATGCTTCACTTTTCTAATGTCTAGATGGGAAGGAAGTACACATAATAATCGATTTCAAGATTGTCACACGACATAAAAAAAATAACTTTTAATGTCTCCTCTAAGTATTATTGTTTCGAGTAATTTATTTCCTAAAATAAATAATTATTAGAGCTCATCGTTAGAAATTCAAACAAAAAATTATTATTTTGTTGATGCTGGTTATTCAATACAACGAGGGTTTTTGAAGTCTTTTTCAGAAACAAAATATCATATGTCTGATTTCGAAATGAGCAACCAAGTCATTAGGAAAAGGAAAGAATTGTTTAATAAACGACACTCATCGTTGCGCAGTATAATCAAGCAAACTTTTGAAGTATGGAAGAAGAAATAAGTTATTCAACAAGACATACATGCATACTCATATAAGAAATAGGTTAAAATAGTTATGCTATTAATATAATTATATACATCGTCATCCAGTCAACCATGATTGAATTAAGATTATAGATGAAGATGATTGTGCGAAACATATTTGAATATCGATTTGGTCGATAGAATCAACACTAATAGAGCTTGAGACACAACATGGAGAAGGAGCTGAGAAGATGAAAGAGTTACGAGAGTAAATTACAAATGCTTTAGTTAATTATTAGAATGAAAGTAATGAGTATTTATAATTGATTTTTGTAACTCTTGTTTTTAGATTATAATTTGAATTTTGTATGTTGACATCTACATGCTCATTGGAACTATATATCTTTATTGTACTACTTATTTCATAATTTTCACAAACACCTATTTACTTATCATTGCCAAATTATTTTGCAATGTTACCATTAACATATTAATATCTTTAATGCTAATATAAATTTATCTCAAGAAATATGAGTTCAAGGATCTCAACCACCTCTAGAGTTGTCCAAGAATCGTATGCTATATATTCACTTCACCGAAAGAAATTATGAGAGAAGATTTTACGGTGTCCTGTGAATAGGAGATGACAACTATTTTAGATGGATTGAAAAAAATTTACTGACAATGATCATGCTTGAAGGATAACATTGGAGAAAAAAAAATTTAATCGGTTTGATCAACAAGATTGTAAGTTTAATATTTTGATCATATTAGTTGTTGTACTTATAATTTTAATATTAATGTTATTTATTATGTGATATATAATCCCTTCATGTAATTTAATAGACTTATGCTTATATATAAAAATCAATTATTTTATTTTTCTTCACTTCGTTTCATATTATTCAACACATAAGGATATTTTAGTCTTTTCTACACAAACAATTGCAGCACAGCAGATTCTCAACTGAATTTTCAAACAAAATCACAGCTTCAGCAACAACAACTTTCTGCCACTAGCTTCTTCTATACACAAAGCTCAAACAACGGTATCCCAAACACATCCTAAATTATATCTGGTGTTAAGTATAGATGCACCTCCCTTCTTTGAGTAATTGGTAGTATTATCAAAAGGAAAAAAAAATTTGTGAGTTTATCAACTTTAGGTAAGATTCATGGCAAGCTTCATAAGGTAAAGAGGGCCCTCATTTCATTGTAGATTCTCCGTTTGAGAGTAAACATGAAGTTCAAGTGATATTCAGGATTGAGTGAACTTTAATTTGAATAAATTCAATATCATCAGGTCATGAAAGATTAGTGATGCTAATGGGTAAGAGATATTCCTTCCTCTTTGATGTCCCCCCTAAAGGAATTTTTTTTTAAAGAAGAGTTCATCATAAAGTTTGACATCCATAGATATGAATGTTTTCTCCTTCTCATTAAAAAAACATGTGGATCCCTTTTAATTTGCCCTTATACACAAAAAAATAAATATTTGAAGACTGAGATTGTCACGACCTAGCCTAGGGCTTGGAATTTCTAAGATGGGAATTGACGGTCGGATGGTGGAAACATAAGTTTTACAATTGTTAACATTTAACTAATGACTAATTAAAATTTGAAAGAACCACTAAAAGTTGAATAAGGAAATAAAAAAGAATTAAATATATCTTTCTCTATTTTGGCCTCGTCTTCTATAGACGTTTCCTCTCTATTATTCATTTATTTATCAAGTTTCAACCTACAATTGTTTAGTTAAGACCACCATGAGTTATAGTCGAATACTCTAATATCCAAATTACAGTAATGCAATGAAATAGAAACATTATGCATGCAAATTGGAGAATATAAATCAGTATAATGAACAAATGACAATTTATATTCAACTATGAGTCTTTCAAGGTTTAACCACATTCTAAACTATAGTGCAATATCATATCTTATCTATATTGTTTATATCCATCACAAGAGTCACCGCCTAAAAATATACCATTTAAGGCATTTCAATATCAATATCCTTTTCCATAACATTTTCCATATACGTGTACGGGATACCTTAGCATCCCCAGCTAATACCATAAAAAGGTGAAACTCCATCAATCAATATACGCATACAAGTAATCTATGTAATTCATGGCATTCATGTGTTTTCATTGCATTCAATACTTTTTTATAATATATAAAGTTTGAACAAAAGTTAAACATTTAAAAAATTTTATGTCACTCATTTCAATATGAATAATACTTTAAGAATAGGTAAAACATGAAATAATTCAAAAGCAATCAAAGCAAATTAATTATCACTGATACTAAAAACAATAATTTAAAAGAAAATAATATACATGTTCAATCAACATACGCATACAAATAATCTATGTAATTCATGGCATTCACATGCTTTTATTTGCACATTCAATACTTTTCTATAAAATGTAAAGTTAGAACAAAAGTTAAATATTTGAAAATTTTATGTCATTCATTTCAATATGAATAATACTTAAAGCATAGATAGAACATGAAATAATTCAAGAGCAATCAATGCAAATTAACTATCAATGGTACTAAAAGCAATAGATTAAAAGAATAGAATGGTATTGCTTTAAATTAGAAACATAAACTTTCAAATTTGACAGGTTTGGTACAAATTTGTTAAATAGTCTTTAATTCTCCCTTCAATTTTGATACCTATAAAAACATTAAATTTATAAGTATATCAGATATTTCTTGCAAATAACCTATATAAAGATTTATTTTTTAAATTTTAATATTTTTATGTATAATAATCTTCTCCCTCTTAAACTTATATTATCTTATTTCGTGAGCCTAAATTATCAATTAACTAAGTATTAAAATTGAAATAATAATTCTTTAAATAAACATCAACAGATTCATAATTTTGCCATATGATTATAACACTAATAAAATTTGTTTTTATATAAACTTCTTATTTGGCTATATAATAGTTGATCCCACTATGAAATCATATTTCCCTTCCCCTTAATTTTATTAATTATCTTATTTTATGTTAGTTTGAATAAATTTATATAAGTCTTTAATTTATACTTATAACCTAATAAATTCTTAATTTCCTGATTTGAAAATTTTCTATAACTTTATACTTAGAAATTTAAATTATTACCTCTTCAATAAGATAGATTAAATCTTAATTTATTTTATAAGATAAGATAAATTTTAAAATAGAGTTTATCTTATTGTATATTCCCATTTATCCTTATTCGCAAAACATATTCTTAGATATCAAATATTAACTTATAATTTATTATATTCTAAATTTGTTATATAAAAACATTGTTTTCTCAATAATATTTTACATTATTTAAATATTATGATCTAAAGAATAAAAATCTAACAATTTCAACTATCTTTATATATAAAATCTCACATAAACATTTATATAAAATCTAACCTCTTCCTACTCCACGGATTTAGCCTAATTTGCTTGTGCATGTGCTCGTTGCTCAGCTTCACTCTTGGGTTCGTGCTCGAGCTCGACAAGATTCTCGTCCGACCTCCTTGTTTGATTGACACCACAAATGCACGCAATAAGATATTTCTCTTGCTTGCACTCTTAGTGGCCTCCGACAATGCCAAGTTTGTTCTATGCGACCTCGATGATGTTGATCTACTAACTAGATCTCCCTTTGATTCGGCTCTATATTTGCACAAGATCATTCAATCTCGTCTCGCCATTTCTGCATCCCTTCTCTTTCTCGCTCTCTTCCTCGCTCTTCCTATCACAGTGAGTGAGCCCTGGCTCCCCCTTTAATAACCTATCCCCTTGAACTGTATTATTGATATCCCATGAGGATAAGAAGGATCACTTCAAATTGATGCATGGTACCATTTAGCTATCTCATTTTCCCTCTCCTCAAGTTAACCATTTGAATTAAGTAAGAATATTGAAATAAGTTATACCTATTTAGTTCAAAGACAGTAATTTGCAAAGATTAATGCACCATGACGGAGAAGAACATATCTTCTTTGCAACTTTCATAGACCCATCTAGGGACCTTTCATAACTATCAGACATAACTTAGACAAAACCTTGCTCTGATATCAAGTAAAAAAGGAGAGTAAAAGGAAATGGGAAAGAATAATTGTATAATACTTTATTGTACTTTTTCATTCAAAATAATGAACTATTTATAGTCCTATAATGGGAAAGAAAATAGAAATAAATAAATGCAGAATTTACGTAAAACAAAATGCACATGTTTCCGACACAATTTGAATACAGTCAACAGCCATAGAGGGATTAATCTAGGGATGGAGTAGTGCCATGTCATCAATCTACGATGCAGCTAGGGATCCCATCAATATCTCCTGCAATGTTTGCTATTCACCAAGGCTCCGCCTAATCCCATAGTCCACCGAGGCTACTATTCCAATTGTAAATTTCAGCTAGAAGGAAAGAGTTCAAGCTTTAATTGGCGTGTAATAATTTAGCAGGTTCACTTGGAACTAAAACCGACAACCCTAATCCATTGGGAGAGTTGAAAAATATTTATTAAAAAAAATATCTTAATTGGATACAATTGATTCATATCTTCTTTAAAGGAAAAAAATTAGGCCATCCACTCGGCACAAAAACTTGGCAAGGCAATCCCTATTCAATACAAAAGATGAACAACACTCTATGGAAATAACCAAGAAAAATAACGGATACAATGAACCAAACATATTCTAAAGTATGTTATATGTCCCAAATCTATGAGACCAAGATCTCATCTACAAAGTAAGAAGGATAATTCATTATAGAATACTCCAATCTGTTATAAAGCCTTTAACAAAAAAAATGGATTATTATCAACAGATCCAAATGAAATGTACCAAAGAGACAGCACTCCTTAGAAGTTTGTTAAAAAAGACAATTATTGTTGGATTAAATATAGAGTTTAATGCTGCAAGGTAACAAAATATCAAAAAAGAGGATTTATTATCACTAAATGAAGTCATTGTCATCATTTGAATGAAACAAGGCTGGGGAATCATTATTATTAATAATCTCATAGAAGGTTCAGTATTAGACACAAAAGATTTCAGCATTCAACAATTCAAACTTAAAGAAGGCTAGAGGAATCATTATTATTAATAATCTCATAGAAGGTTCAGTCTTAGACATAAAAGATTTCGGCATCCAACACTCTAATTCAAAACTTTCTTCTATTGAGAAACACAAGCAATCAGGCTCAATAAAAAATGGTTAATAAAGATTCTCTATTTGCACACATTGACTTGATTGCCAAGCAACATTGAACAACACTGGGAAGGTAGCCAAGACATGCATATGATACATGTAGAAAAAAGTAACTCTAAAAAAATAACCATTTAAATACCATAAAGAAGAAATAGAAAAATTGAAAATGTGATATGATCACTAAAAACACTTGTACAAAAGATACTTAATCTATTGAATTCTTAGGTATTAACTCATCTTCTTATACTTTTAAAGTTTCGAAGATACCCAATCCTAACTCCTACTTATTGATTCAAGAGTCATATGCCATATGACCAACTCCTCACACAAATTTATTTCATATACTCCTTTCCCTAACAACAAAAAAATAAATTTTAATGATAGATCATTGACAACTGGTGTTAGCCATAAAGACATTTTTATAAACAAATCTACCCTTCAAAACATCTTCCACACTTAAATTATTCACCAACTTGTTATCTATTTAAAAGTTAAATATAAATTCAAAATGCAATGTTGGTTTCACACCCTACACATTGTGCTTTTCAAATATAGGGCACAAGGATGTCTATAAAGAAAATATAGTCTCAGCCACTTCAAGGAATCTAATGATCAAAGAAGCTCTACACAACTAGTTTTATTATCTTTTCTTTTCAAAAACTTTAAATCCAATAAATACAAGATATGACTTCAACACATACTTCTTGATTATAAAGGCTTTATTATTCTTAAAATTATATTTTCTTTATTATTCAAAAAAAAATTTACAAAAAAAATTATTATAATCTTTACAAGTTACCAAAATACAAAAATACTAATTTTTTAGTGACATTAGGACCTAAAGTTTATTTTATCATTAAAGTGACAAATGAGGATATCCTTTACACTTAACATCTCTATGGCTCAATGGTTTGTGTCCTATATCAATGATTGCACCTATTATAATGAATCTTCGAACTAAAAGCTAAAGTAATGTATCATCTTTTCCGCATTTTTCAATATGATCAAAAATCAATTTAATATTCAAATTAAAAGAGTAAGATTCAATAATACCAAGAACTTTTTTAACCATTCTTTCTCATTGATGAACTTTCACAAAGAAATAATACAAGAATACTCTTGTGTTTATACAACCCAACAAAATAGAGTAATTAAATGAAAGAATGACCCCCTACTTGCTACTACAAAAGCTCTCTATTTTCAAAATAATATCCTAAATAAGAAAGGAAGCTATTTTAATAGTTGCTCGTATCATAAACAAATTACCTATAAAAGTTCCTTGGGTTCAAGAGCTCTACATCCTAACCTAATTATTTCCTCACTTCAATACCTCAAATATGTTAATTCTCAAATTGCATGTTTCAAGAAGTTCGCCAAAATAATGTTCAACATAGAATGATATTAAAGCCAAGAAATCATAATTATTTGTGAAACATTAGTTCAAGATCAGTCTCTGCACTATTAGTTTATATGACGACATCGTCATGATTAGTGACTTAGAAAGAATAAATACTTTAAAGAAGAGCAACTTCAAGAACTTGAAATTAAGAACTTAGCTAAGCTAAAATATTTCCCTTGGCATTGAAGTTAGGTGCTGACTTTTAGTATGGAATCTTCATAAGGGTATAACCGAGCTGAACATGAGCAAGTTGAGCTCATGTTTATGTTCAGCTAGTGTTCGAATTAACCAAAAAATTCTGAAAAATGAGGAGGTTTAAGATTCGAACCTAGGCATCTTTTTTGTATGAGAAAAGCTCCAACCACCAAGTTATGATTATGTATATGTATACATACATACATACATACTTCATAAAAGAAAATTTTCCCCTACAAATTTTTTATAGGTCATTGCTTATGAACCATTGTGTGCTCCTATGTCCTTCGCTCATTCCTTGTCTTAGCTATTGCCATCAAATCCAGTTCTCATTTTTAAGTCTGATAGAATAAATCTAAGACTTCAATAATCCTTAAATCTAGTCCATATCATTCTAGAAATGGGTATGGATCTTGAATTTAGAGTTCACCAATGGAAGTGAAGATAATTTTAAATAAGCAATGGTGACCTGCACATTTAATGACTTGCAAATAGAGATATCTCCACTACCACATCCACTTTAAATTACAAGTTAATGACTGATTTAGCTTTCACTTTGTTAAGATGCATTATTCTTTTACAATGACTCATCATTCAATGAACATGCAATTGCTCAATAAACTTTTCCAATAAGGCATATAATCTATACAATCTAGCTTCCGGAGAGTTTTCCTATATTAAGATTTTGGGTATTGAAACAAATTTGGGTTTTACTCTTTATTTTCACCATTATTTTTATCTCTTACAACCTACAGGCTTTACTGCTATGATCAATATCAAAATATGATCATGAATGGAGATGGGTTTAATCAAAAACCTTTTTTTAGTCCTAGCTTGAGATGAAAATAACAATATTTTGAAAATAGCGATATTTTCAAACTGAACTGACCGATTCAATTGGTTGAACTGGGAGCCAGTTAAATCGAGAATGGGTACCTCTCAAATCTGATTTGATTGAACTTGTATAATGCTTACAAACTATTTTAGAATCAGTTAAAGTTGATGTGACCTAGTTTAAGAATTTATGGATGATTAAATCAAACACAAACAAAATTTAATATGCTATAAATTTAAATATATAATTAAGAAGAAATTATTCTTATGTTTAGAATATTATGATGTTTAAATATAAATAATTAGGAAACTTTAATATTTAAATATGTAATATAATTTAAATACCAATTTATTTGACTTGTTCATTAGATCGGCTCAATTGTTTGAACAAATCAACCATGGCCTAATAGCTAAATAAATTCAATGATTGGTTCATATTTCAAATCATTGTAAAATAATATGGCGGTAGTATTTTTGGATAACACTCAAAAAATTCCATGGGCAAGTGGATTCACATCACTTACAACTTTGCAATCCTTGATTCTCATCACAAAGGTAATTTTCTTAGCTTTATTCATCTAGAGGTGCCATTTCCAAAGCATCTATGTGAATGGTATGCCTTTAAGGTATCAACTTGGAGAACTTTCAAGATTCGTATCTTGGTGAGTACTAAAAGAACAATAAGAAAGATTATAGAAACCAGAAGTAGATGAATGAAATTATAAGTATACCTTTATATGTGAAGATCATGCCCATTTGGTTTTCCTCTTCTTACCTTTTTCTTCTTCTAGTTCTCCCCTCCTTCTATCATAGCTTGAAATTAATTATAAGCCTACTTAAATTCAAGGAGAGAGAGAGAGAGAGAGAGAGAGAGAGAGTACTAAGACAAAGTGGGGTAGAACTATAGTTAGCCAAACAACCTTGGAATTAAAAATTGAGGGGTTAGGCTCCTTGTGTGTGTATGTGTGAGAAAGCAAGAGAAAGTAATGTCCACAACCAGGTAGATCCACTCACCCAACTTTGTCTACCTCCTCCATAGACTTGGCCAACGTATGCAGATTTGCATGGTTTTCAAGCATTCATTTGGCTAAATCAAATCAAGATTAGGTTAGCCTATTCTTGATGCACTCTCCTTGGTCCGCCCATCAGTCTTGTCTAACCAATTAAACAACCCAAATACTGGTAGAGCCTCCTAGGACATGGATTTGTTCATTGCTAGCACTGGCTTGCTTGCATAATTACAGAACTAAATGAGCATAAAGGAATGGAACTGTTGAAAGAAAATTAATTCAAAAGTCAAGTAATTTGTTTGTTTATCCTTAAGAGCAAAATTAAAGCATTCTAGATTCAGAAGACATGATGGGAGAGAATACAAGATATACAATTCAATAAATAAAACAAGAAAGCCTAAGCTCCATAAAGTGAATACACACAACCAAAGAACAAGACTTCTAAAACTAAATCTTGAGCATCAGTTTCCAAGGATGTAACATAGAAGTAAACATGGGATACCAACTGCAATAGATGTTGGTTGCTTCATTTTCAAAAAATTTGAGACTCACAACCTCAGCGATAAGCTAAGCTCCTCATTTCAATTTGCCCTACTGTCTACAAAAGAACATCTTGTTGATGTTAAATAGTACAATTGTCCTTGTTATCTCTTCAGATCCATTTCAAAGTCGAGAGTTCTTCATTTTCATGACTAAAGGTATCCACATGGTTAACGTCAGTTGATCAGGAAGGCTTGCTCCCTATTTCAAAGTGTAACATTACACACCCAAAAGTTCAGAATGAAGGCACGAGGCTTTTAACTAATCTCAAATTAATGCAAAAAAAAGGGAACTTTGCTTCATTTGCTAAATCACAATTTTCTGTTTCAAGCTATTCTAGAAGCAACACAAATAAAAATCCAATTTTTCCATTCAGGAAATCTGGCTTCCTCTAATGTAAAGCCAATCTTCTCCGATAGAAGGCTACCTTCAAAACACGGAAAATTAGCTCTTCAATTAGTGCTTCCTAAAGACATACCGCAAAAGGGGAATAGCATGAACGAGAGTGACATCACTTGCATATCAACTAGGAAAAGAAAAAAATGAAATGAGAAACGAAGGGTCCATATGACAACCTACAACAAACTTTGGTGCTAGCTTCACCCTCCTCTATAACCTCTGCTAGAACCATTTCCTAATCACAGGGGTTGTCGCAAACTCTGTCCCTGAGTCTCTTGTTCATTTATCACAAGAATCCTTCAAATGACGCCATGGTAAACACCAAAGTTGTATTAATAGGTCTTGAAAAATTATATCACAGTTGTATTAATAGGTCTTGAAAAATTATATTCCCAGACTTAAGCCAAGATTTGGATATCCTAAAGTATACTTTACCCCCTGGTTTCAAAGTTCAAAGTTAGGAGTTAAGCAATCTTCACACAAGCATACGGTTGAAGTAATTCAGGTTTCTACAATCAAATCATGTAAGAACCCCCTCCAATGCATCAAAATCCCCTAAACAACAACCTGACTGAGCCAATGAAACTGCGCAAAGGGTATACAACATTTTTTATAGCTAAACATCAACCAAAAATACCTAGGGTTACAGCCAACAGAATTGCTCACAGCCTTGAAACTCACAACTTAATCGATTCAAAAGAAAAACTGCTCATAAATAAATTATAAATCGATGAATTACTGCTGTGATGAAAAAGAGAGAAAAAGGTGTTATCTGGCGAGAAATTTAAACTAGTTCGGAATGTTAAAAACACGAACCAATTATCCAGCGATTGCTTCAACAAAGACGACAGATCCAGTGCGAAAAATCGAATTGCATCAGAATTGAATGGTAAGTATGTCAATCTTCCTTGATTTTAATGGAACCGGAGAGTTATATAGCACCAATAAAAGAGGAAAAAGACGAAGCAATGTAAAACCTTTTCCTTCTGAAGTCCGAGTATCACTTTGGTCAAAATTGTAGACGCAGAGGTTCCGACTTCCCAATTCCCATCTGGGTTCTCTCTGGCTGAGCTGTAGGGATTTACAATACATATATATATATTACAATTTATATATTTATATATCTAATATTTAAATTTTAATTTTTATAAATATAATATTTAATCTTTAATATCATATCAAAAATATCACTTTATTCATTTTTTAAAAAGTAAAATATACCTTTTTAAGCATTGAAAAATATTAGATAAGTAAATATCTAACTTTAAGTATTAGATATGTAAATACATAAAAATTATGGTATGTATGTCCTTTAAATATTATGATAAATAAATGACAAATATTATAATCCACAAAAATAAAATTAGGAAAAATTTTAAAAAAATTCAGTTACAAGCTCTTAATTAGTTGAATTAATAAGCTATTTCGAATAAAAGTGATTAATAATTTCCTAAATTTAAATAATCTAATTACAAAATTGGATTCTAATTTTTTAAAATTTGTATTTAAAACATATACTACTCGAAATAAATAAATAAATGAGATTCTGATCCGTGAAAGTACAAATATCTATAATTATATTTTTATCAAGGTTTATACAATTAATCCAAGAAAGATTATAATTTTTTTTCTTTATAATTTAGTTCCCCTTTAATTTAACTAACAAGAATGCAAAGAGGTTATTAAGAGAAATTTATATACATAGCACACAATTTTTATGTATTTATATATCTAATACCTAATATTTGATATACGCTATATTATATTTTTCATGCATAAAAAAGTATATTCTATTTTAAAAAATTAATACTGATGCTATTTTTTTTATAATATTGAAGTTTTGAGTGTTACTTATGTGAATATAAAAGTTTAAGTATTAGATATATAAATATATAAGAATTACATGCTATTTATATAAATGGTCCAAATTTTAAATATTAATAAATTTATTAAAACTCATCAAACTCGAGTAAATTTAATAAAATTGTCCCAAATTTTGATAATTTTATAAAATTTCACGAGTCATAAAGGTTGCCTCAAAATTTTACTTAGGAAGATGGGTGATATCAATAGGATGAAGACAATCGAAAGATAATTATAGTTGACAGTAATTATCAATATCGAACATCAAATGGAGCTTTAAAATTCTTCAAATTTTTATGTTTTTCTTAAATTCATGCTTTTATTTATCTTCATATAAATAATGATGATCTATTTATAATTTCTGAGATTGATACTTTCATTTCTTTTTTATTTACTAAAATACTAAAATACTCGATCAAATAACTCATGTTAACTCGTAGATCATTTATTTAGGATAAACACCTTAATAATCTTAAAATTAAGTGATTTTTTGCTTTGCTCATTTGCCTTTGAAAATTTCCAACTTTAAAATGCATCAAGATTTGTGCTAGATTGAATATATTTTCTAATAACTAATGTTTTAGATTTACTTTATCAATTGATAATAATCGATTCCTCAAAGAATATTAAAATTTACTGCCAAAATCTTAAATTATCACTGCATGTTTTAATAATTTAACAGTCTAGTAAAATTATAATAAAAAATATCACGTTTAGTCATCATATTTATATCTTACAAACTGGCGAAGAACCTCCATTAATTTAAATAAAAAATGATGTCACCTTCATGAAAAATATAGAAGAACGATCTTCTTATTTTGGTGACCTAATTCTGTCTAACTAATATGTTTCCTGCCTACATTTTGGTGGAAAGAAGAACATTTGACAGGCAGGAGATCATTCTTCAGCAAGAATACATATATATTTCATAGCTTCTGGAACATTCTAAACTTTCAATGAAAAGCAATTTCAAATTAATCAAAGATTCGTCATATTGCGTACTTTAAATAAATAATTTAAATTTATGATGTTGATACTCCTGGGAAATTTATTTTATTTTATTTTATTTAAGGAAGACGAAATCAGTAAGGTTCCTTTCAGTTTTCTTATTGATTAACTTTTATGAAGGCCCCATCTTCTAATTTTTTTAGACATTTAAGCGAATTTAATCGCAAATTCACGCACACAACACATATATAAAGACTTGATTATAAAACCTCTTGGTTAAAAATCAAAGCTCTGAACCACTAGGCTAAGGTGTCTTACAGGGCGTCTTATAATTTTTAAACAAAATATTTTAAATTCAAAAAATTATAAGTCTATAAAAAAGTAATATAAATATTAATTTTCTAAATTTGCTTTTTTAGATTAATAATGGCTAGAGTATTTTCTTAGACAGGTACTTGTAGTACAAGTTAGGAATATATACTTAACCCAAATAGAAACATCAACATGAGCAAGGAAGAATTAATTAAGGCCATATGGTTGCATAAAGAATCCTACAAAAGTTGTTTTGAGTGAATTCATTCTTGCTCTTTGTTGTGCCATTTATATCAAGATGAGGCCACTTGTATTATGTTTCACACAATTTATTTGTCACATGTAATTCATCGATATAATTTATTAAATTTTAAAAATAAATATATTTATACCATTAGATAATGTATATAAATAACTAAGTTGTATTTCTAATTTAGATGCATTATCTAATAGTTTATTTATATTGAAAGATAATATGTGATACATAAAATCAAACACAAATATAATAAAATCATCCCATCTTAATACAATATATATCATCATTCTTACATAATTTTCTTTTATTATAAATCTACAAATCTAAAAAAAAACCTACTTAATTAATTTTAAAACCATAATTTTAAAGAGATTTACATAGAAACGATTTTTATGCATTTATATATCTAACATTTTAAATTTAACATTTATAAATATAATACTTTTTTGTAAAACAATATATATTTCATTATAAAAAAATAATGATGATACTATTTTTAATATTATATTAAAAATTTAAGTGCTGTTTTATATAAATATTTAAATTAGGGTGTTAGATATGTAAATATATAAGACTTATGCTACAATAAAATGGAATTTTAATTGCTTCATCATATATTACTCTTTATCTCAAAACAAATCAAATAATTTTAAGATTCATTACAACTAAAATTTGATCTTGAAATTCAAACACAAAAAATTTTCATTCTAATATTGATTTGGAGAGATTGAAGGATGAAGCAGTGATTTCTCAAACACAGCACAAGAAAAAAAAAAAAAAAAGCCACCATGATTTATTACACCTCAACCACATCCATAGATTCTTGTGCCATAGCGAAGCTACCAGTCATCAAAACAGAGACATTCAAGCGATCATTCTGTGCCGTCTTGTTGCCGTTGCCGTCGAATGCCATCCTGCTCGAATCCTTTATGCGGGCGAGAGCAGGCAGAGCTATGGTGGTGATCTCAGCTGCGTTCACTTCCGTCAATTTGCTCTGTTTTCTGATCCTCTGAGGAATCGCATTTGGATCTCTTGATGAACCAGCTTTGAGTAAAGCTCGTCCCTCCGCTGATCCTGATTTCCTCAACGCTTGCAGCTGCTGCAGCCGGTACTCTGTTTCCGGACGTCTGCATACCTTTCTCAACGGCACTATTTCCTGTATTCAAAATCAAACTTCAGAAAATATCATCCACATTATAAATATACATTATATAGATATATATATATATATATATATATATATATATATATATAATGTCAAATGCCCTTGATGTCAAAGTCAACTATACATCTATAAGTAGTCTTAAAAGGCTCAGGTCAAAGTCAACAATCGAAGGACAATCAGACAAGTCAATTCGACAATAGCGCGAGACTTGCGGGGCCCATCGGTTGAAAGTCTCGCTCCTAACGTGATGACCCGCGATCGAGCGCACAGTGTGTGTGCTTTATTGCCCTCAACCATCCATAATATGTCAATCTCATGTCACCAATATGACTTGATCGAGATCCTTACCGGCGATGGTCGATCCCGTGAAGATCCACCGTAGGAATGTTCTAAGGCTGCGGAGCAGGGCTTGAGGCGAATTGGAGCTCAGGATTTGCGCCCGTCAGTTTGGGGTTTTCCGGTTTCCACCGTGAGAATTGAGGCTGAGAGGGAGAGAAAGTCTAGAGAAAGGAGGAGGCGAGGGTTAGAAGAGAGTTGAGATAATTCTTCAACCCTTTTTTAGATCTCTTCATCTATTTATAGTGTTGGATTTACATCTCTGTTCATATTCTAGAATGTTCTTTAGAACTAATTTACATTATTTCTGTTAATTTCCTTGCCTGTCTTGTATCGGTTGGATATATTTCTTCTTACATCACAGCTTGTCGGTTATTCTTGTTGTTCTCTTGGATTACGTCCTTGTCGGCATCTTACGTTTATGCAGATTTAATCTTATACAAGTTTATTCTGTATGTCTTGTATCTTGAGTCTACCTTGGAGTTCGTAGTAAAAGCTGGTTTTGTTTATTTATTTCTCTTGTTTATTTATTTTACGTTTATAAATGGAACTTCTTACTACATTTATAGCGTTTTGGGAATATTAAGTCTTTTTAGCCTTCTTCTTATTCTTTTATCTCGTTGTTGGCTTGGGGATATGTGTGTTCATATCATTACTCCTCCCTCACGACTCTTGAGGTCAAAATCTAGAAAATTATCTGTATTTCTTTCTCATTACCAGGATATATCATTTCTAATAATCCTTCCCATTGGATTAGTAATTCTTTGATATGTTGATCTCCCCTTAGTCTAATTCTGTGATCCAAGACTTTAATAGGTGTGATAAACATGTGGCCCTCTCGAATTGATTTGATATCTTTGGATGGATATTAGAGTCTTGTATGCGTATGGCTTTTAATGATATGTGAAATACATTGTGTATTTTTTTTCTTTGTGTAATTCAATTTTATATGCCACCATACTACTAGTACTTTGAAGGGTCCATAATATCTTCTTTGTAATTTGGTATATTGGTTCCACATTCTTGAAGTGCATATGGTTGTATCTTGACTAATCTTAATTGATTGACTTAATTGAATGTCTCTTATGTTTATCGATTTTTGATTACATTTTGAGCTTCTTGTAAATTTGTTTTCGGATCGTATGATTTTTCTCTTTGTTGTATCTTGAGTCTACTTACGGGTAGTACTTGTAGTGCCTCATATGGAATTAATGTAGGAGGAATTCTATAAGCTTGGAAAGTCATTTTGGTTGAAGTATTGATGGATGTGTTATAGGAAAACTACGCGAGCATAAATTGTAACCAAGTCTTAGGGCATCCAAAACTCCTTAGAATCTTGTTCTATTACATTAGTCACCTCGGTTTGTCCATCATGCGTGGATGATAAAACCTTCTTGTGTAAAATGTCGAGTTTGAATATTTCTTGCGAAATTACTCATGAATATAGGGTCTCTTTTTTGGGTATCCCATGCAAATGATATACGAAACAAATAGATGGTATGTAGGATCTTTGTAAAGCGGTTGGTAAATGGGCATACTTTGATCTGCAATCCACTAGTATAGTTTGTTATGAGACTTTGGTAGTAATAAAATCCATTGATACTTCTTCCCAAATGTTGGTGGTATAGCGGAGGTTGTAGTAACCTGCGGCCTTTGAGTATCATATTTCATTTGTTGACATATAGAGCAGTTCTATGAAATGTTGTATATCTTTTTCATTTTTTCCATAGAATTGTTGAGTAATTCTACATGTTTTATGAACTCCCATATGCCCTCGGTTGGTGTAGAATGTAACTCTCGATAATTAGATTTCGAGATCGAATTACGGCATATGACAATCCTTTTATAGTATATTAGTCCATTCGGATATTTATGTTTTGGAAACAATTGAATTTGTCTGTATTTGTTCTTTGACTTTTAGTTCGATATTGGCGTAGTTTTCTTTTAATTTCTTTGTGATGTGGTGACTTGTTGAGTATAAGCATATATTTGTAGAACATATGCAGTGATTCTTGTTACATTTTGTTTCTGTGCATGGTTCCTTCCTTGATAATGCATCAGCTTTGTTTGCAATTCTGGTTTATACTCAATAGTATAATCAAATCCAGTTTAATTAAGAACCTTTCTTTGTTCGGTGTTTGGATAGTTTGTTGTAATAATTCTCTAATCTTTGATCGATTCGATTGTAAATTTGGCTCCCGATAAGTATTGTAATAAGCCTTGATAATTGCATAGAGTTCTCAGCATAAGTTGAAGACTTTTTTGTAAGTTAACTTTTCTTGAAATAAGCTAATGGGTGATTATTACTATCTGACTCTATGGTTGTCAGGACATCTGTTTAGTATAAATGGCATAGTAAAATTAGGAAATGCTGTCTTGGTAATGTTACCATAGCC
The DNA here is from genome assembly GCA_021442155.1 of Cymbidium sinense. Taxonomy (NCBI): domain Eukaryota; kingdom Viridiplantae; phylum Streptophyta; class Magnoliopsida; order Asparagales; family Orchidaceae; genus Cymbidium; species Cymbidium sinense. The sequence goes on from CM038215.1 coordinate 124,028,191, forward strand.
TCTTTTTTTTGTGAATCTTTGTTGTTGATTGATCTGTCCGATGGAATTGTTGTTTGGCGGCATTGATGTAAGAGGAGAAGCAATTTACGCATAGTTTTTGACAAACTTTCTATAATAATGTTAATCCCAAAATCCTCTTAAGCTTGTTTTCTTGATTTTGGCATAGTCAAGCTTATCTTGTATTTTCTTGGGATCCACCTCATCCTTGGTGATAGAATATGTCCCAAATATTCTATTACATTTTGAATAAATGAACATTTGGATGGTTTGACATATAATGTGTTTGCTTAAGTTGTTCCAATAATCTGATGTAGATGTACTTTAGGTTTGGGTACGTATATGAGTATATCATCAAAGAATCTTAGAACAAATTTCCTTAAGAATGGTTTAAACCGATTCATTAGTGCTTGAAGGTAGATGGGGCATTGGTTAACGGCATTCTTATGAATTCATAATGGCCTTCATGTGTTAAGCGGTTTATGAATATCGCACTATTCTTATTTGGTGATAACGATCTTAGGTCCAACTTGGAAAAAGCGGTGGCTCCATATAATTCATCCATTAATTCCTCGGGAGTTGGTATGGGAAACTATCGGTATGGTGCACTTGTTTAAAACTCATAATCAACACCGCGAGTCATCCTTTTTTTTAATAAGCAAGGCGGATGAGAAAGGACTAGTACTTTCTCTTATAATCTTATCCATCATGTCTTTAATCGGTTTTTCTATTTACGTTTTTACGAAAATAAGGATATCGTAGTTTTTAACTTAGTGAGTCCGGTTGCGGTTGTATTTGATGATCAATATCCCTTTGGGGAGGCAAAGTTTCGGTTCTGAAAGCAGTTCTTGTATTGTTCTACATTTGTATACTTCTGGTAGATGGTGAAATCGATTAGGGGATTGTTCCCTCATTAATTTCTCGATCGTAAGTAGGCGATATTTTTCGATTGTGTAATTTGGTAAAGCGATGAATGTAATATTGTCTTTTTTTGTTGAAGTGTAATTGAATTAATTTTCCATTTTGATAGAACTTCATTGTGAGCTTTTGTAGTCCATTGTGCATTCACCCAATTGTTCCAACCATTGCACTCCCAACACCACATCCTTGCGCATTTTGCGGTAGGTAGCAATCTGTATTAAAGTGTGTCCTTGTAGGTGAATAGGCACATTAGATACTCAGAACATTGTAGGGTCTCTCCATTCCTCTTAACACTTTAAAAGCGATATTGATGTTCTTGTCGGTTTTAAGAACTTGGCAAGTTTAGATTGGATAAAGTTGTGGGTTGATCCACTATCAATACGAACTTGTTTGTTTTTATTACGCCTGTAAGTTAGGGTTGATTGTCTGTAAAGGCATTTAAAGCGATTTGAGCTCTTCACAATTAAATCGATATCTTGCCATGATTATTTGAATAGGATTCTCTTGTTCATCATTTGGTACTCTGAGGGTAAGAGTTTTGATTTGCATCTATGACCCTGTAGAACTTCTCATCTTGAAACAAAGACCTTTTCTTTTTTTCGATTGAAGCGGTAGTTAATTTACGAATGGGTATTTGTGGTCTTTGTTGAGTATTTTGGTTAGTTGTTGTTCATTGTTGGTGTTGGCGACAATGGGAATTTATTGATCCATTTTGTGGAGCAATCTATAAGATACGTTTGTAGATATATCATCTTGTAATCTATCTTCCATTAACTTTGCCAATTGAAAGGCTTGTTGTAAAGAAGTTGGTTGCAGTGCCCTTACTTCTCTTTTAATGTCATGTTTTAAACCTGATTCAAAACAACTTTGTAAAAAATGGGAATTCACTCGATTGGTAGCTCCTCAAATTCATTGTAGAAATCACGGGTGGATTTACATTTGTAGTTAGCCAATTCACCCCTTAAATCTCTATAAAGGGATGGACCTCGAATTACGTTCTTTGAGCGATTCCATGTATTTAATTGTTTATTCTTTGTGCATCCGACTAAGAGCGAGGGCATATATCTGAAGCAATTAGAAACTTACGATCTTGAGATAGATTATAATATTGGAAAAATTGATGCTTAAATAACCAACCCAGGTTGTCACCATTAAATCTTGGCATATCAACTTTGGTAGTCTAGCTTTCTGATTGATTTAGGAGGATTAGTAAATTACGGTGGGTATGAGTTACATACGTGATTGTATTCTTTGCTCTTGAGAGGATTTGTCTAGTTTTTCCTCTATTCGATAATCTTACGGATACTTCATTAAGTATCATGGTAATGGATTGCATTTGTTCATCATTTTTGTTTAGTCATTGACACATTCTTCCATAGTCTTTGAATATCTTGTACCTTACGCCATTGTTTGATATGTGGAAAATCAGGCACCGATGATAGGGTTTAATTTACGTAATTCTGGTGAGATCGATTAATTCTTTGTAAATTGATGCGTCTGATGAACTTGAGTGATTAATTGATTCTTTCTTATTAGATGCTTTGTTGAGTTGTTTTTGGATGCAGGCCGGTCGCAGCAGACTAAATGCATTGAGTTGACTTCAGTTACGTGTGGATAGAATAGACTAGATTTGGCTTTGTCGCTTAGGTTTTGAGTCAATTCAATGATTAACCCGAAACTAACGGAAAGAAGTGTTTTTGGGTGCCCTTAGTTGGATCTAGCTCCTTTAACTTCTGGCCGTTGGATGGGGTCACTTGGATGGGGTTTCTTTTGATTTTTCTCGAGCCGTCGGATGGATCACTACTTGTCTTAGATTAGATCACGTGTTTTGATCCGGTTTTCCTTCGTCGAGTGGAATCTGGTGTTCACTTCCGTCGGATCTGTCTTTTGGCCGAGGCGTGGGATGAACTTTAGTGGAGTACAGCGTTGAGCATCCGTCGGTGAATTCAAATGGAGATTGAATCGAGCGTTATTTGTTCATTTCATTCCTTCTCGCTAGGGTTCTGAGGGGAGATCGGAGGGAGAAGGAGAAGATCCATGCGATGGTCGATCCGTGAAGATCCACCGGGAATGTTCTAAAGCCGAGCAGGCAGGGCAGTGGAGGAACTCAGGATTTCTTGCCGTCTGTTTGGGGTTTTCGGTTCCGAATTGAGTGAGGGAGAGAAAGTCTAGAAAGGGAGGAGGCGAGTTAGAGCAGAGGAGTTCTTGAGATAATTCTTCAACCCTTTTTAGATCTCTTCATCCCTATTTATAGTGTTGGATTTACGCATCTCGTTCATATTCTAGAATGTTCTTGAGCTCATGCTTATTTACGGCCTTTACAGAACTTGCCTACATCTTGTATCCCAGATCTTGTTTATTCTTAGATTTCTTATTACATCTTATGGGTCAATCTTATTTATTCTTGTATGCTCCAGTTCACGTAGTAAGCTTTATTTATTTATTTCTCTTGTTTATTTATTTTATGTTTATAAATGGAATAAATAGCTTTTGCCTTATTGGCTATCTTTTATGTTGTTGGCTTGGGGATATGTGTTCATGATATGAACCCATATCCCCAAACCAACAAAAGAATGGGGATAAAGCAGGATTTCACAAGTCCTCCCAAATATTAACAGAGAATTAATTACAAAGAATGAAGAATATAAGAAAATAAGACCAATATAACGTTGTACAACAACAAGTGGCGATGGGATGAATAAATCCGGTATAAACAAGATAATATCTCAAGGCAGACGAGAGAAAACATCTAACGATGAAACTTCCCGATAACAATATCTGACGAGAGAAATTTCGGACAAGGGAGCTCATCCATAATATTGAGAAATAGCGAAAGAGCGAAGAGCAGAATACACACAGCGGCAAGATCTCTCTGGTACATAGGAAGATTCTAGAAGAACAAACCAAACACTATAAATAGGGATGAAGAGATCTAAAAAAGGGTTGAAGAATTATCTCAAGAACTCCTCTGTTCTAACTTCTCAGTCTCTTCCTCCTTTCTCTAGACTTTCTCTCCCTCTGCAGCTCAATTCTCACGGTGGAAACCCATGTGCCAAGGTACAATAATGCATAAAGAAAATATTCTGATAGCTGGCACCCATGTGCCAGTGGAAATGTAGAAAGGTAGGGGCCCACTATGCTCCACATTTACGTGATTCATCGGTCGTTAATTTATAAAATTTGTAGTTGTTGAATTAAATGATTGACTAGATTGTTGTCTATTCTTGGGTAGATGTCTTTGTAGGCGTTATCTTTTCCTCGACTTGACTTTAGTATAGGTGCTTGTTTTAGTAGATCGTAGGAGGACTTGTAATTCTGGAGTATTTTTGTAGTTTGCTCTGTTCCACGGAATCTTTGCTCTTAGTTGTTTGCGTCCATGTTATTTGGAAATTAAGGGTCTCAAATAATAAATCTTCATGTACTTCATTCTTTTTAGGTAGAACCCAGGTGGTGCTCCATGCGAATTCGGTCTGTCTTAATTTGACATATTCTTTAAAGTGTTCATGAATTTTATCTTTGTTGATGCGCGTTTTCAATGAGTATTCTTGAATTCTTTGTCAGTGTTTTCCATCCACACTTGCTTTATTTGATTTGAGTGGTGTTATCAATCCTTTTCCATTTCTTTGTTGACTTCTCGTTCTCAGGTCCATTTTGGTAAAATGGGGTTGAGTTCTTCTTTGTTAGCTAAACACATAAAGTGAGCGTTAGTCAGAAAGGTTGTCTGCGTTATTTCTTAGTCGATGTGCTCAAAGTTAAGTGATCCCAAGTCCGTGATATAATCGGTGAAGTTAAACCATCTCTCACGGAGGGCTTATTTTTTTTGTTATAGAAAGAGATTATAGCAATCCGTTCTTAGGGTAATTTCCCGTTTGTCGAGATAATGAATTTTTAATGCATTTAGGGTTTCCATGCATGCATGTATTTACGCATCAATGGTGGATTTTCAGCGAATTTCTGCGTATTATCGCTTTTACTTATTTTGGGATCTTCCTTTTTTTTTTCCATTTGCAAATAGCCCCATCCCTCCATACATCCGTGGTTCTAGTACAATGTAGGCCTTTTAGGTATTTCAGCGACTTACTATTGATTTAATTTTTGTATGAGCTCCCAATCGTGGCTTTTAATCCTTTTATTTATCGTGTGGCGATGTCTTTTAAAATTAAACAAGGTGCCTAGGTTAGGTATGTAAGATCTTGCGTAATTCAAAATACTAGCGGGATCTCATTCCTTGCTTTTCTTTCAATTTTTCTTGGGAAAAGCAATTCTCTTAATGATATATGCTTGTAGTTTTATCTACATTTGCTTATTCTAGAAAATCAATTTGTGATACTGCGATCTTCATTTTTGTAGGTGAGAGGACTAGCCCTTCTTTTTCCACGATTTGTAGGAACTGCTCTAGGTGCCCTCGGTGTTCGTCTTCAGTATTGCTGAAAATTAGAATGTCATCAATATAAACAATTAAAATTTGCGATGGTAGCTATTATCCATTTTTAGTTGAAAAGTGGGCATTCTTCAATCCGAACGGCATGACTAGCCATTCATACAGTCCTGTAGGGCTTATAAACGCCGTCCATTCAATAGACTCGGGATGCATTGCGACTTGATGAAAGCCACTTTTAAGTCAATTTTGAATATATTATTTGTTGCCAATTTTCTTTAGTAGTGTATTAATACCGGTAGAGTCTTGGTCTTTATATGTGTTGTCGTTGAGAGACACATGTAGTTGAAACATTCGTTCTTTACCTTTGGTCTCTTTTTAGGTGACTTCATCTTGTGGTCGGGAATTGACTATCATAGCCATCGTTGGGTCAGAATTACCTTTAGTGCGAGGAGACCTTCTATGTGCGTTTGAATGTTCTTGCATTAGCGTTACATGTTTTAGCGGTTTATCATCACGGATGGTAAGATCGAGTTAATTATTTCGATTTTGCATGATACGATTCTTGCTCCGATGCTTGGAGGATCTTCTCGATGCTGTAGCCATTTGCTTTCGACTTTGTAAGATTCCTCAAATTTTCTCATGAGCAGTTTTGGTCAGCGAATGATATATCCATTCCGGTTGTAGTGAGACATAAATATCATAGTATGTCCAAGTTCGGCTATCTGCTTTGTTTGCAACTTCAAGTTACGGAGGTGATGATAGGCATAACTTCTTTATAAAAGTGACAATGTTACGCCGATTCTTATGTCTGCTTCTTAGAAAATTGCACCCTAAAGATTTGAATTTCGCCCTTCCTCCATGTCCATACGTAGATTAACGGTATTTTAAACTTGTGGTCACTAATAGTCATTATCCCGCTTCTTTATTCTTGTTTCGCTTTAGTGGTGAATTTACTCCATGAAATAGTATTTCATAGTTTAACTTTCTCGTTTTTGGTACATCCTTTGTGTTTGCAGACGCCGTTGTTCTGATCATGATTGCTCAGTATGTGAAATTCGGAACATCCTGGAACATGAAAATAGATTGTTAGGTTATAGGCGATTACCACTTTTCACGCTTTCCTCGCATGTTCTTCATAATCTCATTAAGAATTGACTTGTATTCCTCATCCCTCTTCTTCTTCTATGATGGGTCTTTTCCCTTTGTCCATGTAGCTTGCGTTGTTTCTTCCAGTTGCTCTTTAAGACTTCTTGTATGTGTTGTTTTAGCTTGTTTTCCTCAGATGAGATGTTCGAGTATTTTACTAGTTCATGTATCACCATCTTTCGAGGTCTCGGTTAGATCCTTCGATTTCAATTTCCAAATAAAATTTTATGCACATTGGGCTGAATTTTGCATTTCATGATGAATCCTCATGGCAATGTTGGTGGTTATTGAACGAGGTGCATTTTGTAGGCCTTTAATGGGTTTTTGTGTTCTGCCATGAACACAATTTTTGTAATTGAAAGTTGTAAAGATACCTCCATCCTAAGTCTTTGACCATGAATCCATATTCATCGCTGAGGTCCTCAAGTGCCGCCTTTATATCGATGGCATGCTCCTCTCCTCCGATATCGCAGATCAGATCGGATGGGTCCTCGTCTACTGAGAGGACATCGATTCTTCCTAGATCTAAATCTTTGAGTATGGTCAGCCTGGCCATGTTTCCTCTTTGTTTTACACCCCGGAAGTGTCCTTCTTCTCCACAAATGTAGATCTGATTTTGTGGAACAGGTTTGTTTTTTTTAATTAGATATGAGTATCATGGGCTTACCCTTATAATTTTTCGATTTTGAGCCCATACTTTCTCGGTGTTATTACACAGGATGGGTATTTTTCGACATATAGAGGTCTTTAATACCTCTTTGAATTGCATTTTCTTACATAGTCCGCTAGGTATTGCAATGAATCAGATTCGGGTAGACACCAATCGAGCAGTATTTGACTTTAAAGGTCGCTTCAATTTAGATCCCAAGTTGGCATTTTTAAAAATTTATCTGAGAGTTTCGTTGATATACATTCTTCCTGGATCTGCAAGTGTCTTATAATCATTCATATAATCAACATGTCTTTTATTCGAGTACCAATCTTTCAAGATCTTGATATGCTCGTTCTTCCCAGAAGGATCTTCAGAAGAATGATGCGACGTATTTGTGATATCGCTTTATGGATCGTCGAAATATTTACCAATCTTTCATATTCTTCTTCACAGCCATCCTCCATCGGATCCACATTTTCTTTTCATCTTCGCCACAGATTTTCAATGAGACTTGGATTTATTATCGCAAACACGTCATTTAATAAATTCAATGTTATGGATTCCCATCTTGAAATTACGCCCTCTATATGAGAAATCGCAGGGACAAGTAGAACTCCTTGGTTAGAAAAGGGCGGCAGTTCCACATGTTACGCCATAAGATTTCTTGAAGTCCGAACTTGATTGTAATTTTGGTAATATGTGGAGGTGGGGTATAACCATGGGAGTTTGAGGAGTTTGGATACATTACCTCCCATGACCGGTTCGTTGTGGGGAAGGTAGAAGATGAAAAGAGGTGTATAGGTGATCGCCTTTATCCGCTTTATGAGTTTAGGATAGTCTAGCGAGTTGATCATTTATAGTGAAGTGAAGTGTTATTGGTAGAGTTTTCTGCTCGATGTGTGGAAGCTCGGGTTTAGGTTCTGGTTTGGGATAGGGAAGAGTAGTATCCCCACCACCTTCCGGTGAAGCTGGTAGAGCGTCATGTAAACAGTTATTTGGGATAGGGATACATCTGATGAACCAATTTCTCGATCCGTTTGTCTTTCTCTTCCTACACCCCTCATACCCCTCAGACTATTACTACCACTGAAGATGACCAATTTGCCCTAATGGCCTTCTCTGATGAACCAATTTGGAGAAGTGATAAATTAATTCCATATGAGGGCACTACAAGTAAGTCCCGTGACTCGATACAACAAAGAGACAAAATCATACGATCCCGAAAACAAATTTACAAGAAGCTCAAAAGTAATCAAACCGATGGTCGATAAACATAGAAGAGACATTCAATTAAGTCAATCAATTAGTAATAGTCAAGATACAACCATATGTATGACTTGCAGGGAACCAATATACCAAATTACAAAGAAGATATTATGGACCCTTCAAAGTACTACAGAAAGTAGGTATGGTGGCATATAAAATTGAATTACCGCAATGCGAAAAAATACACAATGTATTTCACATATCTAGATTAAAGCCATACGCAAGACTCTAATATCCATCCAAAGACCTATCAAATCAATTCGAGAGGGTCACATGTTTATCACACCTATTAAAGTCTTGGATCACGTAATTGACTGGGGGAGATCAACAGATCAAAGAATTACTAATCCAATGGGAAGGATTATTAGAAACAGATATATCCGGGTAATGAGAAAGAAATACTGATAATTTTCAGATTTTGACCTCGAGGACAAGGTCGGAGGAGGAGTAATGATATGAACACATATCCCAAGCCAACAACAGAGATAAAAGAATCGAAGAAGGCCAAATTGCTAAAAAAGACTTCATTAATATTCCCAAAAGCGTTATAATGTAAGGTAGAAGTTCCATTTATAAACGTAAAAATAAATAAACAAGAGAAATAAATAAACAAAACCAGCTTTTACTACGTAAGAACTCGCGTAGACTCAAGATACAGACAGAATAAACTTGTATAAGATTAAATCCGAAAACGTAAGATGTCGACAAGGAAACTAAGATCAAGAACTCTAACAAAATAACTGACAAGACACGATAGACAAGAAGAAATCAAGATATCCAACCGGATACAAGAGAGGCAAATTAATTAAAAATAACAGAAATTACTGAGCTCAAGAACATTCTAGAATATGAACAGATGCGTAAATCCAACACTATAAATAGGGATGAAGAGATCTAAAAAGGGTTGAAGAATTATCTCAAGAACTCCTCTCGTTTCTAACTTCTCGCCTCCTCCTTTCTAGACTTTCTCTCCTCAGCTCAATTCTCACGGTGGAAACCGAAAACCCCAAACTACAAGAAATCCTGAGCTCCTCCACTGCCTCCCTGTTTCGGCATAACATTCTACGGTGGATCTTCACGATCGCACGGTAAGGATCTTCTCCTTCTCCCTCCGATCTCCCCCTCAGGAACCCTAGCAGACGCCCTAGCAGACGCGAGAAGCCGCCTGAAAGGAATGAACAAATGAATTAGCCATCGTTCGATTCAATCTCTCCATTTGAATTCCCACCGACGGATGCTCAACGCTGTACCACTAAAGTTCATCCCACGCTCCTCACCAAAAGATCAGCCGACGGAAGTGAACACGTATTCCTCGTGAAAAGAAGGAAAACCGCGTGATCAAAACACGATCTAATCTAAGACAGTGTATCCATCCGACGGCTCGAAAACAAATCAAAAGAAACCCCATCCAAGTGACCCCATCCAACGTAGAAGAAAAGGAGCTAGATCCAACGGAGGCACAAACACTTCTATCCTTTCTAACTCGGGTTAGCTCAATTGGTTAACTCATTGAATTGACTCAAACCAAGCGGACAAGCTAATCAATCTATTCGATCCACAGTAACGAAGTCAACTCACGCATTTAGTCTGCTGCCGACCGAATCGATCTAAGGAAAACAACTCAACAAAGCACTGACAAGAAAGAATCAATTAATCACTCAAGTTCATCAGTATCGGATCAATTTACAGAATTAATCGGATCTCATTACGTAAATTAAACCCTATCACCGCTCCTAACGTGATGACCGATCGAAGCGTGTGCTTTATTGCCCTCAACCATCCATAATATGTCAATCTCATGTCACCAATATGACTTGATCGAGGAATGAAAAACTTTCAGCTCAAGAGTTGCATTTATCTTGTTATCATTTTATTAGCGTATAATGGCAAATATGTAAATAAAAGAAAATATTGTATTATGTGGTCATTGCATAAAGGCTTAGGCACCCTCAAGCCCACAAGCCTCAACTAATATATTTTCTCGCAGCTTTTTTTCTCTCATTCTTTTCTCTTTTACGCTTCTCACTATAATCCAAATTTAGTCGGTATGTTCACAGACTCTTTAGCTCTGTATAGTTATGAAAAATGAATTTCAATTGGCTTTCTATCAAATGCGGAATGTGCCTTTATATGGGCAAGAGAAAACAGTAATAAAGAAGAATATATCTTTAATAATGAGTACATTACAATTATAAATAATTTACATTCTTATAATAAATATTAAATATATATGATAATATTGATATCATACGCATATGATCATAGCAGGGAAAAATCACTGAACATACGAAGAGTTTAGCTGATGCTGCTACTGCTCAACTATATGAGAAAACACAAGAAATCAGAAGCTTTTAACAGATCCATTAAGATTCCAGAGCTAAAAGAAAGCAGAAGTTGCAAAATCCTGGAAGGTCGTAGGAAATTTGTATGCTATCTAACATTGTAGATTGGCTGATTTAGAAAATTTGAAATTTTCATGGAGCCAAAAGGAAAAATAGATGCCGAAGCGAAGCGAAGGCATACCTCAGATTGATCATGATCATAACGAACTAGAAATCTGCATCTACAACCACGAACATCATGCCTTCGTCTTTGTGCATCAAGGATATGAGCATCAAAATAGAGAGCTTGTTCTTTACCTTCCTGTATTATGCCCAATACAGAAGTCTCCATTAATTGTGAAAATAGATATTTGAATATCAACAAAGTATAATCATCCTCATTAATAACTAAATTTGTAGATTATGTTTGTTTCTGATTCTGAAAAGTTTGATTTAAAGTATTAAAAAACTATTTGTTTTGCTAAAAAAAACTTTTTTCATGAAAGTTTAAAACGCAGTTTCAAAAAGCACACTATTCAAACGAGTATCAAAATCAAAAATTCACGTTTTCCAACGAAAACGCACTAAAAAAACCCTCCCAAACGAAACCTATAACCATTAATGCCGTTTTAAAGTGGTCAACAGATTCTTAAAACCACTAGAAAAGCAGATAACTATCCTGATTTTACTTTGAAAGAGAATTGAAAATATGTACAGTCAAAATATCAGCAATGGAGAAAACTTATGATGAGGATTAAATTATGAATTTTCAATGGTGTCAACATGTAAATAATCCAAGGATTAAATGGAAAATAGTTAAAATCCCACCAGTAAAATTATTATATCTTATTTTATTTATATTTTGATTAGAAATAAAATATATTTGATATTTTGAGTGTTAATTATTTTTAAAAATACTCAAAACATCTATAATTTATTCTGAGTGTTTTTAAAAATAATGTGATTTACTTTTAAGAATAAAAAATAAAAAATGCTTAAAAATGGATCAAATAATATATTTTTAAAAAATAATATAAAAATTAAAATTAAAATTAAAAACACATGACAAAGTTGATCCCAAATAGGCTCTTAGTATTGTACTGCAGCTGCGCTTATTACTTTGTACCTCTTTTTTTGTGTAAATTATACTTTTGAGCCATTCAACGTGATATACTGATTTAGTGCATCTTGTGCTCAATATTCTAGGAAAACTGTTAATGCATTCATAAAGCAGAACATTGTCACAGCAACTAAGGTTTCATTTGAAGCGGCTATTTCCAGTTGTGGTGGTGGGAAAAGCAATCAGTAAAAAACAATATATGACCCAATCTCTCTTAGCTTCGGTTGGTGAAGCGCGGAACCCCGGACACGCTTGATTCTCTGTAGAGGCGGGGATATCAAGGGACCGCTACGCGTAGTGATGAATGTGACGTCAGAAATTAGGATTAATCGACATATCCCCACACACAAGATGGGGGTGGTGGATACCCTTCAAAAAAAAAATAATATATGTGTCGTTGAAAAATGCCAGATAACTTCTCCGCTTTTTCCCAAATTTGCTTTTAAAGATAAAAAACTATTTTTTTTCTGGGAAAACAAGAGCATAAAGTGTGACTAAGAATGCAATTTTAAAAAGATCTAATATCAAAAACTAAAACCAATAAGCTACGCAAAAATGATGCCTAATCAAATGCCTTTTACCTGCATTTGTTGTTTAGAAAAGGAGCAGAAAGCATTACCAAACAGGTCCATACTCTAATAGATTAAACACCTATGAACTCATAAAATAGCAGTGCTTCACTCCATGGAAGGCAGTGCTCCTTTTGTTATTTGCTTTGAAGCAACTTGAAGAACTTAAATGAAAGATAAACTAAAAACAATGCATATAAAAGTAACAAGCTTTCTGTTTATTCCTAAAACAATACAGCACAAATTAAGATCCAAAGGTAATGGCACAAGCTAGATGACCATACCTGAAAACAAAGTATAAGATCCCCAGGGAGTACGGCAACGCACTCCACATTTTCGCAAGGAAGAGAACGCTGTCGAACACACATGCGGACATTTATCCACTCATCCTCTTCAACACCAAATCCCGAAAACCTAACCCGCACTTCCTAAAACAATGAGCATGTACATCAGATTTGTAAAACACACTTAGATTAAACAAAAACTAGTACTGATTATAAATGTAAATGAAATAACATATGACATAATGGTCAGATGGTCAGATATTTGTCTTTTGTGTGTTATTGCAAACTATAAATGGTTATATATGATGCCTAATACTTACACATTATATATTTTCTAATATGTTTAAAACTAGAGATATGCAGGAACATGCATCTCTCTCTCTCTCTCTCACACACACACACACACATTCCACGCCTTTTTTTCCCGTTATTGAGTACATGTTGATACTATCAAACCACCACCCCTAATAAATAATGATGTGGGGAAAAACATAAATTAATTTCTTTTTTTTTTTAAGGGTATCCACCCAACACCCCACCCATCTTGTGGGTGGGGATGACTAATCCTGAGCTGTCATTACATTCATCACCCACGCGTGTGCCCCCTGATATCCCCTCGAGAGAGAAGCGTCCCGCCTGGAGAAATCAACGCCTTCTTTCATGCCGCCACCAACCGAGCTAAGAGACGGTGGGTTAAATTAATTTCTTTATTTTCAGTCTCCTTTTCTCTGACATTTTTCTCTAACATGTTATGTCCTCTTGTTTCACTTTCTAAGTTCATGCATCACAGTAGCCAATTGGCACATATCTATATATAAAATTTAGAGAATAAGCATAAATATGTTTTATTGTGCTGTTCACTATGAGGCATGTTGAAAGAAAATAAATCACAAATTAATCTCAAGTCTAAATAAACAAAAGAGTCACCCGCACAAAACTTCCTCGGATATAAAGGCACGTCACAACAGAACACATTTTATAAGTCTTTCAATTGGGTCTCCAAGATATAAAAGATCTTCACTTTGATCTTTCTATTAATAAAACTCCTAAGAAAATATCAAGATGATCCCTAGACTTTTTAGGCGTGTTCATTTTAGTCCAAGCTTTTTCATATATCCAATTCAGTCCTCCAACTTATCAAATCTAAATCAATTTGGTCCTACTGCCATCTTGCCATTTCTTTGAAAAGAAACTGGTGAAAAAAAAGCTTTCCATAGTGCATTTTAGATTTCTTAGGGTCAATCACACTACTCAATGCCAGCTCAAACTTACCCTTAAAATGTCTAAAATTTTCTCATGAAAAGCTTCCCCCCACCAATATTTGTCTAAATAAATGATAAAATTGTAAATATCACTAAATTGGTTTAAGATTTAGTGAGATGGAAAACTATATTGAACCCTTATAAGGTTTGAGACAAATCAACACACATAAAAAAATTTTGGGGCCCTAAATTCATTAAATCACAGAGAACAAAATGCTCAAAAATGTCTCACTCATGTTTCATTTATTTCTTGTGGAAAAAAAAAATTTTGACTAGCCATTCTTCATTTCCTGGTCCTCTTTTGATTTCATTCCTCTCTCTCTCTCTCTCTCTCTCTCTCTCTCCTCTCCTCTCTCTCTTAAAAGGTCTAGAAACTAAAATAGCACTCAAAGCCAAGAAGAAACTGATAGAAAAGAGCTATATGATGTTTATTATTTGTTGCTTAAAAAAATTCTTAGCTGATTATTGACTAAGCCCTCTACAAGTTTTCCCTACCTATCGTTAATTTGAACCTCCCACAACAATGACAAAGAAACGAAACAGTTAATGCCTATTTGAATCTTTTTTACTTTGATAAATTTTGAAAAATACTAAGCCTTTTTTTTTATATTTTGTACTTTTAGTATGTCCAATTTCACATACATCAAAACTTCTGGGTCTAGTTGACCAGAATAAGGATACAATTCAATTCTAAGATGAAAAACATTTTGGTTTAACAAAGGCTATAACAACATGGTAAGTGGGTTCGTTAAACCTAAATATCGTTTGGCATCAGGGTTGAACCTCATTGTAATTGGGTTACGTCAAATACACCAGGGCCAACAGATTAAATACCTGTTTGAAAGAGATGTTATAAAGGATAGGTTAGGCAATCCATTTATTAGACAGGTTACATGTGCCAGTGGTGTCAAATCAACTCCATTGTAGTTTATGAACCTAAACAACAAAAGGATCAGATTTAGGTTATTCATAAATGGGTCGGATTCAGGTTAATCATAGATGGGATAAGGATGGAACTGCGTTAACTCAAACCTCAACTACTAACTATTTTGACACCCATACTAATAGATATGGTATTTCCGGAAGGAGGTGGTGCTGATGAATCAAGCTAATGGCTAAAGTATACATGATGACAGATGCTTCCTGCAAATTGGAGCGGCGAGGTGATTGAAAGCTTCGGGTTAACCTGTATGTGTGCAATGGGTTGGACCGTCTGACTCTATAGGCCCATATTCATCACATACATTCCCTGCTAAAAGAGTATTCTTTAAGCACGATTGCATAGCTATTTACAAGAAAATAACATAAAAGCAACTTCCATAAAATTAAAAAGGCCACAAGGCAAGCTAATTTCATCTTTTACAATAAACATCACATGGCCATTAAGTACCCATTCAGGCATGACCCTCCAAAATTTTAGGACCAAAGTTCAACCTAAACAATTATATGGCCATGACATACCCATAGTGGGGATTATGAGGCAATCAAGTAATCAAATCAGATCATAAATTGCATTAAAGGAAAAAAATTACCGGATCATCAGTTTCAATCTTTCTATGAGACAAAAAAGCTGAAATATCATACCTACAAAAGAATCACATTTAGAAGGTAACCATATTAGCATAAGATCTAACTCCCAAGATATTTTGCTTTGAGTTGATAGCTCAAAAAAAAAATTAAAAAAAAGAAAAACTAAAGCAAATTTGGGAAGAAAAGAAGGCTAGAAAATTGACGCATAAACAAAAAAAAAATGCAATTGATTATGGCAATCAACTTAATATTACTGACATCATCCATGATATACAATGTCCATTTTTGGCTTGTCAGGTGAAATCGACAAGCTCATATGTTTCTCTTGTGTTGCAGCAAATGATAACCAATAAATAAGTTCTCAGCATAAAATAATAGAAATATTTGATAATGTTTGACTAATGCTGTCTAATGCCCTCATCAGGCATGCAAATAAGTGAAAGTATTCAAAAGCTGTCACCTCCCAAACTACAACTAATCATGCGATTCATGCTGTCCCTTCAAATAACAAGAAAAAGATATTCTTAAAACTATAAAAGTGTCCATTGTTTAAAAAATATTAGCAAAAATGCATTTCATAAGACAATCAAATATGTTCGGGAAAAAGTTGGAGTAGCTCCAGTGGTAGATAAGATTAGGGAGAGTCGCCTTAGATGGTTTGGCCACATAAAGCGTCGGCAATCCGACAGAGGAGAGTAGATTAGATTTGCCGATGTTAAGAAAGGTAGAGGTAGACCTAAAAGACTTGGTTAAGATGTATAAAAAATGATCTTAGTATACTTGAATTAGATGAGAATTTGACACATAGGACACATGGAGAAGGATTCATGTAGCGAGTGGGATTAAGGCTTGTTGTTGTTGTTGTTGTTGTTACATATCACGGCCGTGATACAATGTTATTAGGTGCTCAAATGAGGTGAGATGCTAGCCTAATATCTGCTGTCTTGTCAGACAAGGAATTTGAAGAATTTTGGTATTAAACATCCAAAATCCCCAAGATCTCACGTTTTTTTTTTGGGTCCAGAAAATTGATCATATGTACTAATTCTTAGTCACTTGAAGATATATTTATCTACACTTTGTCATAAGTATAAGAATATAATTTCTCATTAAGTATATTACAAAAAATCTTAAATGAACTCTACCCTGGAAAGAAACCAAATGAAAGACATGGTACAGAGATGAGCACAAGCAACTAGAAAGCAAGGCCGTCAGTGTCAACACGCTATCTAAACGGAGATGAAACGTAAACAGAATGGCACTTCATCCATCACATTCTACTTTGCATTTCTTCACTTAAATTTTGTAGTTTTAACTAGTGTTGCGAACAATTCAATCTCAAGCTGATCAACGCCAGGCTTATTGATTTCAGTCCAAACTCAATTCCAGCTAAAAGCTTATCTAAGTTTCAAGTGATTCTAGATCTTTGAGTAAAATTCACAATCCAATTTTTGACAAACCATGACAATGGTATCAGTCAATGTCACTTTATTAAATGGTGAACATAAAATACTAAGGTCTCTCCATTGATTACCCATCCACAAATGAGCCTAGAAAAAATAAATATTACTAACCATGCTCCGTCCCTCGCTGATTTTGCCTCAAATTCCAACTGAGGATTCTCAACAGAATTATGTCCTGAAATTTTAAGGTAGTAAGAAATTCAAATTGATAATTCAGGAAATGCAACCGAAAAAATTTAAGTACAATAAAAATCAATTCTCTAACACAATAAGATCAAAACCATAGTTGAAACAATTAATACCTGAATCATGTGGCAGATTCAACATAAGCATTGCAAAGAGAAAAAAACAAATCTAAAACATCATACTGCAAACAGTAAATTATTATTTTTTTTCAAAAACTTGAATACGTAAACAAACTTTCAAGCGATTGATAGCACTTGCTTTCTTCCCTATAATAGTCACCAATTTTCATGATAGTTGAATGGGTTAACATTAACAAAATACTCAAATCAAATTATTAACCGTAGAAATCTCAAAGATTTAGCAAAATCTAGAAAAACCAGTACGCTAGAATTTAACAAAATTTCAAGGAAAATGAAATTATTAGTGGTAGAAAACTTAGAGAGCTAACAAACAAATTTCTTTAACATCATATCCCTCTGAAGGACATGCAAGAAATAAGAGTTTCTCAGCACTTGTGGGCATCACAATTGCATTGCAAGATTTTCTGAATTTCAGATAGATCAATGCAAAGCACAGGAAAATTTTCCACACGCATCTCTAATGGGCCCTGACACAATGGTCCCAAACAAGTCAACTGAATGTTCGAGTTCTAAGGAAAAGCACTGCACAAGGTTCCCGCAATTATTGCTCTCGATAGAAAAAAACTAAGCTATTATTAACCAAGGATTACGAGAAATGCTATTACTGCAGATAATCTGCAACAAAAAATTAATAAAAACTTTAATATCATACCTAAGAATAAAAATGTAAAAGGTAAGCTTTTTGCCACAGAAGATTGCAAGGTGCATTTTGGAGCAAACAAATTCAACTTGTTACCAATAAGTTCTTGCGAAAGTAGCAGGTAGCAGAGCACTTTGACATTTTTGTTTATGAAAATACCTTGAGGAATATCTAGTGAAATAGAAATAGGTTGACCCACAGTTCTAAGTTGAACAGAATCATCTCGAATCGTAGGAGGTGGGACATTATGATTTCCAGGAGGCTTAACCTTTGCTCTTTGTGAATATCTTCTGTTTTGGAACCAATTCCAAACCTACAAACTTCAAAATAAATACAGTTTGCGAGGTCCCTTTTTTAAAAATTAAAGTACAAGAAAAGTCTCTAACCTGTTTTGGCTGCACAGCAGTTTTTCCAGCTCGAGCAGTTGATGCACTTCAAATAAAAACAAAATTAAAATCCGCTTTAACCATTAACAGATTCACGATCTGAAAAAATTTCAATTTTTTAGGACAGGAGATTTATCATGCATACCTGAACTTTTCTGCCAGTGCGCATATCATCTCACGAGCTGGGATAGCATTTTTTAGTCCTTGCAAGCATGCTTCCATTTCAATTACCTTAAAAAAAGCCGTTATATTGAGTCTTACAAATCATGCATAGATCACTTCAAGAATCGCCCCCGCAACATAGCACATCTACTTAGTATTAAAGATCAATCTTTCCGGCAAGAAAAAATATACAAAAGGTTGTAATAGAGTAAGTTTGCATTTCAATGACATAAGCAACATAAGAAATAGGAAATTTGGCCTCTCAATGATAATTTCCAGATCAATAGGAAGCCAAGAGGCACTAAATAATCTTCTACCCAAATGATGTTCCAGGAGAGCTGATACAGAATAGATCAACCATAGGCATTTGGAAAACATCCATACCATTATAGACAAAAAGTTTAGAGAATTTTGGGCAAGCATATGAAACAGAGAACAAAGGAAAAACTAAAATGATAAAGGAAGAAAATGAACTAAGAAAAAATGAAGAATGGAGAAATACAAAGTGCGGAACAACAAAAACACCCATTGTGATTCTTGACAAGAAGAGCCACCGATAGAAGCTTCAACATGCAAACCAAATAATAATAGTTACAGAATATGCTGGTTCCCTGGTTCATAATTGAACGTTGTAGTGCCTTCACCTTTGCTTCACAACTTAAAAAATAATAATACAAAAACAAAACAAAAACAGCAGCTACACATCTCTTGGAAAATTGCACTCGTCTAAGCAAGTTACTATATTCTCCAAAGGGAATAGAAGAAGCTGAAATAAAAGTAGTAGCATTTTGAAGCTCAAACATTAAAAATATTTTGTTTTAGCCCAAACTCTAAACTGTATCTTCTGGCTAGAGGTTGCAGAAGCAATTATAATCTCGAAAATGTCTTGTAAACTTATAGGTATATATAAAGATAGAGTTCTTCAATCTATAGCTGAGTAAAATTTAATCATAAGTTGACTCAATTCAACCTCGATAATTTGTATTCAATTCAAGCCAAAAATATATCTGATCTCAATTAATTTTACATCTTCTAGAGTAAATCCTTAAGCCAACATACATATATGCATGCAATACATATATTGAGCTAGCTAAATACATTCTAATGCCAACTCCATTCAAATTCAATCCAAGTTGGGCTTGGCATGTTAGTTGGCTTATTGACTAAATTTGAGCCAAAAATTGATCCTACTTTCAAGTGATTTTAAATCTTCAAGTCAAATTCACGGTCCAGATCAAAGAGCAACATATGTGCTCAAGAACAAAGAGATTTGTAAAGTACATAATGAGGCAATTTGAATAAAAAGAGCATAATTCATAAGATGTGAAGAGTAAGAACAAAACAAGATCTAAGCTCACCTATTTGCAAAATTTCTAGATACAGTTTGCATGACATAACATTTTATATGGAAAAGTAATAAAAAATGCATTATCTTATAATAATTCTCAAACCAAGTAATACTTGACAACAAAAGATAATCAGCTTTTCTAAGTAAAATCAAAATCCCAAATTAGCCAACGTTTTGGAATCAAAATGTCTTATGGTTAAAGGAAATGTCTTTATAGTTGTTACTTTTAAATAAATATAAGAATACTATGACTCAATTTTTCTTCTTTTGACTAAAATTCAACACAACATGATGAGCATGCAGTCATTTCTTCAGACTCAATTTCATCTAAATAGAATGAAAATTTGAGAAAAGATAAGCTAGTTGTGTTTTAATAAGATAATTTATATAGAAAAACAAATCTTACTTTTAAGAACCATCAAGCACAAAAAAATGAGAAAATTAAGCAATTATAGCTTAGCCATGCTCCAATAAAAAAGAAAAGGGGGCACAAGAATGAAAAGAGAGAGAGAACTTTCATTCATTCATTCATCCGTCTCTATCCCTTAATCCATTATGAGCTAACTAACTCTTGACCAATTTACTACTCTATTATTACTTGTCCATTTATATCAACCTTATCTTCAAGGTTGAAGAAATCAAACAATAATTATTCATGAGATATAGAAAATAAATTGCAAATGTAGATCTAGCCAAAACAATGAGAAGGCATGTTGATGGGATGCAAATCTAGTGAGGGTGTTGGAACTGGGTTGACAATGTGGGAGAAGATGGTGCAACATGTTGGGAGAGATGTGAAGGCATCAAAAGCTGCAACAATGGTTGTCATAGAAGACCATGGCAATGACAGGTTGGAGGTGGCGAGCACCTGCAATGGAATTAACATGAGATGGCTATGACTGCTTAGGCAAACTAAATCTAATGGAAACGACAACAAAGCTTGCTAGATATAGGCAAGACGTGTCAGATTTAGGTGATGATTAGTGAATTGAACAGAGGGATGCCGAGACTTAAGGTCTAGCAATGAGATATAGAAGTGAGATTTAGGCATAATTGTGGCTAGCAGACAAGTAAAAGGATTTGACAATAAGGAGGGGGTAGTAGGGATTGGTGCGGGAAAGGAAACATGTGGACAACACAGCTTCTTGGATGGAAAAGTGAGAGGGCAGCATATCGGGCTATTTGAAGAAGAGAAGAAAATAATTGACAATCTTGTAGGAAAAGGGTAGCATAGCTTCTTGGAGATGGAAGGATAATTTGTGGATATCAATAGCAACATGGGGTGTGGGAAGTAATGGATCTTGAATTGATAGAGTTGAAAGAAGCAGATCTATGAGGCGATAAATGGCAATTCGAGAATGCCCACAACTTCAAAAAATGGACAAGATCGATTATTGGAAGAAGGTAGTTGTAGAAAATTGAGGTCAAGTGTCAATAAAAATGAGGCACCAAATGGAGAGTCTCAATAAAAGCACCAGTGTTATGAACCTTCCTAAAGAAATGAACAAGAACGAAAAAAGAATAAAATAATTAGGCAATTCTAGTTTTCCCAAACATCGAGAAGAACGAGAAGAAAGAGATAACTTTCATTTATTCTGAATCTACATCTCTGAACTTCTCCTTAGAGTTTTTATAGAATATTAAAGCTACTAATCTGTGAATACCAATTAGTAGAATTGATAAGAGCTTTGAAAGTTGATAGCAATTTCTTAGGTTCGAATCCCATCTATATCATAATAAACTCACATCTTAAGAACATGGGTGGACCAAAAAAACTAGTAATCAATTGTTAACTAACTTCTACCTAATTAACTACTCATTAACCTGATACAAGAATTAATAATCTTACATCCCCATTATTCCATAATTACATCAAAATAGTTATATGATACGAAAGAACAAGCAGACAAATGGCAACCACCAATAAATCATAAGAAGGAAGTGTGGCTTGATAACCATCCAACTCATGTAGTTTCACCAATATATCCTTCTACCTTCCATGACTTGAAGATCCTGTAAAGATTTCTTCTTAGATTTATCTTATATTGTGTTTGTTTTTTGTTTTTTTTCAATTTTCATGGCATGGTCATTTTTGAAGGAATGGGTAATGATAGGGAATTGTAATGGGTCAATAAATTAATAGTTAAACAATGGTAATAAGTAAATTAGATGGTTTTCGTGCTTAGTAAATTATTATTGAGGCATTGGGAGTCTTGTATCTCTATAAATACTTCCAATTGGGGAGTATTGCTCCTTGTCAGTGTCATTCTCGTCTTCCCCCTTCTCAATCTCACATTTTATGGAGTTGTCAGCAATTCTCGCCATTTATTCCTCTTCCTCTCAGCGGGGCCACAATTACCTATGCCTTTACCAAATTAATTTGTGCAACAAGAATGCAGGAAGATACGCCACTAGGACTGTTTTCAACATGCATGAACAGAATTGCAATTAGGCGCAGCTAATCAAAAAAGGCCTGATCACCTCATCATCAAATTCATATTACAAAGGTCAAAATTATTCCATTAGATAAGAAGAACTTAATTTTTTTTTTTTTTCTGGCAAGTTCTGGAAGTTCTACGACTTTGGTACAGTACGATCCATCGAAGTAGCATTATAAAAAAAATCAAGAATAAAAAAAAGGAAAAAGAAAAGCGTTAGTCCCATGAGATTGAGCCATAAGATAAAGTGCCATTCTTAACAAATGAAATTACTTTACAAATAAAGCACGTATACAACTTCTAGAAGAAATTCATTTTAGAAACACCCAAAGCTATGTGAAAGCGAAGGAAATTTGTAGATTTTGGAATACCTCATTATGCATAAATCGGAAGACGGGGCCTCCGCTATGTGGGTGCCGACCCATTAGATCTTCAGTCACAGGTATCAAAAAAGCTTAGGACCTTAGGTCATGGGTGGAGCACGAGACCGCAACCTCGACTTCGGATTTACCTCTCTCTCTCTCTCTCTCTCTCTCTCTCTCTCTCTCTCTCTCTCTCTCTACTGATTACTGATAGATTGAGATTTCTTTCCAGTTTCTAGACCAAAGTTCGCATTTTTCAGTCCGATCTGCTTACCTTGCCAAAGGGATGATCTCCGAGTTTCCTTCAAGAACCGTACAAAATCAAGGATTTCTTAGAATCGGTTCAGCCTGTGTCAACTAGGAAAATATTACATGCAGAGTCCTACCTTGGCAAAGGGATGATCTCCGAGTTTCCTTCAAGAACTGTACAAAATCAAGGATTTCTTAGAATCGGTTCAACCTGTCCTGTGTCAACTAGGAGAAAATATTACATTTGAATATTTGGATGTCAATCGGATCTCAACACATATTCATTAATAAAATATATATTTTTTTATTTTATAATGTGATAACATAACGATGCTATTAATGTTATTCGAATGGACCTGTTAAAATAATGGGAGAAAAATCATTTGAATGTGCGGGAGAAATTTAAAAGAAATATATAAATAGATTTAGGGTATATTATAATTTTTTTTCAGATGAACTAATCTCAGAAAAGATAAACAAAAAAATCTCATTTCAATTTTCAGGAAGAACTAAAGATGAAAATAATTGTTGCTTTTAATATCATTAATTTAGCGGATGATGTCTTAAATATAAATGCATCGATAAATTTTATCCACCATTTTATATAGAGAGTTTTTTTGAAACAGTCAATGATATTCTTTGAAATTTTTTTATGTAATATATATTTCTCACACTATTTGGAGTTCTTTGAAGAGGACTTTGGAGATTTTTTGGAATTGTTTTTCATATGTACATTATGTACATTAATGAGTATACATTCATTTTCTCAAAAAATTTTAACTGTGGTGCTTGCCATATGGTTTGTACATTCTATTGTAAGCTATTTGAGTTTAGTCCTAAGAAATTTGAGAAATTTTTGAGTTATTTTTCATGTATACTCTTTGTACGCTCATGAGGGTACATCTCATTTTTTTAAATTTTTTTAACTAATATACTTGTCATATGTTTAGTACATTATATTGTAATCTGTTTGGAGATGATTCTTGAAGAATTTGGGAGATTTTTAAAGCTATTTTTTATGTGTACTATCTATACTCTCATGAGAGTACACCATATTTTTAAAAAAAAATTTAACTGTAAGGCTTGTCATATATTTAATACATCATATTATAAGCTGTTTGAAGATGTATCCTGAAAATTTTGGGGAGTTTTTGGAGCTATTTTCTATGTGTACTTTCTATACTCTCAT
The DNA here is from genome assembly GCA_021442155.1 of Cymbidium sinense. Classification (NCBI taxonomy): domain Eukaryota; kingdom Viridiplantae; phylum Streptophyta; class Magnoliopsida; order Asparagales; family Orchidaceae; genus Cymbidium; species Cymbidium sinense. The sequence continues at coordinate 124,052,203 of CM038215.1, forward strand.
GAGGTACACCCCATTTTTTAATTTTTTTTTAATCATGGGTTTGTCATATGTTTAGTACATTATATTATAAGCTGTTTGAAGATGTTTCCTGAAAAATTTGAAGGGTTTTTGGAAATATTTTCTATATGTACTCTCTGTACAGTCAATGAGGACACCCAATTTTTTCAATTTTTTTCAAATGTGAGGCTTTTCATATATTTAGTATATCATATTGTAAGCTATTTGAAAATATTTCCTGAAATATTTGGGAGTTTTTTGGAGTTATTTTCCATGTATACTCTCTATACTCTCATGAGGGTACACCCAATTTTTTCAAATTTTTTCAACTGTGAGGCTTGTCATATGTTTAGTACATTATATTGCAAGCTGTTTGGAAATGTTTCCTGAAGAATTTGGGAGGTTTTTAGAGCTATTTTTCTTGTGCACTCTCTGTACTCTCATGAGGGTACACACCATTTTTTCAATTTTTTCAACTCTAGGCTTGTCATATGTTTAGTACATTCTATTGTAAGTTGTTTGGAGATGTTTCCTGTAGAATTTGAGTATTTTTGGAGCTATTTTTCATGTATACTCTCTGTACTCTCATGAGAGTACATCTCATTTTTTCAATTTTTTTCAACTATGGAGCTTGTCATATATTCAGTACATCCTATTGTAAGCTATTTAGAGATGTTTCTTGAAGAATTTGGGGGGTTTTTAGAAATATTTTCTATATGTACTCTCTGTACTCTCATGTGAGTACATCTCATTTTCTCAATTTTATTCAACTATGGGGCTAGTCATATGTTTAGTACATCATATTGTAAGCTGTTTGGAGATATTTCCTGAAGATTTTGAGAGGTTTTTAGAGCTATTTTTTATGTGTATTCTCTGTACTCTCTTGAGGGTACATCCTATTTTTTTAAATTTTTTTCAACTGTAGAGCTTGTCATATGTTTAGTTACATCATATTGTAAGCTGTTTGGAGATGTTTTCTAAAGAATTTGGGAGTTTTTTGAGCTATTTTCTATGTGTACTCTCTGTACTCTCATGAGAGTATACTCCATTTTTTCAAAAAGTTTCAACTGTGGGGCTTGTTATATGTTTAGTACATCCTATTGTAAGCTGTTTGGAGATATTTCCTAAAGAATTTGGGGGGTTGTTGGAGCTGTTTTTCATGTGTACTCTTTATACTCTCATGAGAGTACACCATATTTTTTCAACTGTGGGGCTTGTCATATGTTTAGTATATCCTATTGTAGCTCTTTGAAAATATTTTCTGAAAATTTTGGGAGTTTTTGGAGTTATTTTTTATGTGTACTCTCTGCACAATCATGAGGGTACATCCCATTTTTTCAATTTTTTTAACTATGGGGCTTGTCATATGTTTAGTACATCATATTATAAACTGTTTGGAGATATTTTCTGAAGAATTTGGGGGTTCTTTGAGCTATTTTTCATATGAACTCTTTGTACTCTTATGAGAGTACACTCTATTTTTTTAAATTTTTTTCAACTATGGGGCTTGTCATATGTTTAGTATAACCTACTCTAAGCTGTTTGGAGATATTTCCTGAAGAATTTGAGAGATTTTTGGAGCTATTTTTCATGTGTACTCTATATACTCTCATGAGGATATACCTCATTTTTTCAACTTTTTTTAACTGAGATTGTCATATGTTTAGTATATCCTATTGTAAGCTATTTTGAGATGTTTCTTGAAGAATTTGGGAGTTCTTGGAGCTTTTTTTTCATGTGTACTCTCTATTTTTTAAATTTTTTTCAACTATGAGGCTTGTCATATGTTTAGTACATCCTATTATAAGTTATTTGGAGATGTTTCCTGAAGAATTTGGGGGGTTTTTGAAGCTATTTTCAATATGTCATCACTGTACTCTCATGAAGGTACACCCCATTTTTTAAATTTTTTTTTATTTGTGGCTTGTCATATATTTAGTACATCATATTGTAAGCTGTTTGGATATATTTCCTGAAGAATTTTGGGGTTCTTGGAGCTATTTTTCATGGATACTCTCTGTACTCTCAAGAGGGTATACCCCAATTTTTCAATTTTTTTCAACTATGGGGCATGTTATATGTTTAGTACATCCTATTGCAAGTATTTGAAGATGTTTCTGAAAATTTGGAAGATTTTTTGAGCTATTTTCCATATGTACTCTCTGGGCCTCTATTGTGCAGATAATGTTTGATTAATTCACTTTTGATTTTGAAGATTAAAATGTATGGGAAAAGGATAACTTTAGATGCAAGCCAACCAGCATTAGAGCAGTGTTTGATTCTATTTTAGGCTGCTTACTAATGAAGTACTTATCATTTTAAGAATGCTACATGTGCATCAATTCATTAAAATGCATGGAATTCAACAAGATTCGACTGCCATCACTTTAATCATGTCCTGCTAGAATATAGAAAAGCAGACATTCTATATTGGTGGCTAATACATTCCTTTCACCCTCGATGAAGTTGCATTAATTGTAAGGATGTCAAACAGAGGGGAGAAGGTCATATGGTATAAATCTTGACTTTTCAAGTCCAACTCAGTTGATTTTATAAATAAAATTAAGAATTTGGATCACTGGTTGACCGCAGCACAGTTTGTGTTATTGTACATACAGTTTTTTCTTTCAAATATTTTTTTATATATCATAATTATAGAGTGGTGCCAGATTTGATAGCCTACGCGACATAGAGAGATTTATTGATTATAATTTTCCAGAAGTCATCGAGAGCTTCAGTTTCACAATTTGATGGTATTACATCAAAAAATTTGATGCAAAAGGCACCTGGGTACATGAGTGGCTTTGTTATTCTTCTGATGGTACGTTTTACATCTTTAGATTTATATTATTTTATGAATTGAAACTAAGTTATATAAATCTTTATTGCAGATCTGGTAGAGCACATAAGAATCATATGTCCACCTGTACCTTATGCAAAGCCACGTATGTTACGATGACCAAAAATAAAATTTACAGAGGATTCCTTCAGTGGTTTGCAAGGACACCAAGTGATGTGAAATAAATTTACTTCATTTTACTCAAAATGTATTTATTCATATTATAAATTATTATATTTTCTTATTGGTGTAACACATGTCTGTCTATCATTTGAGGATATATTAAAGGAGACTTGGCTCCTTGAAATAATGCCTCCTGTTCAACATGCAACCCACAGTGAGCCCCATAAGAGCCTCATTTTAAATCCAAGGAGTGGAGCCCCAAGTGGATCTCCCTACGTCTCTCTTCGATATTCTCCCCTTTCCTATGTATCAATCATGTCATCTACTACTACCCCTCCATAAAGCTTTATGATAGATAAGATACTTTCAGGTTTCAGGGCCTTGGGAAAAGAGTATCATTTTTTGAAACTTTAATAACTGAGAGAGTCGATGGTATTGATTTGTGGCTAGCTGCCATTGAGGTGATGGTTGCTGGACAAAGGGTACAAGCATGGGAGAAGCTCCTGAGGAGGCTACCACTAGACAGAAAGATGTTGCTCAGCCTTTATTGGGCAGCATAAAATGTAGTGTGAAGGTGAGACAGCTGAGGAAGAGGAAAACTGCATCATCCCCATTCACCAAAGTGTAAAGGAAGACACGCATCATAACAACTCATGTTGCCACACAGGATGTACAAACAGTAGAGGAGGTATTTCTTGGCATTCTTTTTAGTTTAATTAATAAAAGCTGATTTCAGTGATTCCTTATGTAGGTTAATAGAGAGATTCCTACAACACTGGATGAACAAAAGACTGTTGTCATATTTGTTGGGGAGCATCAGGCGAAGGTATTCTTCATCTTTGAAGATTCGACTTTAATTCATATTGAATCTAGCTCTTAAATCTTGTTAATTTCTTGCAGCCAGCTGAGGCACATGATATCATAGACTTCTTATCAAGAGATGTCTGTCCAAGCCAATGTTGTAGCTCATTGACACTTCTTGCGATTCAAGGACAAGTAAGTCATTGCTTAGTTTATTTCATTCAATATACATAAAATCACCTTTTAATTTAGTGATGCTCACATTCCCATGTTTTTCATATGCAGGAGTGATAGTGTTTTCTTGGCTAGAAATATCATTATTACAAGAGACCAAATTGATGAGTTGTTGACAGATCAATATTTGTCAAATGCACATGTTGATGCCTTCGCTTATTTGTTTGCTGAGAAGAATAAGATCTGTCTTGGGTTATATGTCCCATATCTACATGTCTCATGCCTACACTGGGTGAGTTAGTGCATGAAGATTTGGGTTATATGATGCCTTCCAAAGTTTTGATAATTATAAGTTACTAATTTTTAACTTTTTTTTGAATTCTTGTAGAGTTATGCTAAATATGGCCTAGCAAAAGAAAATAAAATATTCATCCAACATATTACTGCAGATAGTGTTTCAATGATTGATTTACTCTTACTTCTAGTTATCAATAATCACTATTGGACACTACTAGTGAGGCATATTAAGAAAGAGGTCTTGGTATTTCTATGACTCTGCAAAACCCAACTCATAAGGTCATTCTTCCTAATATTGTAAAATTTTTCTCATTTTCAGTTCATCTCAAATGCATACTTTATACCTAACTCTTCACCTTTATTTTTAACTCTTTAGATTAAATTACTCGTCCAAGATGCTAGCCAGGCTTTTTAGAGCAATCCTTAGGAATGGCTAATCGAAGTCATCAATGGTCTACCAGTCCAACAAAACAGCGTTGATTGTGGGATGTTTGTGTGTAAATACATGGAGACAGTGATCAACAAACCTCCAATGGATTAGGCTGAGCACCAAGATTGGCTAAAGAAAATGAATTGCTTCAGAGTTGAGTTTTCTTATGCTATTTTTTGTTTAAATATGAAATAATTGAACTGTAAAATATTGAGTGCAATAAGATTATTTTGCATATAAATAAAGTGTTTGGAAATCTAAATGTAGATCATCTTTGCATTTATTTGTGTTGTACATGCTATTGTAAGTTATTTGTACATGCTTTTTATCTGTGTTGTAAATGTTATTGTAAGCGGTTTGGAGTTATTTTTTTGGTATTTTGGTGCATTTTCTTCATTTTCTCAAATTTTTTCAACTATGAGGCTTGCCATATGTTCAATACATTCCATTTTAAGTTGTTTAAACTTTAGTCCTTGGGAATTTGGTATTTTATGGAGTGGGTTTATGAAATTTCAACTAATCTATATTATTTTTCAATTATATGTTTAGGGGCTATTTGGTTGGCTGAAAAAGGAATACATTGTAAAAGGAATGCAGTGTAAAAGGAATGCAGTGTAAAAGGATTACTTTACAGTTGCTTGGTTGAGAGTTTTACAAACTCATGATTTTACTTTCCTCTATTTGGTTAAAAAAATATAATGTAATGTATTTTGAAGGTTTTGATGCCGATGGTAGCGGTGGGTAGTGGTGACGGCTGGCGGATGTGCATAATTGACACTTTATAATTGGTGGCGTATTTGGAATTTGACCAAATCAGGTGAATTCCAAATACACTAAAAATGATCTTTGTAATGTATTTGTAATACATTACATTACCTTAAAAATTTACTTTACTTCAAGCCAAACACCAAAAAGGTTAAAATCCTTGCATTTACTTTACTTTGCACTCAAAATTCTTCTAACCAAATAGCCCCTTAGTAGATGCTATTCTAAGCTATTTGGAGGCTTCTGGGTAGTTTTGGATCAGTTTTCAATGTATACTATTTATATTCTTATGAGGGTACACCCCATTTGTTCAAATTTTTTTAGCTAATCTACATTGTTTTTCATTTATATGTTTAGTAGATGATATTCTAAGATATTTAGTGGCTTTTGGGTGGATTTTTGGATCAATTTTTAATGTGTACTCATGTACTTTCATGAAGGTAGACCCCATTTGTTCAAATATTTTCAGCTAATCTACACTAATTTTCAATTATATGTTTAGTAAATGCTATTCTAAGCTATTTGGAGGCTTCTAGATAAGTTTTTAGATCAATTTTTAATATATACTCTTTGCACTCTCATGAGGGTACACCCTATTTGTTCAAAATTTTCAGCTAATTTATACTATTTTTCAATTATATGTTTAGTATATGCTATTCTAAGCTGTTTGGAGGCTTTTAAGTGAGTTTTTGGATCAATTTTTAATGTATACTCTCTGTACTCTCATGAGGGTACACCCCATTTATTCAAAAAAAAAATCAACTAATATACATTATTTTTTTAATTATATATTTAGTAGATGTTATTCTAAGTTGTTTGGACGCTTCTTGGTGGATTTTTGAATTAGTTTTCAATGTGTACTCTCTATACTCTAATGAGGGTACACCTCATTTGTTTAAATTTTTTCAGTTAATCTACACTATTTTTCATTTATATGTTTAGTATATGATATTCTAAGCTGTTTGAAGGGTTCTGGGTGGGTTTTTGGATTAGTTTTCAATGTACTTTCTATACTCTCATGAGGGTACACCTATTTGTTCAAATTTTTTTAGCTAATCTGCTTTCAATTATATATTTAGTAGATGATATTTTAATCTATTTGGGGGCTTTTGGGTGGGTTTTTGGATCAATTTTTAATATGTACTCTCTATACTCTCATGAGAGTATGCCCTATTTATTCAAATTTTTTTAGTTAATTTATACTATTTTTCATTTATATGTTTAGTAGATGCTATTCTAAGCTGTTTATAGGCTTCTTGGTGCATTTTTGAATTAGTTTTCAATGTGTACTCTCTGTACTCTCATGAGAGTACACCCTATTTTTTCAAAAATTTTTAGCTAATCTACATTGTTTTTCATTTATATATTTAGTAAATGATATTCTAAGCTGTTTGGAGGCTTCTTGGTGATTTTTGGATAAGTTTTTATTGTGTACTCTATGTATTCTCATGAGGTGCACCTCATTTTTTTAAAAATGTTCAACTATTCTACATTGCTTTTCAATTATATGCTTAATAGATGCTATTTTAAGCTGTTTGGAGGCTTCTGGGTGGGTATTTGGAGCAATTTTTAATAAGTACTCACTGTACTCTCATGAGGGTACACCCCATTTTTTTAAATTCTATCAACTATTCTTTCTTAATTTTTAATTATATGTTTAATATATGTCATTATAAACTATTTGGAGACTTTTTGGTGAGTTTTCGGATCAATTTTTAATATGTACTATCTATACTCTCATAATGGTACACCCCATTTTTTTCAAAAATTTTATTCTACACTATTTTTTAATTATATATTTTGTAGATGCTATTTTAAGCTGTTTGGAGGGTTCTAGGTGAGTATTTGGAGTAGTTTTTTATGTGCACTCTGTACTCTTATGTAGGTACACTCCATTTTTTCAAATTCTTTCAACTATTTTACCCTTTTTTAATTATATGTTTAGTATGTGCCATTCTAAGCTGTTTGGAGGCTTCTTGGTGGATTTTTAGATCAATTTTCAATATGTATTCTCTGTGCTCTCATGAGGGTACACCCCATTTGCTCAAATTTTTTTAGTTAATCTACACTAATTTTCAATTATATGTTTAACATATCCTATTCTAAGATGTTTGGAGGCTTCTGGGTGGGTTTTTGGATCTGTTTTTAATGTATACTCTATGTACTCTCATGAGGGTACTCCCTATTTTTTTCAAATTTTTCTAGATAATCTACATTATTTTCATTTATATGTTTAATAGATGCTATTCTAAGTTATTTAGAGGCTTCTTGGTAGATTTTTGAATTAGTTTTTAATGTGTACTCTCTATACTCCCATGAGGGTACACCCCATTATTTCAAAATTTTTAGCTATTCTACACTATTTTTTAGTTATATATTTAGTAGATGCTATTTTAAGCTATTTGGAGGCATCGGGGTGGGCATTTGGAGTAGTTTTCAATGTGTACTCTTTGTACTCTCATGAGTACACCCACCTTTTCAAATTCTTTCAACTATTCTACCCTAATTTTCAATTATATGTTTAGTAGATGCCATTCTAAGCTATTTGGAGGCTTCTTGGTGAGTTTTTGGATCAGTTTTCAATATGTACTCTCTATACTCTCATGAGGGTACACCCCATTTTTTCAAATATTTTCAGCTATTCTACTCTGTTTTTCAATTATATGTTTAGTATATGCTATTTTAAGCTGTTTGGAGGCTTCGTGGGTATTTGGAGTAGTTTTTAATGTGTACTCTTTGTACTCTCATGAGGGTACACCCCATTTTTCAAATTCTTTCAACTATTCTACCCTATTTTTTAATTATATGTTTAGTATATGACATTCTAAGCTATTTGGAGGCTTCTTGGTGGATTTTTGGATCAGTTTTCAATGTGTGCTCTATGTATTCTTATGAGGTTACACCCTATGTTTTCAAAAAATTTCAACTATTCTACACTATTTTTCAATTATATATTTAGTAGATGCTATTTTAAGCTATTTGGAGGTTTCTCGGTGGGTATTTAGAGCAATTTTTAATGTATACTCTTTGTACTCTTATGAGGGTACACCTCATTTTTAATTTCTTTCAACTATTCTACCATTATTTTCAATTATATGTTTAGTAGATGTCATTCTAAGTTATTTGGAGATTTTTTTGGTGAATTTTTGAATCAATTTTCATTGTGTACTCTCTGTATTCTCATGAGAGTGATGTGGAACAAGAGTGCTTTTAATGATATAATATTTATTATACTGATAATTCTTAAATACTCACAAAAGAGTAATGATAAATGCACCCTACTATTGAGCACATTCATAATATTATAAATTTAGTGAAGTTGAAAAGATTTTGATTAAAGTTATGTTAACCACACCAAAGATCTGAATCTTGTAAGTGCAAAAAAAAACTGAAAAGTTATGAACGATCTAACCTATAGCGGATTTAAAATAACCTACACCGAAGCGGGGATAAGTTGATGTCAACCTCTACAAATAGTATGACATTGTGGAGATCATGTTCCTTCCTTAGAATTCCTTATGTATGGGTTGTAAGCTCACACACTCAAATAATCTGTCACTCAGGAGGAAAGCACACAGAAGAATAGCAAAAGAAATTTAAGAAGATAACTTTTATTCCAAATCCATGTGCCAAGCATTACAAGAGCCTCCCTATTTATAGGATTGAAAGACTGAGTTAAGAATACTCAAACCTAACTCCAAACTCAAACCTAACACCATCATAATTACACCTACCACCACCTACTACCAAACCTACCACAATTATCAAACCTACCACTCATTCCATACCAACCCAAAATATCATATATATTATAATGAATTATGGGCCATGACATATGAATAGCCTAAGACATATAAGCTCAAGACATATACAAAATATAAAAGCCCAATAATACATAACCTAAATTATAACAAAAGACCCAATGCATGGATTTAAGCTTTATAATGATGACGTTGATGACGGTGATGATGATGCCCTGCATCAGCACTCCCAATTTTAAAGAATTCTCCTCTAGAGATTGAAAATCCAGGCACTCTTGTAATAATTGCTAGTCTAGTTGGTGTAACTCATCAAATATAATCCATGAAACTTCAAGTGGTGAAAGACCTTTCCAACGAATGAGAAATTTTGAGTGCCTCCATTAGATGTGATAATAATCTGGTCTTCTAAAATTTGATATGGACGATGTGATCTTAAGCGACGAGATGGTAGAGGATTTGGTGATGAAGTATTAACTTGCATGTTAGTACTATTTATAGAGGGAATAATGTTATTCATGGTTTGCCCATGGTACAATATTAAATCTGATACATTGAATATTAGAGAAATCTCATCATTCATTGGAAGATCTATTTCATAAGCATTATCATTTATCATTTATAAGGACCAAATCTCTTAAGAGTTCTAGTTTGAAATTTCTCGAGTCTAACTTTAACAAGAACCAAATCTCTCTCATTAAATTTTACATATCATCTATGTGCATCAACATTAGCTTTATATTTATCATAGTTCAAAGTAAGTTTTTGTTGAATTTCATGATGTAAATCATGCATTCTTTATGCAAATGTACTAGATATATATGTTATAAGAAATTCATAAGATCAATTGGTTTTCTTGGATCATAACTAATTATAATATGAAAAGGACTCATACTGGATGACCTATTAATTGAACTATTATAAACAAACTCTGTAGTAGGAAGAACTAGGTCCCAACTAGTAGTATGATCGGTCACTAGGTACTTAAGTAAATTTCCTAAGCTTCTAGTAACTTTAGTTTGTCCATCAGTTTGAAGGTGGTAAGGTGTAGAAAATAAGAGTTTTGTGCCAAGCTTTTTCCATAAGATTTTCTAAAAATAGCTCATAAACCTTACATCACGACTAGACACAATTATCTTAAGAAGTCCATGTAAATGAACTATCTCACGAAAGAAAATAGTCTATATGCGATGCATCTAATGTTTTATAATACAGAATAAAGTATGCCATTTTAGAAAATCACAATTACTAGGATAGAGTCAAACATGTTGTATAGTGCGAGGTAATCCTAAGATGTAGTCCATACTAAGATCTTCCCTTGATTTGTGGGGAATTGGGAGTGGTGTGTATAGACTAAAATCTTATTTTTCACTTTTTGCAACTTAGCAAGTACGAAATTGAGCAATGATACGAGCAACATCTTTCTTGAGACTAGGCCAAAAGAACCTATCCTCCATCATGGCTATTATCTTATCACGACCAAAATGACCAGACACACCTCCTGAATGAATTTCCTCAATAAGAAAATTTCAAAGTGATGAATCTAGGATACATAGTTATGTGCCACAAAAGAAATAACCATCTCGTATTTGATAATCCAGACTATTAATGAAACATCAAATTTCAAAGATCAAAAATTTATTGAAAATCTTTACAATTGGGATAATCATCTTTAAAATTTTCAAATCCAGTAACCTTCACACTCATGGTATTTAATAAGGTACATATTTTACTTAGGGCATCTGCTACTTTATTTTCGACACCAAATTTATGTTTAAGAACAAATGTATATTCTTGAAGAAATTGAACCCATTTTGTATGACGACTAAGTTTCTTTGGGGTGTTTAAATATTTAAGCGCTTCGTGATCAGAATAAAGTATAAATTCTCATGAAAGAAGATAATGTCACTTGGATGACTGCATAAAGCTCACGATCATATATGGAATATGGTTGACATGATTCATTTAATTTTTCACTAAAGAAAGCAATATGATGACCTTCTTGTTTAAGAACACCTCCAATACCAACTCCAAAAGCATCACATGACATCTCAAATATTTTGTCAAAATTTGACAGTTTTAATATCGGTGGACTTGTTAAAAGTTCTTTAATTTTAGAGAAGGCATCAGCAGCTGCCTTTGTCTAAACAAAGTCTCCCTTTTTAAGACATTGAGTTATCGGGGCCATAATAGTGCTAAATCCATGAATAAACCTTCGATAAAATGTGGCTAACCCATAAAAACTATGTACATCATGAATTGTGGTTGGGGTAGGCCACTCTTGAATAACCCTAATTTTTTCGGGATTGGCAGAGATGTTTTCACAAGAAACAATGAATCCTAAGAAGACTACTGAAGACATCATAAATGAGCATTTTTTTAAGTGAACATATAGTCTTTCTTTACGAAGCATTTTAAAGACTTGTCGTAAATGATTCTCATGATCGCTCTTAGTTTGACTACAAATTAAAATATTGTCAAAGTACACAACTAAAAATTTTCTAATAAATAGCTATAAGATATAAGTCATCACTCGCATAAATGTACTTGGAGCATTAGTCAATCCAAAAGGCATTACTAGTCATTCATACAAATCATTTTTTATCTTGAAGGCTATTTTCCATTCATCACCTTCTCTTATACGAATTTGATGATATCCACTTCTAAGATCAATTTTAGAGAAAACTATTGATCCATCCATCATATCTAGCATGTCATCAAGCCTAAGTATGGGGAACCTATACTTAATAGTGATTTTATTTATGGTACGACTATCTACACACATACACCAAGTACCATCTTTCTTTGGGTAAGAAGAATAGGCATTGCGCATGGAGATAAACTTCCCTAATAAATTCTATTGCTAATAAATCATTTACTTGTCATTTTAGCTCTGCATGTTCATTTGGGTTCATACAATAATGTGGAAAATTTGGGAGTGATGATCCAGGAACTAGCTCCATGGAATGTTGGATACTTCTTAATGGGGAAGCTCACTAGGAAGTTCTTCGAGACATATATATTGATATTCCAATAAAAGTTCACGTACTTCAAATGAGAATGATTTAACATAAGGTTGATTTTAGAGGTTAGGGTAATACAAAATGATATTCCCATTAATCTCTTATTGAAATTGACGTTTATTAATAATATGTAGGGATTTCTTTTCTATGGGAGGAGAAAAATTTTGGGGTTGAAGTGGAGTGGCCTCTTTAGACTTAGTTAGATTTAAGACAATTCTATTACCTTAAAAACTAAAAGCACATGTATTAGATCACCCTTAATTTGTGACATCTATATCAAAAAGCCAAGGTCTACCTAAAAGCATATTTGAGAAACATCCATTAGAAGAACATCACACTAAATTTTATCACTATATTCTTCATATTTTTGCTTTAAAATTTCTTTCATCTCATCCCAAGAAGCAATAGGTGGTTGTCCTAATCATTGAAATTTTTGTGTGAGATTAATCCAATAAGTCTTAGCATGGCTAGTTAATTTCATGCAGGCAAAATGAACTTATCTTTCTTCTGACATGGACATCCAATCAAAATATTGGTCCATATCTACCAACCAATCTAAGAAAAAATTTTAGGATCAAGTCGACCATTAAAGGTAGGTGGATCAATTTTAACCCTATGAATAACATCATCATCGGGTTCTCTAAGTGTACATTGAGGAGCAACAAAACTAGATAATGGCATTTCATAATATCGAGGATAATGCTCATAAGGAGTTTGATGAACATAACCTTCAACTCATCTTAATTATCTTCCTATTCGATGAGGCGGGTGAGGAAGTACCACAACAAACTTGGGATATTCATTAAAGTTGTTCCTATGGTGATTGCGAGGATAGGAGATTGTTGATGGGGAGGGAGAGGAAGAGGAATGGGATCAATATGATGACCTTCCCTCTCTTCAAGTTGGTGTTCTAGGATTGGGTTAGTTTTGGTGTATGTGTTGTAAGCCTACTAACTTTTTGTTCTAAAGCTTCAAATCTTTTTTGGAATTCATTAGAGATTTGTTGGTGCATAAGGGTAAGCTTTTCTATTTTTCTAGTAAAAATTCATAGGAATCATGTTTTTCATCTAAAGATTGATCTTGATATCTAAGACCTCTACGAGTTGACATGATGATATATTTTTTAAAATTTTAATATAAAAAAATATTTAATTTATTTTATTATTATTTTTAAAATATGCAATGTAATGAAATCAAAGACACGATTAAAAAATTACTCTTGGTTTTCTTATTTCTCTCTCAATATCCTTTCAGCCTTGCATTGGAAACACTCTTTGGCCGTTTCTTAATTGAACCCTTTATTAAGTCAGTTCCTTTATTTGTTATAGTAGACTTCTTCTTCTTAGCTATTTTATCAGTTGGATGTGAATTCCCACATAATATAGAATCAACATTATCAGATAATTTCTTTAAGGAATCTAACATATACTCCTCAGCTTTCTTATTACCTTGTGCCCTGGTGCTTATTTGATATGCATATTGACTGATAAGGTTCCAAAAAATAATGCCAGTTTCATTTCTATCATTACCTTGCACATCTTTTAAGTTCTTATAAGCACTGCCAAAGTAAATATCCCTCTTTGCTTTGGTTGACCATCGCATGAGAAGATACTTCTCCAGAATGCGCACAATATCTTCCCGACTCAAAACTCGGATGTAGTAGACACAAAGCACCCTCATCATTTCAAATTTTTTACAACTATAAGTTATATTTATGCACGTCTTGTTGAAATGGATAGTCCATATTTTGGAAGAACTCTTATTCTCTAAGTTTCTCACCAAATACTCCATGGGATTGTCATCTGACACATTTGCTGCTAATCCACCAACTCCATGCAAAAATTCTTCTTCAAACATTATATAAAGCTTTCTTATGTAAAACATAGTAGCTTGTTTTAGAATTAGATTAGATTTAACAACATGAATAATTGCTGACTGGCTACACTTGAAATTTTCATCATATTCATTCCATCCATGTGTCCATAACCTTCTCCAATCCCAAGAAATAATCGGTGATAAAACTTGTTGGTTTAGAGATTCCATGATATACATTATTTGTGGACTCACTATGTTGTGTTGATAAGATACCCATACAGAATGAGTCTTTGTAGAATGCGGTGGACCACTTACATCTAATTTTATATAGCTCAGACAGCAAAACATGATCATGTAAATTGCCTTCTTCTAGCATGGTAGACCAAGCTTGCTCAAACTCTTCCTCTGAATCACACTTACTCATGCATGTATAAAGATGACTTTGTACTGTCTTATTACTATTAAAGTAATGTACCTTCGAAGGAGCTTTCTTAGAAATATGCCATTAGCACAACCTATGACGAGTATGCGGTAATGTAATTTCGATAGCTCTCGTCATTGCCTGATCTTGATCAGTGAATATTGTTATAGGATATCTATCATTCATTAATCAGAGAAATATTTTGAATAGCCATGTAAATGACTCAATTGTCTCTTATGATAGAAAGGCTACTCCAAATAAGATATTTTACTAGTGATGATTCACTCCAACAAAAGGTGCACATATAATATTATATTTATTGAGTCGATAATTTGTATAAAAAATTATGACATCTCTAAAATAATCATATTCTATCCTTGACATGCATTGCTCCAAAAAAATAGACCAAGCTGTCCGACTCATCAACTTGGACATCCCATGCAAACATTCCATCCTCTGCTTGCCTTTCCTTGAACAGTTGTATTAATGCATTACTATCACCATTCAAATCCTTGATCTTCTTTCTTTTTGGATGTAATTGAAAGCATCTTTTTTTATAAATCCAATATTCTTCATGCCACCAACTTCCTCACTAAGATAGTTAAATGCAGTAGTTGCTCTAATTCTAGTCTTGACTTCAACAACCTTCTCATCGATGCCTCTATGATCTGAGAAGATGTAGGTCACTCGACTTTGCCAATGAATGATTATGACTTTTTATATATTTTTTAACCTTTCAATTCCCATATAAATAAAAAATTTAATCATGGCCGGACAACCGCTTCTTGTATCTATTTCTGAAATTATACTGAGCAGTTTAGATTGCCACTTTTCTTCGAAAGTAATCTTTTGATTTTAAATTCTTGATTTTTAATCTATCCTTCCTAACACTGAATCCAGTTTGATGTGCATAATCATAGTACAGTTCATATGCCTCTTTTTTATTGTGAACAGTGGTGCCAAGGAGTTTACTCATAATTGGTTCATGAGACATAACAACATCATCATCGCATTGATTAACCTCATTCACCCACGTAGACACAAATATGTTTTAGGAGTACACATGGAGTATACATGGAAAATAGCTCTAAAAAGTCCCAAATTCTTCATAAAATATCTCTTAACAGCTTATAATATAATGTACTAAACCAAGACAAGCCTCACAGTTGAAAAAAATTGAAAAAATGGGGTGTACCCTCATGAGAGTACAAAGAGTACACATAAAAAATAGCTCTAAAAACTCTCAAATTCTTCAAAAATATCTCTAAATAGCTTACAGTAGGATGTACTAAATATATGACAAGCCTCACAGTTAAATTTTTTTAAAAAATTGGGGTGTATCCTCATGAGAGTATAGAGAGTACACAAAAAAATAGCTCCAACCCCCCCTCCAAATTCTTCAAGAAATATCTCCAAATGGCCTACAATAGGATGTACTAAACATATGATAAGCCCCATAGTTGAAAAATTTGAAAAAATGGGGTGTACCCTCATGAGAGTTTAGAGAGTACACATAGAGAATAGCTCCAAAAACTCTTAATTTTTTCATGAAATATCTCCAAACAATTTACAATAGAATATACTAAACATATGATAAGTATAGTTAAAAAAATTAAAAATGGGGTGTACTCTCATAAGAGTACAAAAGTACACATAGAAAATAACTCTAAAATATCTCAAATTCTTCAAGAAATATCTCCAAACAGCTTATAATAGGATTTACTAAACATATGACAAGCCCCACAGTTAAAAAAATTAAGAAAATGGGGTGTACCCTTATGAGAGTACAAAGAGTAGTCATGGAAAATAACTCCAAAAACTCTCAAATTCTTCAGGAAATATCTTCAAACAGCTTATAATAGAATGTACTAAACATATGAAAAACCTCACAATTGAAAAAAAAATTAAAAATATGTACCTATGAGTATAGAGAGTACATATGAAAAATAGCTCCAAAAACTCTTAAATGTTTCAGAAAATATCTCTAAATAGCTTATAATAGAATGTTCTAAACATATGATAAGCCCCATAGTTGCAAAAAAATTTAAAAAAAGGGGTATATCCTCATGAGAGTACAGAGAGTACACATGAGAAATAAAACAAACTCTCTAAATTCTTGACATCTACAATAGGATGTACTAAACATATGACAAGCACCATAGTTAAAAAAATTGAAAAAAATGGGGTGTACCCTCATGAGAGAATGGAGAGTACACATAGAAAATACCTCTAAAAACTCCCAAATTCTTCAGGAAATATCTCCAAATAACGTTAATAGAATGTACTAAACATGACAAACACTAAAAAAATTAAAACAATGGGGTGTCTGAGTACACATAAAAAATAGCTCTAAAACTTTCAAATTCTTCAAGAAACATCTCCAAATAACTTACAATATAATATACTAAACATATGAGAAGTCCACAGTTGAAATTTTAAAAAATGGGGTGTATCCTCATGAGAGTATAGAAAGTACATATAGAAAATAGCTCCAAAAACTCTCAAATTCTTTAAAAAATATCTCCAAATAGCTTACAATATAATGTATTAAACATATGAAAAGTAGATTAGTTGAAAAAAATTGAAAAAATGGGATGTACCCTCATGAGAGTACAGAAAGTACACTTGGAAAATAGCTCTAAAAACTCCTAAATTTTCCGGGACTAAACTTCAAATAGCCAACAATAAAATTTACAAAACATATGGCAAGCGCCACAGTTAAAAAAATTTGAAAAAGGGGATATACACATGAAAAATAGCTCTGAAAATCCCCCAAAGTCCTCTTGCAAAGAACTCCAAACAGTGTAGGAAATATATATTATATAAAAGAATTTCAAAGAATGTCACCATCTATTTCAAAAAATTGTATATATAAAATGGTGGAGAAAATTTATCGATGCATTTATATATAAGACATCATCCTAAATTGCATATCAACTTTCAAATTCATTCTCTATCTTCACAGTTCTTCCCAAAAACTGAAAAGAGATTTTTTTGTTTCTCTTCTCTGAGCCCAGTTAGTTTGAAAAAAATCATATTATGCCCAAAATCCATTTATATATTACTTTTTAATTTCTCCCGCGCATTCAAATAGAGTTTCTCCCACTATTTTAATGGTTCGGGCTTAGCCGAGTTCGAATAACGTTAACGGACATCTTTATGTTACCGCGTTATAAAGTAAAAAAATCATATTTTATTAATGAACACGCGTTGAGATCTGGTTGGTGTCCAGACGTAATTCTACGTCCAGACTCACATGTAATATTTTCTCATCAACTAGTAGCTATTTTGAAGGCTTTAGTTTTATTATTTTTATTCATCTTGGATTTTAATATTTTTTGTATTGAGAAACTCGTTAAAATAGACTATTACTTTGAATTTTCGAACATGATTGAGAGAAAAGCGTAGTTATTGAATCAAATGCGAGTCATTCTTAAATATAACTTAAACTCTCTTCAAATGAAATAAATCATAAATATATCTATGATTTATTTAAAGCCTAAATAAATCATAGATATATGTGAAATTACTTTTAGTTTTACTTTAAGAAAATCTTTGTTTCCCCTACCTTGTCATTAGTGGAGGATTTTTTTGTCTTTATTTTTATTTTTTTCTCACTTTTCATTACTAACATGCTTCTTTAAATAAGATATTTAATGTTATAGAATAAAATTTACTAAAGATGATTTAATGTTTCCCTTAGTGTACTTTGCCAATACATATATGTCTTTGAATGGCACACCAATCATCAAATTTAGTCTTAAGAACACTATTGTGTAATATTTCAAGATATGATCATTTTATTATTGTAAGATATGATACTTCTTTGATCTTCATTTTTTTTAATCTCAATGCATAGAATTCTTGATGTATGTTTTTCTTTTTCTTTTTCAATTGTCCTTATGTAATGTTCACTTGCTTGTATTAGATGTGAGCATTATACAAATTAATGCATGATTAGTAAGTTTATAGCTAGCCAAAAACTATATCTTAAGAAGAATACTTTTAGGTTTGTTTGGGGCAACTACACTAATATAAAATACTGTAATGGAGCTACTATAGAAAAAACGATTATATAAAAAACTTACAGTGGGTATTATAATTTTTTTTTATTTTAAAAAAGTTAGGCACTAGCTTTCAAGTTGCCTCATTCTATCAAATCGGTTTGAAAAACATAAATTTTTTACTACAAATTATTCAAAATGCATTCAAATCATAATTTCTCAAATAACAATTGTGATGTGGTGAGATAACACAAGCACCACACCACTGTCCCAAATGCTACTTAGAGATTGAAGTAAAGTTTAAATTGATTTATCCAGGTATCAAGCTTCTATGCATCAAGAAAATCATCGAAAATAGGTATATCAATTTTTATCGCTACCTTGAAGGGTTTGTGGTATTCATTGAAAGAATGTGCAAAGTCATCATCTTCTAAGCTATCTTCTCACTTGCCAATACTTTCAGCAACTTCTCGCTATAGTGATGATGATGTCTCCTTGTAGGACCAATCTTATCTATGTCTTATTTCTTAATTAATTGTTGGAATCTAATCACTCATCATCTTAATCATTATGATTATGTACCGTAGAAGGATGCAACTTGATTAGCTGAATCTTAAAGGTTTCTTTTTGAGTTATTTATAGATCAGTGAGTATTATTATAAAAATATCTCAATAATTTAATTAATTTTAAGTAAAAGTAAGTAAAATACTATTAAATTCATGATATTTTAGGTACAAGTGAAAATGACAAGAACAAAAAGTAATTAAATTCAAGACTCAAGACAACGAAGTTATAAGAAAAAAATTAACAAAACTTCTTTTTTGACCTACAAGCACCTAGGTGTTGCATTTTTAAGTGCCAAAGTGTTTGTAAGTATTTAGGCACTGCAAAGATAAAGAAGCCAATATTGTGGCCCTATATAGAGTGCCAAAGCACCACCCATATTCTAAAAATACTTGGTAACATCAAGACACTAAATTTTAAAGAATCAAGGCACCCCAAAATGAAACTATATACTAAAAATAATTTTTTAATCCAAAACTGAAGGATTTTTGAGCAATTTTTTTGAGATGATTAGGAATTTATCAATTTTCACATTTTCTCAAATTTCTTTTTTTTAAATTTATGAAGAAATATGAAGGGACTTGAATGATTTTGGAAATAAGTGATTTTCTATCTTTTTATGTAATTACATGTCAATTTTTCAATGTTTAAACATACAACATTTTATAACTTTAGAAGAGTTATTAAATACTTGATGTGACAAATCAATAATTTACTAGTTGAGATAGGAATATACTTAATTATAACTTGCAATTATATAAAAATAGAATTCAATGTAATCTTTTAAGATTGGTTTGCATATGAATTTAGTAAATTATTTAGTGAGATTTAGAATTTTTAATTATCAAAAGAGATTATAAAATACTTAAGCTTTTAATTGATAATTCTAATTATTGTTATAACATCGACTATGATTTCAATTATAGTTAGTCATGATGAAATAATGTATTCAGATTTTCCTAAAAATTAGATGAAAGTATAGATAGTTTTCATAGTAGAGTTTTGTTCAGATCAATATATCCATCTACTAGTTAAATAATTTTTTCAATATATTAAATAAGTAATTAATTAATTTCAAAACTAACAATTGATACTTGTGGGAACAATAATCAACTTATTCATCATTTAATTGAGTGACACTTACACTTATATGACACAACAAAAAGACCAATCATTTACCCCTAGCTTCCCCTTGTTTTTATCATGAAGTATGTAAGGTCAATAACTTTCTCTTATCTTATTGTGATTTCTCTTCATCAACATCAAGAACCATATGTAATCCTCAAAATCACTTAACATCAAAGTTAAATCTCAATTGTACATGAGACTTATAGGCATAACAATCAATTTGAATGTAATTCAACTCAAGAGAAATCCTCCTTGACAGCATATTAGCCTAGGGAATTTCAACTTTGGCGTAGCAAGGTTAATAGAATGAAATCATATCTTCAAGTCATCAATTATATTTATTGATATGGCACTTAAAATACTACTAGTCGAAGCACGAATCTTGATGCTAAAAGTAAAAAGTCCAAAAAATTAGTCAAGCACTTAAAATATCCTTAGAAACTCTGGGATGTCAGTTAAATCCCTAAATAACTCTCAAACATGGAGTGTTTATAGTCAAATCGAGCGTCTTGACGAGCCGGATCTAATGAGCCCAAGATCTTATAATTCTGACTTCATTTGAGCATTTAAATATACAAAATACATCATATGATCAAGAGAATCATCATGGGCCGTCCGATGAAGAGGAGTGGTTCAGATTTTGCATGTATTTATAGAGATGCCACTCCTCCAATCTATAAATAGCCCCTCATTCCTCATATGAGGGGAGGCCAAGAAAGAAAGAGGAGAGAGCTCTAAAGCTTGAAAATATTCCAGGCATAATCGTACCACTCGGCGGTACCCAGTTGGTTACCAACCAGTCGCCGTCGGTCATCGCGATCCTCATCGTCATTCTCCTTCGGTCTCCATCATGATGATCTTCATCGTAGTGGTCATTGTTCCATCATTTGCTACCACTAGCTTTACAACTGACTGACTATATGATTGTTGTTGTCTGATTTTGGGATTCCCATTGTCAGCCCTTCTCATATACAATTATGTAATCCCGTTATCGAAAAAACTTGTACTCCAAAACAAATATATAGTGGAAGATTTTTCCTAGGCTAGGCCCCATGGTTTTTTCTCTCTTTTCAAGGTTTTTCACGTAAAAATTATGGAGTTTTCTTGTTCACTCTTTAAATACCTGTGTGTGCTGGATTTCACAACAAGGCTAAGGCGTAAACTTTTACTCTACCGCAACTGATTTTCTAGCATGCAATAGTTTGGCGTCATCTGTGGAAAATTGATTCCCATTATTTCATCTTGTATGACGACCAAGTTTTCCAACAAGATCAAAACTACCATCGAGGTGGAGCATTTCAAGCTTTTAAGGAGCGCAAGCAAAGAATGAAGATTCATCAAACTTAGTTCCTTCAAATTTGGTCAAAAATTGGGGGGCAACTCTTAATCTCAAAAGATTGCCCATGTTAAGCATCTAATCAATTACCATCCCAAGAAACAAGTCAAAGTTGGAGGATATTTCAACATTGAGAAGAGATATAGCTTTGCAAAGTATGATTTTTCAATCATACTCATGGAAAAACAAGACCAAGGTTAAGGAGCAATTTTGGCTACAACCACAAATGTATATTTTAATTCGACCTCTTCCATACATGTTAACGTCATCGAGCAAAGACTCTGACAAATAACCTAGGATAGGTCATAAAGTCCTTGGTGGACTTCCCAGGGCCTCTTCCACATAGGTTAACGTCATTGGATAATACCCTGACAAACAACCTCGGATAGGTCAAAAATCTTCAGTGGATTCAATTCGACCTCTTCCATACAGGTTAATGTCATCGGGTAAAAATCTGACAAACAACCTCGGATAGGTCAAAAATTCTTAATGGATTCAATTCAACCTCTTCCATACAGGTTAACGTCATCAAGTAACACCTTGACAAACAACCTCATATAAGTCAAAAATTCTCAGCGGATTCAATTCAACCTCTTCCACATAGGTTAACGTCATCGAGCAAAGACTCTGACAAACAACCTATGATAGGTCAGAAGGTCCTTGGTGGACTTCCCACGGTCTCTTCCACGGGTTGGCGTCATGGGTAACACTCGATAAACAACCTGGATGGATCAAAATCCCTCGGTGGATTCAATTGACCTCTTCCATAGGTGCGCGAAGTCACACTCGACCGACAACACCGGATAGGTTAAAATCGTCATCCCGCTGATTCCGATGCGCCGCACGTTGATTAATTGCTTGCCGCACACACCTTTCGGCCGAATCCAGGTGCCATCCGCTGACTACTGTTGCTTTGCCATGGCCAATTATCGCTAGATAATTTTCGCCGGTCAATATCATCCATCATCCTTATCATGACGCCAGCGCCGCTGCCACTGGTCACCGCCGCCGACCGCAACCACTATCGCACTACTTCGCGGCCTCGACCATCGCCGTAATTTTGTTACTACCATCGTTATTCACTTATTTATTACCGCCGCCATGCTGACTACTCAGGCTGCGGCTGATTCTGCACCCAAACCATCGTATCACCACCGCACCATTACTGTTACCACCGCCAATTCATTGCGCATCTCCGGCCACCACCATCGCTGGTTATCTTACCACCGTCGCGGTCACCATCGGCCACCATATCATCAGTATCGCCAACCCCGTCTGGTTATCGTCTCCTTGATTTCTCCTGACGGTCCGACGTAGCTTGATGCCTCTTTTGAGGGAAATCAGACACGACGTGTACGGGCCTTGATCGCCTGAACCCGACGGTCAGATGCTTGATGCCTCTTCGGGAAAACTGTAGACACGACGTATGGCCTTAATCGCTCCAAACCCGGACGGTCAGAGTATGACGCTCTTTCGAGGGAAAACTATGACACGACGTATATGCCTCAATGACCTCTTGAGAAGAAGAGGGACACTCTAGTGAGAGTGTGCCTTCTCCTTGTTTTATAGACCCTCATAGGGAAAAATATAAAAATCATCAACGCCAAAATCGCTCAAAGCAAATAGCCAAAAACGGGAAAATTGACGTTGCCATGCGCCATGCATTCATGGCATCACCCACTCACCTATGGGTCCACACTCCCTCTCCCTGACCACTCAGCTCGACCCACTGTTCACATGAGCCCATCATGACCCGCCACCCAGCCCGCTGGCCGCTCTTGCCGCCAAATAACCAGGTTCGCTTATCAATGGCGCTTTGCCATGGCGCCATACGCCACATGGGCACATTCAGATTCTGATGGTCAGAATCCTCAATCTCGCACTCACAGATACCTACACACATCTCTGTCTATCTACTCCGAATATATTCTTATTCTCTCATGAAGACTGTCTTCAAAATGTGTGGTTAATGGACTCTCAAATTTCATTGAAGAATCTATTTTCAAGTATTTGATATATATATATTTTGGATGATTGAGATAATGTTATCTAAAAATAGAACTGACATACTTAAAATACTACTAGAAGCACGAATCTTGATGCTAAAAGCACGATCCGAAGTTGAAACCGGTCGAGATCACTTAAAATATCCTTAAACTCGGTTAAATCCTAAATAACTCTCATAATGAAGTGTTTATAGTCAAATCGTCTGACGGATCTAACGAGCCCAAGATCTCATAATTTATTTATTTGAGCAATCAAATACATAAAATGCATCATATGATCGGGAATCATCATGAGCCGTCAGATGGTGGTGGAGTGGTTTTGATTTTGTATGTATTGAGACGCCACTCCTCCAATCTATAAATAGTCTCATTCCTCATATGAGAGGAGAGAGAGAGAGAGAGAGCTCTAAAGCTTGAAAATCCTCCGTATAATCGTGACCACTGACGGCCGCGACCACCTCCGTTGGTTACCAACCACCGCCTGGCCGTTTACCACCGATCCTTGCAATCTCCGCCGGTCGTCGTAATACCGCTGCCGGCCGTTCGGTCGCCACCGCCGACCTTCGCTCTCGCCTCGTTGCGGCCATCGCGTTAACCATCGTCATTGGTCATCATCACTACGGCCACCGCCTATCGTCGGTCCGCCCGATCTCGACGTGATCTTCGATCATCATCCCGACGACCTTCATCGCCGCCGATCCGTTCACCATTACTATATAGTTGCTTGATTTTGGGATTCCCATTGTTCTTCTCATATACAATTTTGTAATCGTCGGGAAAACTTGTACTCAAAATAAATACATAGTGGAAGATTTTACTGCCAGTGATTTTTCATTCTTTTCAGGTTTTCCATGTAAATTGAGTTTGTTCACTCTTTAAATACTGTGTATCTTTGGATTTCATAACAAGGCTAAGGCGTAAACTTTCACTCTACCACAATTGATTTTCTAGCACGCAACATTTATCATATTTTTTAAAAAAACTCACTTAGATTCTATCTTTATGCAAAACAAAGTCAAAATTATCAGATTATTTACTATTGATCTACTTAAAGCGACAAAATTGCAATTAAATGTTCTTAAATAATAATTATGATAATACCACAGCAACAAATATTTTAGCATTTATAAATACAAGAACTCTAATATGGCAAGGAAAAGATATAGCTCAACACAAACTCAAATACTTTCTTTCTCCAATTTATTATATCTTTTTTTCATTTAATATTTTAAATATTGAAAAAGTGAATAAAAATAGTTCACCCATATAGTAGTAGGCCACAAGGGTAGATCATTCTAAATCTCGCATTTCTTTTGTTATGTGGATTCTTCCAACTCTAGCTCACCATAAAGTAACTTTTGTTATAATATATTCTTAATTCATCATCTTGATTCATAAAACATGAATTAATCTTTTGTTTCCTTAAAAAAACTCCATTTTCATAATTTATCGGGCATAACTATTTCTTTTCATACCTAACATTTTAATACTAAGACTAATCAGTTATAGTTGACAATATATTGGAAGGTGATCCATCCATTATGTTAAATAAGTAGGCATGAAATGAGGTTACTAATTGGGTCCTTGTTTCTTGGAGGAAGAGCACTTTAATTTATAGAATAACTAGGTAACAATACATGGAGGAAAGTAGTGTTTTGTTAAACCCCTCTCTTTAGCTTTTAGACTCTATCTAAAATAGAAACTATCTCTTCTCTAGTCTAAAACTCTTCATTTCTTTAACCTTTAAATCAAATCCCTTAATTCCAAATACAATAAACTTTTATAGAGAAAGACAATGTCAATTATATTTAAAAATAATAATATAATGTTTTTTATAATAAATCATTACTCTAAATGTATGAGTTTTAAGGAGGCAATGTTATAGTCCAAAACTGATATTATAACTACATGGTAATAATTTTCTCAACTATTGAGTTATTAAGCTCATGGGTATCTTCTCAAGACTTTTTAAAGCTTATCATGCATAGTTAAATTTTTTTAAAAAAATAACTAAATAAACAATTGTCTATAAAACAAAAACAAAAAAAAATTTAATTGTCATAATTATCCCAAACATAACATTGTACATCCCATGCTCCAAAGCTATTAATCATATGATTGATTGAAAATTAAGGAAATTTTTGAAAACTCATGATATTGCATTTATATTTTATTAAAAAAAAATAGTATACTCCTTACCTTCTAACTTTTAAGGGGCTGTTTGGTTGAAAGTAGGATTTACCTCAAATAGGATTTATAAAATTTTATTGAAAAAATAAACATTAAATTCAATTATATTCAAATTAACTATTTGACTATATATTTTGATATTTAATAATTTATGACTAAAATATCTTATTATAGTAATTATATTTATGTTAACTTTGATTAAATTGATTAAATAATGATTAATTTTGATAAGATTCTTTCAATCAAGTATACATATTGATGGAATTTTTTAATTAGAAATTTCAAAAAGTAAAAACAAGAACATCAACGAGCTCAGTTTGCTGCTTCTTAAATTATTAATTAAAGCACGAAAACGACAATAGCGATCAGCACAACAAATCCCGCTGCAAATCACACAATATTGAAATCAAAAGAGCTCACTTTGCTGCTTCTTCACCAATTCCACAGTAAGCAGCTAATGCATCTTTGTGTTTAATTCCTTCTTCGGAGAAACGGAACTTGATGTATTCATTGTAATTGTAAGGTTTATAGAGCAAAGGATGCTCCTCATCAACCAGCTCTGCAGGAGCTTCTACCATGGTATTGTAGCTCGGTCGAGAGCCATAAATCGCAGCGTATCTCTTCTTCTCTTCTACCAACTTTACACGATGGTTTGGTGCACGGAATTTACCGTTAGTCCATGCCTAAAATTATAAATAATAATAAAAAAAGAATAGTGTGATGTTTTATAAGAAGATAATAGACCGATGGATTCTTCAATTTGATGAAAAACTTGATAAAAAAAAGTATTTTGATGCGCAGTGCATGCACATAGTCGATACAATTCCAATTGTGGTTTTTTGTTGGAATAATCAACAATTTCTCTTTGAAAATTTATGAAAATGGAATAAATAACAGAAGAAAAGAAACTGGATTTAGGAAAGAGATTCTCACTTGAAATGCTTGGCCGATTATGACTGTGACGGAGTTGGGAGATGGGACGACATTGATCCAATCTCCCTCCAGCGTCTCAATCTGCAAACCGTGAATCCTGTGCTGGCAAACAAGACTCACTAGATTCGGATCAAAATGAGAAGGCAGAGCAATATTATTGTTCTGATCCGAAGGGACCCCATACTCCGACAAACGGAGCCCAAATGAAACAGAACTCATATGAGCATCGTAGTGGTTCTCCACCCCGAAACTCTCAAGGATCATCCTGTGAACAATCTGCAGCAGATCTTGCATAGGCCTAACAAAACCTAGCACAGCATTGCTGAACAATTCGAGCAGAGAGAAACATGGCAGAAATCAGAAGTCAAGCACGTCAGAAATTGATTTGAGGTTTCATGTCATGAGTGTTGTGCATTAAACTCAACTGTTAGATTTTAGGGACAGAAATTTGAATGGTCATAAAAAATTAGTCTTTTGGTATTCTGTTTTATTAGCTTTACCTAAGAAAGGAATTTCAAAAAGTTTTTTTAAAGAAAAGAGTCTAAGAATTAAGAGTCTAACTTGAGATATATATATTGGTATTGTACTTTGTTAAACATAGAGAAAAAAATCTATCAAAAGCATACTTGGTGTCCATTTTCTAGAAAATTATACTTTCATCAAAGTGGTATCAGAGCCAATGATGAACCAAGGGAGCACCATGTCGGGGCAAATACCACCGCCAATTACCACATCTAACCACGTAACCGAGTATTCAAATCGCCTTACCGGAGCACAAGACGCGGGACGTAGTTGAAACCGGTTTTAATAAGACAGTTACCGCCTCCACAACAAACCAATTGAAGATATGGAAAGGACAAAACCGCTCTCTACCTCATGTTCCAAGCCGTAGATGAGTCGGGTTTTGAGAAGATTGCTGGTGCATCAATTGAAGGAAGCACGGGACACTTTACAAAAGTGTTCAAGGTGTCTTGTAAAAGCAAGTACGTCTTCAAACTCTACGAGGTCAATTGGAGACCATCAAGATGAAGGAGTCAGAAGACGTATCCAGCTATATAACTCGTGTGCAAACGGTGGTGAATCAACTCAAACGCAACGGAGAAACTCTCACGATACAAGAGTTGTGGAGAAAATTCTTGGCCATCGATGATGATTTTGAGAATGTTGTATGTGCAATCGAGGAGTCAAGAGATTTGGAGAAAATGACCATCGACGATCTCGCGGGTTCTCTTTAGAACAACGAAAAAAAAAGAAACAAGAAGTCTGAGGAGGCCTTACAAACAAAGATGACAATCAAGGAAGACAAGATGATGTATGCGCAACACAACCGCGGAAGAGGCCGCGGAGGCCGCAGTTTTAATACAGGTCGTGGAGGTCGCGGTACCAGTATCGATCACGGTGGTCGTGGTATCAATACTGTTCGCGGAGATCATGGTCGTGAAGAAAGAGGACGAACAAACCAACAGAATTGGCGTGGTCGAGGTCGCGGTTATGGAAGAGGTGGTCGATCAAGTCGTCCAAATGTCGAATGTTATAACTGCGGAAAATATGGACACTACGCAAAGAATTGCTACTCCAAGGAGAAAGTGGAAGAAAGCGCGAATCGGCGAAAGACAGACAAAAAAGATGATGGCGTTCTCATGATGATGACCATGAAGGTGCCACAGTAGACATGGTGTGGTATCTCGACACCGGTGCCAGCAATCATATGTGTGGGCACAAACATCTCTTTGTTGATATACAAGAGATAGAAGATGGACACGTGTCTTTTGGAGATGCATCGAAGGTCCAAGTCAAAGGTCGAGGAAAAATATGCTTTTCCCAAAAGGATGGAGAAAGAGGTACAGTGGAAGATGTCTATTTTGTACCTGATTTGAAAAACAATATCCTTAGTATGGGGCAGTTATTGGAGAAAGGATGGTTTTTTATGAAAGACCGGATGTTGCATTTGAAAGACAAAATGGTCGATTGCTACATGTGGAAATGGCGAAGAACCGAATGTTCAAACTCAACTTGAAGAATATACAAGAAAGGTGTTTGCAAGTCGACATGGAGGACAAGACATGGTTATGGCACTTGCGGTTCGGACACTTACATTACGGTGGGCTAAAAGAATTAGCAAAGAAAGAGATGGTCCACGGTATGCCAAACTTGGACTTCACTAAAAAATTTTGTGAAGGTTGTGTACTTGGCAAGCAAGCAAGAACAACTTTTCAAAAGAAGGCTGGATATCATGCAAGGAGATCTCTTGAGTTGATACACAGTGACATATGTGGTCCAATCACTCCAAAGTCTTTCGGGAAGAGGTACTTTATCACTTTCATTGGCGACCATACAAGGAAGACTTGGGTCTATTTTTTAAAAGAAAAATGGAAGCTTTTGAGGTATTCAAAAAATTTAAGGTGATGGTGGAGAAAACAACCAATCTTTACATCAAGGCTCTACGATCGGATAGAGGAGAATATATGTCAATCCCCTTCATGAACTATTGTGAAGAAGCGAGGTATCGAAGATTCTTGACAGCACCATATTCACCGCAAACAAAATGGCATCGCCGAAAGAAAAATCGAGCGATTCTTGATATGGTTCGATCAATGTTGAAGAGCAAAGATATGCCAAAAGAATTTTGGGCGGTGAAATGCTGTACTTGCAAAATAGATGTCCACATACAATATTGGCGAATCAAACACCACAAGAAGCTTGGAGTGGTCACAAACCAAACGTCTCACACCTCAAAGTGTTTGGTAGTGTGCTCACATGTACTGCACCAAAGAAGAACCAAACTTCGATAATAAGAGCAAGAAGTATGTGTTCATTGGGTATGACGAGAAGACAAAGCTTTTAAGTTGTTTGATCCAATTGACAAGAAGATGATTGTGAGCGAGATGCTCAAGTAAATGAAGAAAGCACATGGGATTGGAAGAACCAAAAGGAGGCAACACAAGATAAAGAGAAAGGAGAATCATTGAGTCGCACCAACAATCACTCAAATAACCTCTCAAGCTCAAAAAGAAGAAGAACCAAGTCAACCTAAGATGCGAGTCTACAAGATCTCTATGAATCAAGCGATGAAGTGCACTTGGTTTGCCTATTAGCAAACTCGAGAATATTGCCTTTGAAGAAGTGTAAGAGACAAAAGTGGAAAGCCGCAATGGATGAAGAGATAGATGCAATCGAAAAAATCAAACTTGGGATTTGGTGGAGTTAAAAGGATATAACCCCATAGGTGTAAAATGGGTATACAAGAAGAAGATGAATACCCAAGGAGAGATTGAAAGGTAAGGCGCGCTAGTTGCAAAAGGTTACAAACAAAAGGAATTGATTATGAAGAAGTTTTGCTCCATGAGAATGGAGACAATTCGACTTCTCTTATCTCAAGCTGCACAACTCGAGTGGCCAGTCTATCAAATGGACGTGAAATCTGCATTTCTAAATGGTATACTTGAAGAGGAAGTCTATGTAGAGCAACCCCCTGGATACATAAAACACGGAAAGGAGAGCAAAGTGTTAAACCGAAGAAGGCACTCTACTGTTGAAGCAAGCCTCGAGCATGGAACACCCAAATCGACACTTACTTCAAGAAGAACAAGTTCATCCAATGTCCTTATGAGCATGCATGCGTGAAGAAAGAAGAAGGTAATTTACTTTTGTTGCCTTTATGTTGATGATCTTATTTTCATGGGGAGGAGAAGATGGTCAAAGACTTTAAAGATGCTATGACGGAATTTGAAATGACGGACTTAGGATTAATGAAGTACTTCCTTGGTCTTGAAATAAAACAAGGAAAATCTGGAATTTTGTATCACAAGAAGCATATCGAGGGACATTTTGAAGAAGAGCGGGATGGAAAATTGCAAACCGATAGCAACACCAATGGAGCTCTGCTAAACTCTCTAGATTTGAGGGAGGAAATCAAGTAAATGCAAATGATTACCGTAGGTAGGAAGTCTACGGTATCTCACATGCACAAGGCCAGATATTGCATATAGTGTCGGTATAGTAAGTCGATACATGGAAGATCCAAGACACTGCATTCAAAGCTATTAAAAGAATTCTTGCTATATTCGGGAACGGAATCACCGTCTACTCAAAAGCAATTGAATTCAAGTTGGTAGGATACTGATAGTAATTGTGCGGAGATGTAGATGACGGAAAAAGTACAAGACGAGAATGTGATATTCTACATGGGGAATCGATTCACATGGCTCAAGAAACAACCAATCGTAACCTTGTCAACATGTGAGGCGAATATGTGATCTTGGTGTGTGTTTGGCTAAGGAATTTACTACATGAATTAAATCTACAACAACATGAGGCAACCGGCACGAATGAACAACAAATCCATCGAATTGGCAAAGAATCCAGTTCATCACGAAAGGAGTAAATCGAACGCTTTTCATTTCATTAGAGAACATGTAAAGAATGGAGAAGTGAAATTAGTTCACGCTGCATGACCAAGTAGCAGACATCTTTACTAAGCCTCTACCGATTTTCTTTGAAAACTTCAAAATGATGATGGGAATGAAGGATCTCGAAAAGTTTGAGTTTAAGGGAGGAATTTGTTGTGCATTAAACTCAACTGTTAGATTTTAGGGAGAAATTTGAATGGTCAAAAAAATTAGTCTTTTGGTATTCTGTTTTATTATTTTTATGAATTTCAAGAAGGAATTTTTATGAAAAGAAAGAGTCTAAGGAATTTCAAGAGTCTAACGGTATATATATATTGGTATTGTACTCTTTAAAACATAGAGAAAAAAAATCTATCAAAAGCATACTTGTTGGTGTCCATTTTCTCTAGAAAATTATACTTTCATCAATGAGTAATACTACCAGAAATTGGGATTCCCGTTCGGCCACATGATCTGAGTAAACTCCTCGACAGCATCAACTGAAGGCGCAAGGCGAAGGCTCTCGTACGCCAGACCCGGGATCTGGCCGATGTAGCCATGATAAGGTTCATCAGAAACGTTGCGGAGCTTGGTCTCCAATGGCAGCTCGAAGAGCTCCGGCAAAGCTAAGTCAAAAAGGGCATGGCGAAGTTCCAGTGAGATTGCAGGGTAGATGACCTGGAAGCAACCGTGAGATTTCAATGCATCTGCCACCGCCGCTCGCGCTGCTTCCCACCGCTCGCCGCTGGGGTTTGAAGGGTCGGTATCGCTCAGATCGATATTGGAGATTTGGGGAATTTGATCGGAGTCGAAGCCCATTGGTCGTCGATGGAAGGCTTGAGATGATTGGATAATCGAATTTGGAACAGCAGAAGCTGCCCCTTTAATAGTCAAAACTCAAAACTCTATTGACAGCGTCGCCGGCGTTGCTTGACAGTGAAAGCGCCTCAAGTTTGACGCACAGAAATTTTTTGAGCAAAATTTTAAAATAAATATTAAATAATAAATAATTATTATATTAATTACGCATAAAAAAAATTTTAATTTTAGGAACAGTCATTTCATTACCGACTAACTCACCGTGAGTTTAGATCGCCCACTAGACTTTAAAGCGCCCGATAATCGGTCGACCGATCTAAAATATCGACATCGGGCGACTTTATACCATACGGCCAGTGGATGACTTTCCTGCTATGATTTTTTAAAAAAAAAAAGAAGATGTCTTTTTTACCAGCTACACAAAATGTAAACAGGTGGTAAAGAACAAGTCACAAATTTAAACAGTTAACATTAAACGGATGTACTACTAATCAAATTATACCAAAAAAATTCATTCATATACTTAGTAAACTCAATTACAAATGCAGATAATAGAAAACTATAGAAATATACAGTGACAAATACACAAAACAAATACATCTATATAACATCGTGACGACGACGTATATGCTATCACGATTACATATATGCAGGTGTAGTGAATGGCGATCACAATGCTGATAGGAGACATCATGTGGCCTCTGATCCTGACCTGTAACTTCGGACCCCATCTCTAGCTGCGAGTCTCCTAGAGATAGCCAATCTTGCGACAGTGCAATGTCCATATAATACTGAGAATGAGAGCTCTCCGGAAAAGTAGATGACCCTGGATCAACATAAGTGGATGGGCCAGCGCCCATGTCTGTCGCCTTTGTAGTCAGAGCTGAATCATAGCCATGTGACATATGCTCTGCCGAGATGTGTTGGAGCCTGTAATCGCTGATGTGGGTTCTCAATCTCAGATCGTGACACATCTGCCCATACTTATTTATAGCAATCTGGAAGTCCAAAGAAAGGCTGAAAGAGGTCCTTCGTGGCTAAGATATGCTCCGCCAACATTAAACTAGTTTAAAATGTTACTATGAAAAAATGTAGACACAATAGCTAAGTAAATTTACAGATTGTAGTGTTATATTTACATATGCTCGCTCGGCAGGTGTTTTGTGGAAGTAAGTCATCGGTGGATCAGTAGGGGCCTTAAGCAAGTACAACGACACCCACGACCTAAACCATGACATGTACTGCTGCAAGGATTATTGTACATCAATGTAAGTGTCATCTACCACAACAATGTGATCTCTGCGAGCCTCTCAAATAGTGATGTCCTATTGATGGTACTGAACCCAGTTGGTATCAGCTTTCCCTCTACCATCAACTCTCTTGAAACTGGGATCCATCGGAGTGACATCAATGCGGGGTAAGTGACCAAACTAACGAAGAACTCTATCAGGAAGGTGTCACTCCACCCTCTTCTAGCTGATCAATGGAACTCGTGTTAGCCAAAGAGCCTCGCTAGCAAGGCAAATATTAGAGAGGCAAGCTCTAATCAGAATGTCATATGGCTCCCTAATCACCTGCATTTGTTAGTGGTTGTTAGGTAGTAGTAGGATAAAATTCAGTTAAAATATGTTTTAACATTTAAGAGTTATACTGTTCAAGACCCATCTAGCTCATCCAAAAAATTCGATATTCGAATGGCATCTGCCGCATACCTCTCCTCAGTAAACTACTAATTTTCATATGCAAATCACTTAGAACTCAAGATATTAAAATAATTGAAATAAAGTTTAGTTTTCTAACACGAAACCAATGTCGAGCCCATCAAGATCCTGGGTAGGGGACATGTAATGTTGGTCTCCACACGTAAGTCTCTCCCAAGATCGATCTGAGCAATCGAAGATACCCACCATGCCTTCCTCCTCAGACTCATATAACTCCTCATAAGTGCTATCAAGCGCCACCTACCGAGAATGCACTGAATGTGTCTAGATCTTCTAACAAAGGTAGACAAGTGCACCTCGACTACGACTGGTAGTAAGAAACTCCCCATAGGAACAACACATACGCCACATGTCATCAAGTCCAAATCTGGGTATGTGTAGGACTCTAAAAATGTTCCAAATAATGCGATGTGTAGTGTGTGTCCGCCCATCCAAAATATAGAATGGACTGTTGGGTCGACCGGGTCATGATATATAATGTCTGCAATGGGATGTCCACCCATTAGCTCATCGCAGCAGTCAGGCCAACTCTGTCACCGCTTCTCCTGTCCAATGACGACCGGCCTGACAATCGGTGGTCCATCTATGCGCAAACGCAAGATCATTGTCACTATCATCTCTCCTACAGCGAAATAGAAAGTGTTGGCCTGGGAAGACCAATGCTCACTAACGCTGTCAACAGGTGATGGTCAAGTCTGATGTATCTCATATGACTAACATAGAAAAGTCCCAGTGCGCAGAGGGCAGCTATGAACCGTGAGCATGTAACTCTGGGATGTCAGTTAAATCTCTAAATAACTCTTAAACATAGAGTGTTTATAGTCAAATCGAGTGTCTCGACGAGCCGGATCTAACGAGCCCAAGATCTCATAATCGACTGAGCATTCAAATACACAAAATACATCATATGATCAAGGGAATTATCATGAGCGTCCATGGAGAGGAGTGGTTGATTTTGAATGTATTTACAAAGATGCCACCTCCACATAAATTTCATTCCCCATATGAGGGGAGACCAAGAAGAGAGAGGAGAGCTCTAAAGATTCTCTGCATAATCGTGTTACCACTGACGGCTGTCGCCACCCCCGGTAACCACCGTCGGCCAGCCGTACCACCACTCCGATCTTTGCCGTAATCTCCATCGCCGATCATTACGCTGACCATGCCGTTGCCGCTTGCCGTCCACAGCCACGGCTCGCCAACCATCGCCATTGGTCATCATCACGACCACCGACGCTGGTCACTACGCTGACTAATATCGCCACCGCCACAATCTCGACGACGATCTTCACCGATCACCATCCGACGACCTTCATCGCTGGCCGAATTCGTTTCACTATTACTATTCCCGATTTTGGGAATCCCATTGTTAGCCTTCTCATATACAATTGTAATCTCAGACGGAAAACTTGTACTCAAAACAAATAGTGGAAGAGATTTTCTCGCCCCATGGCCCCTCTTTCGGTTTTCCACGTAAAATTGAGTTTTCTTTAAACTCTTAAGGCGCTTTGATTTCACAACAAGGTTAAGGCGTAAACTTTCACTCTACCGTAATTGGTTTTCTAGCACGCAACATTTATCATATTTTTCAAAATAACTCTCTTAGATTCTATCTTTATGCAAAACAAAGTCAAAATTATCAGATTATTTACTATTGATCTACTTAAAGCTACAAAATTGCAATTAAATGTTCTTAAATAATAATTATGATAATACCACAGCAACAAATATTTTAGCATTTATAAATACAAGAACTCTAATATGGCAAGGAAAAGATATAGCTCAACACAAACTCAAATACTTTCTTTCTCCAATTTATTATATCTTTTTTTTCATTTAATATTTTAAATATTGAAAAAGTGAATAAAAATAGTTCACCCATATAGTAGTAGGCCACAAGGGTAGATCATTCTAAATCTCGCATTTCTTTTGTTATGTGGATTCTTCCAACTTTGGCTCGCCATAAAGTAACTTTTGTTATAATATATTCTTAATTCATCATCTCGATTCATAAAACATGAACTAATCTTTTGTTTCCTTAAAAAAACTCCATTTTCATAATTTATCGGGCATAACTATTTCTTTCATACCTAACATTTTAATACTAAGACTAATCAGTTATAGTTGACAATATATTGGAAGGTGATCCATCCATTATGTTAAATAAGTAGGCATGAAATGAGGTTACTAATTGGGTCCTTGTTTCTTGGAGGAAGAGCACTTTAATTTATAGAATAACTAGGTAACAATACATGGAGGAAAGTAGTGTTTTGTTAAACCCCTCTCTTTAGCTTTTAGAACTCTATCTAAAATAGAAACTCTCTCTTCTCTAGTCTAAAACTCTCCATTTCCTTAACCTTTAAATCAAATCCCTTAATTCCAAATACAATAAACTTTTATAGAGAAAGACAATGTCAATTATATTTAAAAATAATAATATAATGGTTTTTATAATAAATCATTACTCTAAATGTATGAGTTTTAAGGAGGCAATGTTATAGTCCAAAACTGATATTATAACTACATGGTAATAATTTTCTCAACTATTGAGTTATTAAGCTCATGGGTATCTTCTCAAGACTTTTTAAAGCTTATCATGCATAGTTAAATTTTTTTAAAAAAACAACTAAATAAACAATTGTCTATAAAACAAAAACAAAAAAAAAATTAATTGTCATAATTATCCCAAACATAACATTGTACATCCCATGCTCCAAAGCTATTAATCATATGATTGATTGAAAATTAAGGAAATTTTTGAAAACTCATGATATTGCATTTATATTTTATTAAAAAAAAAATAGTATATTCCTTACCTTCTAATTTTTAAGGGGCTGTTTGGTTGAAAGTAGGATTTACCTCAAATAGGATTTATAAAATTTTATTGATAAAATAAACATTAAATTCAATTATATTCAAATTAATTATTTGACTATATATTTTGATATTTAATAATTTATGACTAAAATATCTTATTATAGTAATTATATTTATGTTAACTTTGATTAAATTGATTAAATAATGATTAATTTTGATATATCTTCGGGAGATTCTTTCAATCAATCAAGTATGCATATTGATGGAATTTTTTAATTAGAAATTTCAAAAGTAAAACAAGAACATCAACGAGCTCTTCTTAAATTTTAATTAAAGCACGAAAACGACAATCAATCAGCACAACAAATCCCACACATATTGAAATCAAAAGAGCTCACTTTGCTGCTTCTTCACCAATTCCACAGTAAGCAGCGAATGCATCTTTGTGTTTAATTCCTTCTTCGGAGAAACGGAACTTGATGTATTCATTGTAATTGTAAGGTTTATAGAGCAAAGGATGCTCCTCATCAACCAGCTCTGCAGGAGCTTCTACCATGGTATTGTAGCTCGGTCGAGAGCCATAAATCGCAGCGTATCTCTTCTTCTCTTCCACCAACTTTACTCGATGGTTTGGTGCACGGAATTTACCGTTAGTCCATGCCTAAAATTATAAATAATAATAAAAAAAGAATAGTGTGATGTTTTATAAGAAGATAATAGACCGATGGATTCTTCAGTTTGATGAAAAACTTGAAAAAAAAAGTATTTTGATGCGAAGTGCATGCACATAGTCGATACAATTCCAATTGTGGTTTTTTGTTGGAATAATCAACAATTTCTCTTTGAAAATTATGAAAATGGAATAAATAACAGAAGAAAAGAAACTGGATTTAGGAAAGAGATTCTCACTTGAAATGCTTGGCCGATTATGACTGTGACGGAGTTGGGAGATGGGACGACATTGATCCAATCTCCCTCCAGCGTCTCAATCTGCAAACCGTGAATCCTGTGCTGGCAAACAAGACTCACTAGATTCGGATCAAAATGAGAAGGCAGAGCAATATTATTGTTCTGATCCGAAGGGACCCCATACTCCGACAAACGGAGCCCAAATGAAACAGAACTCATATGAGCATCGTAGTGGTTCTGCACCCCGAAACTCTCAAGGATCATCCTGTGAACAATCTGCAGCAGATCTTGCATAGGCCTAACAAAACCTAGCACAGCATTGCTGAACAATTCGAGCAGAGAGAAACATGGCAGAAATCAGAAGTCAAGCACGTCAGAAATTGATTTGAGGTTTCATGTCATGAGTAATACTACCAGAAATTGGGATTCCCGTTCGGCCACATGATCTGAGTAAACTCCTCGACAGCATCAACTGAAGGCGCAAGGCGAAGGCTCTCGTACGCCAGACCCGGGATCTGGCTAGCCATGATAAGGTTCATCAGAAACGTTGCGGAGCTTGGTCTCCAATGGCAGCTCGAAGAGCTCCGGCAAAGCTAAGTCAAAAAGGGCATGGCGAAGTTCCAGTGAGATTGCAGGGTAGATGACCTGGAAGCAACCGTGAGATTTCAATGCATCTGCCACCGCCGCTCGCGCTGCTTCCCACCGCTCGCCGCCGGGGTTTGAAGGGTCGGTATCGCTCAGATCGATATTGGAGATTTGGGGAATTTGCTCGGAGTCGAAGCCCATTGGTCGTCGATGGAAGGCTTGAGATGATTGGATAATCGAATTTGGAACAGCAGAAGCTGCCCCTTTAATAGTCAAAACTAAAAACTCTATTGACAGCGTCGCCGGCGTTGCTTGACAGTGAAAGCGCCTCAAGTTTGACGCACAGAAATTTTGAGCAAAATTTTAAAATAAATATTAAATAATAAATAATTATTATATTAATTACGCATAAACAAAATTTTAATTTTAGGAACAGTCATCATAAGGGCAGCGACTAACACCTCACCGCCGAAGGTTAGGCACTTCGCTTTGAAGCGTCGCCCGATAATCTGGACGAGAAGTTCTACCGATCGATTATCGCATGCCAATATATAAAGCGTCGCTCTATAAGTGGACTTTTTCCTATGATTTTTTTTAAAAAAAAAAATAAGAAGATATCTTTTTTACTAGCTACACAAAATGTAAACAGATGGTAAAGAACAAGTCACAAATTTAAACTGTTAACATTAAACGGATGTACTACTAATCAAATTATACCAAAAAATTTCATTCATATACTTAGTAAACTCAATTACAAATGCAGATAATAGAAAACTATAGAAATATACAGTGACAAATATACAAAACAAATACATCTCTATACACTATCGTCGACGGCGATTATCATGCTACCTGAGTGTAGGCGTAGGTTTAATGGGCGACGTATGATAGGAGACATCATGTGGTCTCGATCGAATTTGACCCCATCTCTACCAGTCTGAGAGATAGCCAATCTTGACTGCAATGTCCATATGATAATTAGAATGAGAGCCTCCCAAAAGTAGATGACCGGATCAACATATGATAAGTGGATGGGCCCGCCTCATGTCGCCTTTGTAGTCGAAATGAATCATAGCCATGTGACATATACCGCCGAGATCTTGGGCTGTAATCGCTGATGTGGGTTCTCAATCTCAGATCGTGACACATCTGCTCATACTTATTTATAGCAATCTGGAAGTCCAAAGAAAGGCTGAAAGAGGTCATTCGTCGCTAAGATATGCTCCGCCTACATTAAACTAGTTTAAAATGTTACTATAAAAAAATGTAGACACAATAGCTAAGTAAATTTGCAGATTGTAGTGTTATATTAACATATGCTCGCTCGGCAGGTGTTTTGTGGAAGTATCCGGATCGTAGTGCCTTAAGCTGTATGCCTACACCTAAACCATGACATGTACTCAGCAAGGATTATTGTACATCAATGTAAGTGTCATCTACCATAATGTGATCTCAAATAGCGATGTCCTTGATGGTACTAAACCCTTGGTATCGACCATCAACTCTCTCTCTTGAAACGATCCATCGACGACATCAATGCGGGTAAGTGACCAAACTAACGAAGAACTCGTGAAGGTGTCACTCCACCCTCTTCCAAACGATCAATGGAACTGCTAAAGAGCCTTGCCGAAGGCATATCGAGAGGAGCTCTAATCAGAATGTCATATGGCTCCCTAATCACCTGCATTTGTTAGTGGTTGTTAGGTAGTAGTAGGATAAAATTCAGTTAAAATATGTTTTAACATTTAAGAGTTATACCGTTAAAATTCATCTAGCTCATCCCTAAAAAAATTCGATATTCAATGGCACCGCACATACCTCTCGTTCCACCTGAGTAAACTAATTTTCATATGCAAATCAATTACTTATAACTCAGTATATTAAAATAATTGAAATAAAGTTTAGTTTTCTAACCTGAAACCAATGCTGAGCCCATCAAGATCCTTAGGGTAGGGGACATGTAATGTTGGTCTCCCTACATGAAGTCTCTCCCAAGATCAGATCTGGAGCAACTGAAGACACCCAGCCATGTTGGCCCTCCTCGGTCTGGTAGACTCATATAACTCCCTGTATAAGTGTGCTAATACTGCGCCACCTATCGAGAATGCACTGAATGTGTCTAGATCTTCTAACAAAGGTAGATACTGCAAGTGCACCTCTGACCCTAACGTATCTGGTAGTAAGAAACTCCCCATAAGGAACAACACATATGCTCGTACATGTCTACTGAAGTCCAAATCTGCGAGGTATGTGTAGGACTCCCTAAAAAATGTTCACAGATAATCACCTGCAGCGTCTCTGAAG
Organism: Cymbidium sinense; assembly: GCA_021442155.1. Taxonomy (NCBI): domain Eukaryota; kingdom Viridiplantae; phylum Streptophyta; class Magnoliopsida; order Asparagales; family Orchidaceae; genus Cymbidium; species Cymbidium sinense. Next base: position 124,092,351 of record CM038215.1, read on the forward strand.
TGTGTCCGCCCATCCGGAATGTAGAATGGACTGGGTCACATGATATATAATGTCCAGAATGGGATGTCCACCCATTAGCTCATCGCATAGCCGCCAACTGCCATCGCTCGCCCACGACGACGCGACAATCGGTGGTCCATCTATGCGCAAACGCAAGATCATTGTCACTGTCATCTCTCTTATAGCGAAATAGAAAGTGTTGGTCTGGGAGAGCTCAACTAACGCCGCCTGTGATGGTCAAGTCGATGTATCTCATATAAAAGTAAAGTCCTAGTGAGAGGCGCTATGTGAATCGCGAGTAATGGCCACTCCTTGAAGCATGATGAGAAAAAATAGTTTCATACATGAAGAAATTGTTGCCGATGGTAAGTATCACTAAAGAAGGTGTGCTTTTGGTGCTACCAAAGACCTCTCATTCTAGTTGGCCTGGAAGGCTCCTCGGCCATCGTACTTGTGAAATGAAGAATAAAATGACATATTGTTAGAGAGTTGTAATATTAAATTTGTGCAACACTTTAAGAGAAACAAAGAAAATCTATGCAGTTGATGTACATGTTCCTTTGTAATACTATCCATACTAACCTACTACTATTAGGGTTGTGATGACACAATATCCGGTAATGACCAACTGATTTACAGACACTGCACATATGATTTCTTTATACGCGCTTCGCCATTGTTGTCTCTACTTGATCGTGGTCTACACCGATCTAACTTTAACGCTTGGTGAAAGGATAAAGACCCGCGTAAGTCCGCCGGTATTTTGATCATGCAGAACGTGAAAGTTCGAAGAGAATGTACACCCATAAATTAACATTGTGTAGTATTTTGACATAAGCCAAATGATTCAATTTTTGATGGACTAAAGCTACTATAGAATGACTACATGACATGTGATAAATCGTGCAAAGAACATGAGCTGCATCATCCGTGAAGTCAACTCGAAGGATCGACAACTATCGAACACTTGCACTTCATATTAAATATTGGGGTGGATAGTCGGCCTCTCGCTGGTTGTCTATGTTCTAGGAGAGAATGTGAATTCATCGATTCTCAATCATACTGCCTCTTATAAAATAAACCCATAATGTTATAATAAATAGCGTGTTTGAATTACATCACATTTATTTTAAAACATTCATAAAACTTTAAACACATTGACATGGTCCACAACTACCTATGCTTTAGGTTTAATTTTTTTTTATGTCGCCATGTGACGGAATATGTTGATGTGTAAGCCGTAAATGTATATTTTCTTACACATAAACTCGACATCCATAATATCCATTTTTCTCACTATTTTTTTGAAGTTTTCCCGCAGATATCTTAAGGAATGACGATGTGCGGCCCATCAAAAAATATCACGGCATCCACGTACCAACCTCGAATGCTTATCTGAGATAATACATAAATCGCTCCTTGCTGAAACAATAGGTAACAGCTGTTGTATACACATAATGAACTAGAGCCAGGACTTATTGTTCTGAGATTCAACCACAGCAAAAGTAAGTGAAAATAATATGTTGTTGGCATCAATACCAATGGTTGTGAGTAACGTACCTCGATACTTTCCTAGTAGGAATGTCCCGTCCATGGTGAGAACAGGGTGACAAAAACTCTAACCTGAAACTGATGGTCCAAAAGCCCAAAAAAATCTCTGTAAACCTGCATGTATTTGATGATAAAATTTCAGAAAGCTTCTCAAGATAGAGCATAATTAATCCATATATAGGCCAAGAGAGTGGTACGACTCCTCCCAATTGCTAAATATTGCTCTGATACTTTTATGCTGCGCATCTCAAGCCTTCATGTAAAATACTTTAATATTAAATTTTGATTGCATCCTTCCTATGATTTCTCTTAGTATCAAGTTTATCTGAAATTGTATAACTGACATTATGAAATAACTAATGAACAAAGAACAATGTCCAACCACTAATAGTTAACGCATGTGTGCACCTAAAGTTGATATCCTCCGGGCATCTCCCAATCTCTTATTTACTGTTGCATGCCATTGGCAAGATCTACTAAGATTACTATGTTGTGCATATATAACAAAAAAATTCTTCTGATTTGAAGTGACAGTAAGGAACTGAATATTATTAAGAATTGACCAACCAATTACTGCAAACTAAAGCTCCTTCTTATTTAAGAAACACATACCTTCATATAGCTCAACTGGAACTTTGATGTCATCTGAAAAACTTGAACTATCATATGGACCATCAAACATAATATCTGCATCCCAATCTTTTGTGATTTGGCATATGCGGACATAGTCGTTATTGCAAATCATAACATCGTAATTTGAAGAATTCCAGATTGAATGACTCTGAATAAGCTCGTGACCAACATTGGTGTCACATAAATTGGCATTACCCAAGAAAGAATCCTCCTCGTCATCATCGATGCATTGCTTGATTCGCTATTCATTGTTTCGTAGATCCGATAATACCAGATTAACTAGGTTGCTGGCGTGCTTGTTGAACATGCACCGGTTCGTGAAAAAAAGTCATAATCTTTTAAAAAATAGAATATAGTATAAACCAAAAAATGAAGACACTAACACGCTATTGAGGTAAATGCTTACCTTCGTCAGCTTTGGTACGCCAGCTTTGTTGGCTAAGTGAACCGATGAGCGTAATCGATCGAACATTAGCCGCATGATGAGATTGGTATCAATTTCAGCTGCAGCAGTACATTGTGGCTTTACTTCCACATAAAAAAATAATGTCTGATGGGAAGCTTCATCCAGTACAGTACTACAGACTTCATCATCAGAAATAGTAGAAGTTATGTATCCAGTGCCAACAAAAAAATGACATGTAATCTCCACTATGAAGTTATCAACATCATAACGCAGAGATCTAAACATTTTCTATTTTAAATCTTCTAAGCTTGCATGACGTGAAACTCGCATTGGATAATTTTGCCATCGACATAACTTAGAATGAACTGATCGTCAACAATCAGTTGACCGTCATAGAAGAAAATTAAGGAAACGAGCTCCTGACTCATCTTAGTATATGCTCAGCAACCAAATTTCTAACGCAACCTACAAATTAACTCATCACTTATCAAAATAAGTAGTGATTATGATGTAAGATAAATGTGATGATGAAGCCTTGTAAGTAGCATTAATGCATGCCAACCAAAATAAAAAAATATCTAGAAATGGATCTAAATCTAACGCAACCTAAAAAATGCTAATAATAATAATTCATCACAACATGGCACTCAATCTTCACTCTATTCATCTCATATCAATGAAAATATGCTAATAATAATAATTCACATGTAAAAGGTATAGAAATTCAACAAAACAGTAAAACAAAAGCAATAAAGAACATATGGAAATAAGTATATCTCAGAAGAAAAGTGATCAACGAAACTAGAAAGAAAAAGATAGCAATTATAAACTCTAATGCAAACAAACAAATACTCACATATGCCTCTCTTCTTACTTTCTCCAAAAAATACCTTACGATACCGAACTTAGGTGGAGCCGGACCGAAATCTTGGTGGAGTCGACACTGTAGAGCCGAGTGTGTGTGTGTGTGTGTTGGGAGGATTCACCAAATCGAGCTAGATCGGATGCTGGCCTGGATGTCGAAAGGAAGTGCGCTTGCGGGGTCAGGATGTCGAAAGGAATGCCGCACGGGGTCTACCAGGGCTGAACGGAAGTTAATTTAGTATGTAATCGATAACTGCCGATCGGTAAAAGCTACCGACCGATTATCGTCAACTTTAATCAAAGTTTAAAAAATCAAAATTTTTTTATATATACTTAATATAATAATTATTTATTATTTAATACTTAATTTAAAAAAAATCAAATTTTTTAGCTAAATTTTAAACTAAGCACATTTAAAAATATAATTAGCAAAATGTGCATTAAAAAAAAATTTAAACTAGGCATAGTCGCCCGTTAACGAGGTGATTGTACCAGACAAGAGAGCCAATCGCCATTAAACGGGCGACACCTAAAACTTTTTTAAAAAAAGAACCAAGAATCGGGAGATCCGATCTCAAAATTTCTTCTCGATTGCCCCTCCTTGAGACGCCGCCCCACCGCCCCACTATCCGTTTTGCCCAAAATCCGAAGCACCGCCGTCTGGTGCCGCCTCATCCAAACCGACCACCCATTCCGGCGGGCGAATTGTTTTGAGGTATTTTTAGGTTTTTTTTGATATCTTTTTTTTTTTAAAATGAAAAATATGCAAATGTGATGTTATTTTTTTGTGTTTTGTAATGTTATTTCCTAGTGTATTATATGATTAGCTAGTTTTATAATTTAGGTAAAGTTTAGAGTGGATTTTTTTAGGCATTTTTTGGAACTCTTTTTATTTAAGTTTGATTTTACATGGATTTTATATGATGTTGATTTTAGGCAAATGTAATGTTGATTTCATGTATTCTAATATTTGATTATTTAGTTTATCATGTGATTAGCTAGTTTTAGGATTTATACATTTGTTGGTGGATTTGATATTTTAGAGAAACTGTAAATTTTGCAAAAAAAAAAAAAATGAGGAACATATTTTTAGATTTTGAAATGTATATCTGATAATTTAGATAAAATGTAAATTTTGCAAAGAAATGTAAGTTTTAGTTTTAGGGATGTGTTGTTAGATTTGGTATTTTAGGAGAAATATACATCTGATAATTTTGCGAAGTAATGTTTTATGTGTATTTATGTGTTTTTATGTGTATTTTAAGTAACTATTTTTGTATTCTAAATATTAAATATTACTGTATGTTTAGGTATCATGCTCATGTGATGATGATTGAGAGAATTATTTTAAGTAATTTTCAAGTTTATGAATATGTTGTTGGATATGTATGTTTAGAAATGTATTTTATGTTGTGAATAAATTAATTAGATGTCAAAAATGGAAAGTAAGATTTGAGGTTTGAAATTTTAGGTGATATTTATTTTGGTTGTCCTTACTTTAATAGAAATTGAGTCCCAATACGATTCATACAGTTCTTATGAATCTGATTGATTTAAATAGATGTGATATTCAACATTTTATACATATTTTTAGAATCAAATATGAGTTCACACACAGTTATGAGTATGCATTCGGTCGGATTGGACGGATCGGTTTTCTAATTTGCTAATTCGTTTGGTTTGAAATGTAATCCGATAATCCGATCCGTATAAGATTTAATATAATCCGAATCAATTCAATCCGAAAAAAGTTTGGATTTTCAATTTGGTTTTTAAAAAATCAAAAATATGTAATGTGACTCACTTAATAAATCTTTCTTTTATTTATGGAATTTTTTTTGCTTGTTCGCTCAATAATTGCATCCAATTTCAACTTAAATCTTGATTCAGGTGCTATTTAATTATAAGTATGATTTAATTGAAGAAAGAGTTATCATATATTTTAAATTTAGATTTAATAAATCTTGTAGATGTTCAATCTTCATAATTATTTTAGATAATATATGTCAACTCTGATCAAATTCTTAAAAAATTACAAAAAAATATTTCAACATATTTCATTGATATAAAAATGTAAAATTGTAATAAAAAAAGAAAGAGAGCTAGAGAGTAAGCATTAGCCAACAACCTAATAAAATAAAAGGTCATCCAATAAATGACAAATTTTACAAAATATCAAATTTATAAAACCTTTAGTCATAAAATGCCAAAATTATGTAGCCTAATGTTCCTTCTCTTTTCATTTATTCCTCTTATAGGCAACCACCATTTTCAATTTCAAATGAATAGCAAACATAGCAGAACATCACATACTATAAAATATGTCGTTATGCTGCTATCATAAAATATATAATAATGTTGAGACAATAAAAAGATGTCTCTTAATTTTAATCATGTGATGAATAATTGGAGCTATTCTTGTAGCATTTGCAATAGAATAACCTCAATACAATAAGTTACTCATGAGGAATAACTTTTCTAATCAACTTTATAGCATTACTAAAAAAATAAATTGTTGTGATTTTTTATCTACTCTACAAAAATGCATCTCTGTAATGATAAAAAATTTCAATAATTTTGATACCACTAGAAGAAGGTTGTTGACCTTCACATCTATATTAAATTTCAAGTCAAGAAAATATGATGAAATATACATAAAAAGATATTATGCCTAATTAGAGGTATATGTGAGTTGAGCCCTCTAATAAATTTGCAATCATTTATAGGATCTCAACCAAAACCCATCGAATCCGTAGAAAAATAGAATAGAAGAAGGTGAAAAAGATCAACGCATATTTAACCCGAGTCCGTGAGAGGTGAGACCGCTAGAGCCGAGAGCCCGAGAGGAAAACTTAGAGAAGAAAATGAAGAGATTTAGAGTTTTGAGTTCTTATGGGATTACGATTAGGGTTGCTCATGGATTGCCAAAGAGGCAAAGAGAAGAAGGCAGCCTTACACATTTAAAATGCCGAGAGGCGAAGGAGAAGAAAACATGAAATGACCAAAAGGTCAAAAAGTGGAAAATGGAAATTGAAAATGAAGAGTCGAAGAGAAGTTGAAGAGAACCAGCCCGCAAGGGATTGCCTTTTGCCCCCCTTTTGCTTTAGGTTTTAACTTTTAAATGTTTTACTTTTACGCGGCACGCTAATTGCTCACGATAGGTATACAAAATTTCGACAGTCTGTCACCATTCCCAAAATTTCGCTAATCGACTTTCTATATTACAAAATTTTAAATTCGATCCATAATCCAAAAATCAAATTTAATTAAATTAAATCTGAAACTAAAATAAAATTATAAACCGATCCAAATTAAAAATTTTGGTTCGATTTTAATTGGATTTTCTAAACCGAATTATGTACCCCTGCATACGCTTTGTTTAGTATTATATTACATAATAACTCAAGTGTTATTTCTTCCTTACATTTCGGTGGAAAAAAACCGTCCTATACAAGTTTAATGTGCTGATTTTACAAGTATAATCAATGAGGTCACCAAAGTTGATTCGGTTTAGAATTAATCTCATACAAATTTTACGGCTAGTTTCATTGCTACTCTATTAAATGACGACGAAGTTTGTGAGTCAGTCATTAATGCAACAAGTATACAACTTGTAATTGTATATGCCCAAATTGAGTTGAAACAAACAGATGATAGCAAAGTTTATAATTTCACTGAAGTTGAATTTCATCCAATTGAAGCTGCCCACAACATTATACTATCACAGGAATCATATCAAACTGACCTCAATGAAGGTTTTAAATGCACTCTCAAGTCATTATATAATTAATCTTTTCCATTTTAATCTTATATGCATTATAATGTGGCGATGAGAGAAATTTTACATATCCTATTCATGTTCATTATATTGCTGACTTCTACTAGTATGATAATACCATGATCATGTAAAGACCTTACCGATCAAGATGAGGCTACAAATAATGTCTAGTGCAAGAAGTTCTAGACAAATGAGTGAAGGTGACATTAGAGAAGAATAATGTCCAAACTCTGGGAATGATCATTTGCTAAGAGACTATTCTAACAAAATAAACAATGTCAAGAATAATGTTCGTAATGATTATTCATTTGTACAGACAAGAAAGAATGAACAACCTAACTGATGGCCTTGTAGTAGATTCTATTTATTTAGAAGAGAATTTCATTCCAACAGACTTAAATGAGGGGATGTGTTTCCATGATAAAAGACAGCTTAAATTTATTGTTCAAGGTTGGTCCATAACAAATAATGTGGAATAGGTAACATGTGACTCTAACAAGATGAGGTTCACTGTACTTTGCAAACATAATAGTCATTCCAGAAGCCACATGTATGCCTACATGCTCGTGTAAAAGAGGCTTGGTGGTGCTCAAGGATATCTAAGACAGTCCCATACACATGTTCTCATTCGATATTGAGCATCGGACATAGGAAGTGCACCTCACAATTTATTAGCTACTACATCCAACCTGTCATTAGATATCAGTTGAATTTGAAGCCCAGAAAAATTATTGGTCATATGGAATCAAAATTTAATATTATGGTGTCCTATATAAAAGTTGGGATGCACGTAGAAAGGTAATACAATCAATTTTTGACAATTGGGAAGAGTCATACCGCTCATTGGGTAGCATGCAGACCTCACGCACCTTTGCTGGCTACTGGATATTTTATAGAGATTCATACTTGGATTTACCGATTCAATTTTCCTGATACACCCAGCTTACATTTTGTTCACTAGGCTTCCTTCTAGCGATATACGTCAGTAGGTACGAGACTTCGCTACTAGATTTGAGCTTGTTCGTGTATTCCATTGGATCTGCTTAGCATAACTATACAGTGGGAGTTGAATGAGGCTGCCAAAGCTGACCAACATGGTTGGATGTGCACCTACTTCGTGTTTGGTGGGAGCATATATGTTGGGCGACCCACATCTGCAGGTATCCTTCCGACAAAGTTGATGGGGCGCTGGTGGAATGAGGGTTACTGAGAGATGACACTATGTTAGAGTGTACGAGATGAGTTTGATATTGCACGAGTCGTAAGCATAATTTTGTTCTTATGATCATCTCTACAATCCTATGTATGACATAAAATTTTTCTTTCATTTTGTAGGTGATATGGGAGCCGCACGCATTAATGCACGACGAAAAATGCTCCCGCTATGACAGTATTTGGCTCGCTAGGGTACCATTGATCAGTTGGAAAAGAATTGAGTGGTACCTTCCGGATCATGTGCTCAGACAATTTAATCTGTCACTTAGAGTGGACGCGCCATGATCCTTCATTTCGCGAGTCGACGCAGAAAGGTCGATGTGATTTGGCCGAGTATCACCGTTTACATATCACAGAGAGGCGGACATGATTCAATTGCCGTGGATAATGTTACACCTTCGTTGACTTTGCATAGTCCGATATGAGGTGATATTGGTCCTGGGCTTTCTTGTACATGCTGAGGGCTCCGGCCATTCCTCATACCACCTATTATACTCGAGCTCTTGGAGAGAGACTGATGATAAGCACTAAAAAACTGTATGTTAATCAAATATTTATGCGTTATGAGTACTGAATTACATACTTGCCTCTACAGCGAGAACATATCTTGGACACACAAGATGTTTTTTAGCTTTATTTTGGGAGAGACCGGGACACTAATTTTCAGCATTCAATCAACACTTATGAGGAGTTATGCAGGGAACTATGCAAGAATATGCACATATCGAGAAGAAGTACGATGAAGTCGAATTCTTCACACATTCTGTCTTCACCACATACCGTAGATTTGTGTTCATCATCTATGTAAGTCCATATAGTTACCCATTTGGCACACCATCTCCATACTCTTATCAAGAAACTATGTTCACCCATTTCGCCATGGCAAGCAGATCTCCTATGTATCCTCACCCCTGCCTACATGTCGCATATGCACGAGTAATTGCTCCTTCCAGTGACCATCACAAGAGATACCGATGTTACACCCTCGATCCCAGTAGACCCCACCAAAGGATGAAGAGCAACATCGACAAACACATTTTGAGACCGCCCCTCCACCATCTGCAAGATACTCTACGAGTGATGCACTTCACCACAAATACACACCGCGTGTTAGATGGCCTCGTCATCTTTGGTAGATCATAAAATAGATGTAATCGCTTTTGTCAATGTTTTATATTTCTATATGCATATCAAGATACCATTTAATGTTATATATTTTCATTCGGTAATTTGCATTTTTGCCTGTGGAATATTAGAGATATCTTGTTAGTATTGAACCATCATATTTAAAATTTTTGAAGAAGTAGATAAGAGCTATGAATTTTTCATGCTGAGTAGATGTTTCAACTTGCAAACTGTCAAATTTCACATGCTAATTAAATCCATCAACTATTGTTATTTTGAATCCACAAATATCCACAAAAACTATTGCGCAACGGTCCAAAATTGCATCTCTGTATCAACATAAAAGTAATTGGGAATTTTTTGTTGATTCCATACTAAGTTTGCTATTCGATAACTATGACTTTGACATCCAAAATATGTGGTCGCACTATTCAAAATCAAAATGATTTTCGCGATAAATATGCTACGCAAGAGCCACAATGGTTTTTTTAGTCAACCTGAAAGTCATGGAGAATTTTGTGCCAATTCCAATGATGCTAAGCTCGCTAAATTCCAACAATGGATGACTCCTGTACGGCCAAAATACAATGGCTAGTCCCACTATTTAAAACTGCACCGTTGATTTTTCGCGCATTGGCGAAATCTGCTACGCAAGGAGCCACAATCACCTTTTTCAGTCAACATGAAAGTCATGGAGAATTTTGTATCAATTCTAACGATGCTAAGCTCCCCGTTCGACAATGGACAACTCTGGCCAAAATATCATGTTCGCCGTTAAAACAATACACATTTTTGGCGATATAAAACACATGCAAGGGGACACAATCTCCATTTTTGGTCAACATAAAATTCGTGTAGAGTTTTGTGCCAACTCCAACGATACTAAGTTCGCTCAATTCCGATAATGGATGACTCCGGTACAATCAAAATACCGCGGCCGGTCGCAGTTTTTAAAACTGTGCCACACATTTTTCAGACATTGGGGAAAATTGCTACTCAAGGGGTCACAATCGCCTTTTTTGGTCAACAGTCATGGAGAATTCGCCAATTCCAACGATACCGCTTCAATTGACAACAACGACTGGACAATTTTCTGCGCCTCCGCGAATTCTATTTCTGATTTACTAGATAATGTCACCATTAAAAATGATCGCCTAGTTTTAAATTTTTTTTAATGCCTATTTTGCTAATTATAATTTAAAACGTACTTATTTTAAAAATTTAGCTTTTTTTTTTGGGGAAGATTTATGTACATGTCACACAATTCTTTATTATCTATTTACATATTTAATATTTAATATTAAATATTTATTAATCTAATATTTTATTATACTTAAATATATATTTTTTACTTTCAAAAGTAAATAAATAATAATATTTTAAAATGAATATTAAAAATTGATATTATATATATATATATATATATATATAAAATTTAAATATTAAATATATAAATACATAAGAATTATGAAATATATATTTAATGTAACATTAACATTAAATAAATTAGTAAAAAAACATAATAAAAAAATTATATAACCCAACGGTATTGGGGACTCGTTCTTTGTCGTTGATTTGTTTTTCAACTTTTTAAATTTTTTATATGTAAACAAAAGTTTTTATTTTTTTTAATTTTTAAATAAAATTTTTATTAGAAGGTATTATTTTTGTTATATTTAAAATTTTCAAATATATATTAGAAGATGTTTTTCAAAAGCTTGATAATTTCAATCAAATAAATTAAAGTTCAAAATTTAATAATTTCTAATTATATTAAAAAAGATGATCATAAAAATTAATAATCTTTTTTAAAAAATTAAATAAAAAATTAAAAATAATTAATATGAAATAAAAAATTAGAAGAAATTTTAAGTTAGTTAAAATAAAATCGAAAAGAGAATCTAAAATTTTATGTGAACAAGTCGCCGCCTGCGCAGTTGGGGACTTGTTCTCTCTCTCTACCTCTCTCTCTTTTTTTTTTTTTTTGTGTTTTTTAACTTATTTTATTTTGATGGCCCATAAAAACCCATTGGCATTGGGATCATATTTCGGTTAGAGGTATGCTTTTTTAGGTTAAATAAAAAAAAAAATTGAATCCAACCAAACCTAATTCTCTATTTCGGTTCAGTTTTATCCGTATTATTTAGATTTTAATTTTTAGTTTTCGAATCAGTTTTGTATATTCTTAAATTAAAAAAACGATTAAATTGGATATTGCTAAACTAGGTTTTGTTATTACTCAGATCTCTCGACCTATTTATTAACCTACATTCCACACTCTCATCATTCATTCAATTTAATTTGAAATTGCTAATTTATATTAAAATTTGATTTCTGCTAAAAAGAAGGAAAATTTAAAAAAAAATTTCAGTTTAGATCAGTTCGATTTATATTAATCAAAGGGTCGATTTTTCAAATTCTTGATTAGCAAATTTTAAAAATGAACTGTCCAATTCGATAAAATATATACCCCTAATTTTGTCATCAAACCTTTATTTTCAAAGTATATTTTTTACTCTTATTTTATTTGTTAACTAATGGGGTCCATTTTTTGCTTTAAATTAGAATTATGTATTGTGAAATGATAAAATTTGTTAAATTTATTTTTAAAAAATTAAATATAGTTAGATATTAATATTGATTTCAAACTTCAATAACCTTTTAAAACTCCTAAAAAATGAGAATTTTATTTTCATATTAAAAAAATTGAAAATAAAACCATTACATTTTTAAATATATTTTTTATTTACAAGTAATCAAATGATCCCAAAGCAATATTTCTAAAGTCATTAATGAACTAAAAAATATTATTGATGGCTTCATTAAAGAAAAAGTGATTAGTTGATGAATGATGAATTTGAAATTCTTCTAATATAAATGAATTTTAAATTCATCAAAAACAAACCTTTCAATATACTCTAAATTCCTTATATAAATACTTTCTATTTGCTTAAAGATAGGCTGACAAATTTGTTTGAGGGACCTTTATTTGGGCTTTAAAAGGCTGAATTGAGTTTGTTCTCCCAAAGGTTTTGAAGGGTTGTAAAAGTCCAATTTGTTCTCTGAATGATGCTGTATTTTTGAGATTGCATTGAGATGTTAATAATATATGAAAAATACATAGCACTCAAAATATTATTATTTATAAAATTAATATTTATTTACATATTTTTTTTTAATTATCATTTAAATATCAAAATTTATGGCAAAATCATAACCCTTATTTTTTTATTAAATTGTTAATAATTTAATCATGATAGATGTAAACCTATGAGTTCGTTAATTTAAAAAATTGGATAAATGTTTTTTATGCAAAAATATAAATTTTAGATGCTTTGTGCATATTTTTCTTCTTCTAAATATAAACAAAAACTCTTCAAACATAAAAGTATTAGATAATGATCGATTTAATGGACATCTAATATTAACAAAAATAGGATACAATTATCATTTTTGAAATAGCATTTATGATATAAAAATAGGAGTGTTAATAATGGACTTGATATAGACTTACTCTAAAGATTAAGATCAAAAAGTATGATTTAATTTTTTAGATCACTTTTAGATAACATTTAAATATGATATTGACATTAATTCGGTTGATGTTAGGTTGATCCTAAGAAAAATAATAACTACTGTAAGCGTAAAGTGATATTCTTTGGGATCGGTAGGATATCACTTTACGTATCACTTTAGCGCTGCATACTGATCATAGTTGAGGCAATTGTGTTTATCACTTTAACAGATATCACTTTAGGCATGTCACTTTAGGCTTTTCTTTATTGAATAAATGATAATAAGATATGAACATTAGAATTGAAAATCAATACTTCATCGCTAAAATAAACTCAATAAATACTTTTAAAAAAAAAGTTAGTGCTTTGTGATTGTTCTTACAGCTGAGATGATAAAAATACATGCTAAATATGACCCCAATTTCAATGAACTTGTCCATAAAGAAAAACATGAGAAATTCATCCCATTTCAAATCAAACTCATTCTCATGATCAATTTGCACTCATGATGAACTAATTTCTCTCTTAATTTTTTTTAATATTAAAAACTTTGATAACTAGAATTGATTAAAATATGATTTCTTGAATAGAAATATCATATATAATTTAGACACTTCATTTTAAAAAAATTGATTAAAATATTATTATATAAATTATCCATCAAAATTTTCATGATACCGAAAAATTTCTTTAAATCTTTCATCAATATTAAAGAATAAGTTTATAAATAATATCAAGATAACATATTTTCTAGTAATTTGAATGTTCATATAAATTCTTATCAATCAGCTTAAAATTATCATTACATTTGATTTATCTTATAGGTCACTAAAATGACAATTAATGCCATTATAATTTGACATAATATATAACAACTAGATTTATATTCTAAAAAATTAGACCAATTTTTTAATAATTTTTATATATCATATTAAAAATAATCAAATTATGCATGAATCTTGAGGCAAGATGCATATTAAATTTTATAAAATTAAATTAAAAATAAGTTAAAGTTTGATTTTAATACATTCATAGTTAAATTGAATATCTGAATGAGAAGAGTCTATTAATATAAATAATGGGTTGATTCGAGTCCAAATGAGCTCAAATCAAGCTTTAGAAATGTATTTGGAAACTTAAAAAAATATTAATTAAATGATCAAATTATCTCAAAAATTAGCATGCTGATAGTTGAATCGAGTGACTCGACAAGAGGAATCTAATAAAGTGAAAGTCGTTAATATACATAAATTTTAAGAAACTATTTATAATTAAAGGAATTAACTGATGAACTGTTTTGAGATTTCACTTAAAGTTATAAATTGAATCCTTAAAAATTTAATAAATAGGACTTCATTCTCATCAAGAAAGGAAAAGCTAATAGGGAGCTAAGAGCTAAATTCAAAATTTTGAAGTTAACTTCATCCAATAAGCCTAATTACCATCATATAATCACTATAACATTATTCAAAGGCATTGTTATCTAATTTTTATATACTCACTATTTTGTGGCATCATCTTCTTCATCCAAAGAGAAGAATGAAATTTTTTAGTTCAAATTTAAAATATTTTATCTGAACTATACTAGGCCTTATAGGTTTTACGAATTTCTTGAGGTTTTCTACAATAAAATTATAGTGTTCCTCGTGTGCTCTTTGATTATCTATATATGTGCTAGATTTTCATCTAATTAACTACAATAAAATTTTTGATTATTAACTTTTTCCGTGATTTTTTATAATAAAATTTTGATATTTCTCACACTCTCTTTAATTATCTATATATGTGTTAGATTTTCATGTAAAATTAAGGTTTAGGGTTTAGGGTTAGGGTTTAGGATTTAGGGTTTAAGGGTTAGATTTAGGGGTTAGGGTTAGGGTTAGGGGTTAGGGTTTAGAGTTTAGGGTTTAGGGTTTAGGGTTTAGGATTAGGATTTAGAGTTTAGGGTTTAGAATTTAGGATTATATATATATATATATATATATAAATTTGCTATATATTTGTCTGAAGGACATGACAGATATCTAATATTTCAAAAAAAAAAAAAAAAAAAAAAATCTTTTGAACAGCGAAGATTCTCATCCACTCAATATAAGATTATAATTCGTTTAAACATAATCTAAGAAAACGCGGTTAGTATAAAGTGCTTCTACCCTAATTATTAGGGCAGAACATTCTCACTACACGACATTTCTTCTTTTAAAAGCTAAGAATATAAATCTAACCGTTAGGTGAAATATCAAATTATACTCATATCAATTGTCAATGGTGGCGCCTATAAGAAAGCAAATTTAAATTACAATCATAAGTGATTGATATGGCCATTCAAACTACTTCAAAATACAATCACTTGTACGCAAATTCTCCGATATATTAATGAAAGATTTAAATGAAATATTTCTCAATAAAACAAGATTTCAGATTGATATTTTGAATGAGAGCAATGGGCTGGGCTTTCTCGTGGGCAGTCAGTGCATCCATGTAGTAAGCAACATTGACCCAATTAACAGCCCATCCCGCTCTTTGGAGGAAAATTGTATATATATTTCTACACTTCATCTAGTATATTTTTGCTTTTAATTCCTCCAACCCCTCTCTCAGCTCTCCACATCCCATCCCTCACCTCCCCTCTCACAAACTATTCTCATCAAGCAGTGTTGACCTTCATATATATGTCATAAATCAAAACAAGCCTACAAATTGAATTGATACACAAGTCGTGTCGATTCAAAATGCCTGGGCGTCACCGAAAATGGCGAACGACCTCCGATCGAAAACACGTCATTCGTTGAATGTCGAAATCGTCGAGAATATACTTCAAAATCTAACGATCAATCGATTAAGCCGAAGCTATTAAATTATCGGCATGTCAGTTAAAGCTGCGACGATGACCAAATGACCTCCGTTCATGAAATTGATCACGCCGTTAGCTTCAAAACATCAAAATCTATCAAATGAGATTGTCCGTGCTCAATTCGAACGAGTATGTGCAAAAGTCAAGTGATTTGAAGTGACATCACGTAAATCGAGACTGAAACGCACTAGACATCACCAAAATCAGTACAAATGACCTCCGATCGACGAATGGAGTTCGCCATCGCGTTCAAAACATCAAAATTGATTAGGATATAAACATTGTACGACTTGATGAGCGACCGATCAAGCACTCGAGTCGTCAATGCGCCTGCACATATATCGATGTTGGGAGGCACCGACGTAAGTCAAAAGACCTCCGTTCATAAAATTGATTATGCCATTAGCTTTAAAATGCTGAAATATATCAAATAAGATTATTCACGCTCAATTCAGACAAGTCTGCGCGAAAATCGCGAAAATCGGCGGCCAGCGGCGAAGTATTTATGTTGAAATTTCAATTTGGCGACTCAAAACCAAACGGCCTTCATCGCGTAGCATTCGTTGATAATAGAATTACCTTAAATTGATATATATATCGACTATGTACATTTATTGGTGCGAAATTCATTTTTAAAATATTTAATAAATTCAAAATTTATTAAAAAATTCCTAAATTATCCCATGTAGCAACGGTTCCCCGCTGTGGGATTTTCCATTGCCAACTCCCTTAGGGGAAGTAATGAACATGAGCTGAGTTTTAGTGTTATCGTTTATATTGTGTTATGTTCATTTCGTGTTCGATTTAAGCTTGTTATGAGAATGTTTGTGTTCGGCTCGTTATTGTTCGTTTAAGCTCGAATGTGTTCGTGTTCGGCTCGAATAAGGCTCGTTTATTTGTTTGCTCGAATCAGCTCGAAATAAGCTTGAATTTATCAAATTAAGTACTAAAACTAACTTTTTTTAAAAAAATTTTGAATTATTATAACAAAAAATTTTAGAAACAATTTTACAAATAAGAAAAAAACACAAATTATTAATATTTAATATTTTTTGAAATTTATAATTGATATGACCTTGAAAATTCCTCTAGTCGAAACACGAATCTTGATAGAAAGCAATCAAGAATTGAAGGTGAGATCACTTAAAATATCATTAGAAACTTTGAGACATCGGTTAAATTTTTAAAAGCTCTCAAATATGGAGTGTTTATAGTCAAATCGAGATGAAATGGTTAAACAAGCCAAAGATCTTCAATTGACTTCATTTTAAGCATTCAAATACACAAAATACATCATATGATCGAGGAATCATCATCCGTCCGATTGGAGGAGGAGTGGTTCGATTTTGCATGTATTCTGACGCCACTTCTCCGATCATAAATCGCCTCATTCTCATATGAGGGGAATGAAGGAGAAGGAAGGCGCAAAAGAGAGATGAGAGCTCAAAGATCCTCCGGGCACAATCGGTACCACTCGGCGGTTGTCCGCCGCCGCATCATGGACCGTGATCGCCGTCGTCGACCATGCGGTCATTATCGCGACCACTATCGTTGACATCGCCGTCACATCGCCAACATTCGTTCGTCACAATCATCGTCATATCGTCGCAAATCATTACGTCGTCGTCGGCATTGTCAACATTTGCATTCTGCCAATGCTGTCCCTTTTCATATCTGATTCGTAATCCCGTTGTCGGAAGATCTTGTACAAACAGGATACATAGTGGAAGCTTTTTTCTGGCGTGGTTTTCCCTCTTTTGAGGTTTTCCGTAAATTGAGTTTTATTGTTCACTCTTTAAACACTGTATTATCGGATTTCTCAACGAAACTAAGGCGAAAACTTTTACTCTACCGCAACTGGTTTTCTGGCACGCAACAATAATATACATTCCACATAAAATTTTTCTAATGAAAGACATGTAAATACAATGATACAATCATACAAAAATATAAAAAAATGTTTTATTAAACTAGAGAAAGAAATATAAAGTCCTTATAAGGGATAAGGCTCAAATATTTAATGCTCTAGGAGCTACAAGAAGATTAAAGAGTTTAATCCCTATCTAATACAAAAAAATAGAAAATAAGAAAAGCTTAAGAAAGATAAAAATTGAAAAAAAAAATACCAGCCGATGAAGAGAGCTTCAAAAAGATCAGCAGACATCAGTCAGTAGAATTCAGGGATCAACACCAACACCTTCAAACTTGCAAGGAGTAGAGAAAATGATCTGCAAAAAAAACACTTGAGAAGATAGTTAATGAAGAGAAAAAAAAATATATGAGTATGATCTACAAGAAGACATAGATGGCTCAGTCGAGTAAAAAAATATTCATTTTAATTATCAACATAAGGGGCAACAAATTAGTGAGCATCCAACTTCCAAGAAGGGTTACAATCACAAAAGATACTACCAGCCAAAGAAAAGAATTTTAAGATCATCATAGACATCATAGCCATCATAGCCATCATAGCCAATTAGCTTCCATAAACAATAAAAGAAACAACATTGCAGAGGTAACTTACCTCTGCGATGATGCTGCTTTTGTTGTTTATGGTGGCCGTAGGGCTGTCAAAATAGGTAAAGAGACTGTGAAAAAGGCACCATGGTCCATGGGTAGGGCTGTTAAAATAGTTTACAATACAAGTAGCTGTGCAGGCTGAAAATCCAATGAGTCAATCAATCCCATGATCCTCATAGAATGATAGAAATAATAAAAAGCAAATAAGCAACCTTCAAAGTTCAAAGTTCAAAGTAACTTAGGCTTTGCGGTCAACAATAAACAAACAGTAGGCAAGTAGCCATAATTCCAAAAAATAACAACAATACAAATATCGAAAGTGAGAACGAAAAACACACCAAGTTACCAAAGTATCAAACCCAAACTCGAAAGAATCAACAAAAGCAATCATCAATGGGTCGGATAGAAATGAAATGAAACACAATACTAAGTCAAAATCTTCGATGCCATACATGCGAAATACTCAATCACATGCTTCACATCTAACAGCCAACATGCTATCTATTATAAGAAGTTATTGACTTGTAGTCTTGCATGTTTAAAACAACGAAACAACAGTTGAATGAAAACAACAAAACAACTAAACATCATAGAATGATAGAATTGGGTAGTGGGCAATGGCAATGGGCAGTGTGTAGTGGACAGTAGTCTAGTGACACTGGACACTACCACAGTTGAATCTTTGAATGAAAAGATAGGAATTTTTTTGTAGCTAATTGTAAGCTCTGCAACTAGTAATGCCTGAAGCATGCTTAATATCATCTTGAATGCCGAGCAATAAAAAGGATCATAGCAAAGAGAAAGTAGCCAACAGTTCCAGGAAAAAAATAACAATACAAGTATACTGTATACAACAACACCATTCACCAAAATGTAGAACAACCCACTGGAAGCTAAGAGGATGCAAAAAAAGCACTTAATAAATCTAATTAACCAATCCAGAAAAAATAGTACTAATAAAAGCAAAGAGGCTACAAGCTTGCAAAAAAAGGAACCATTTTAGGTCCACTGAGAAGTGAGAACAAGCTGAACAACCAACCAAGTTACTAAAGTATCAAAACTGAAACTCTGTCTGAAAGAATCAACAAAAGCAACCATCAATGAGTGGATAAAAATGAAACGAAACACAATAATAAGCCAAAATCTTCTCATGTCATATGCCCATAGCATAACAAATACTCAATCGCATGATTCACATGAATCACATCTAACAGCCAACATATTATCTATTATAACTTATAAGAAGTTGTAGACCTGTAGTCTTGCAGAATTAAAACAGCAAAATAACAGCTGAATGAAAACAACAAAACAACATAACAACAAAATGATAGAACTAGGCAGTAGTCCAGTGGAGTCAGTTGACAGTAGTTGAATGAAAATATAGGAGTTTTGAAACTAGAAAGGCTCAGATTTAATTACAGCACATATGTAATATGACAATGACATAACCTTGTACACTCTATATGGTTGCACGTTTTACTTTAACATGTCATTCCAAATATAGAGAGACAAATGTTGGAACATAAAAGTATTCGATGCTCATTAATCATCTTCTTAAAATCCCACATAGGTTGACAAATTGCATACATCCAAACCATAGAGGATCAATTAAAAAGTATCTGTTCAAATTTGCATATTTTACCATAAATATAGTCCTCTATAGGGTTATATGCAATAATGACAAACCAAAACAAAGGCAACAAGCAACGAAGCAGCATTTACCTATTTGAGCATTTTAAATCATCATAGCCTCACTCCTATAATTCTTTTGCCAAAAAAACAATTAGAATAAAATAATATTAAGCAGTAATTTATAAATTTAAATCAACCCAAAGCCAAACAATCAATCATCATCATCAACCAAATATATAAAATAAAAACATGAAAAGTATTTGCAATTAAATGCATATGAAATATTAGAAGCAATGAAGCACCCAATGGAACACAATCCTCTTCTTGCTCATGAATCACCCAATGGAACACCCAAATTTTCCTCCTCCAACATTTCTTCGTGAAAAAAATTAAAAAATATTAGAAGAAAAATAGATATAATGAAATAACAATATTAAATTGCATGGTATTGTATTGAAGCAATGAAGCACTTACCAATAGTATTTTAGCATTTAGTTGGAATGATCTGATCCAATTAGATGCACAAACTAATGCATTAACTATCTTAGAAGATAAACAACTTTTATAATCATCAAACACCCTTCCACCAGCACTAAGTGTAGATTCAGAAGCAACAGTTGTTATTGGAATTGGTAAAATGTCACGAGCCATTCTAGACAAACATGGATATTTCAATGTGTTCATTTTTTACCATTCCAAAATATGAAATTGCTGAGTATTGCAAACAAATAACACTTCCTCAAGATACACCTGCAAGTCAGACTTAGCAGGCTGAATGGAACCAGATGATATAACAAAATCTTTAAAACCCAACATACAATCAAATTGAGATGTGCCAAGAGGATCTATAACAGACTTTGAAGAAAAAACCCCACATTGATAGATTCATTCATTGCAGCAATAGAAGAACTCTCAGAAGCATATATTGCATGTATTTCTCAAAGAGCATTCTCAACATATGTAATTTGAGAATCAAGTTCATGTAATTCATAGATCTTAGGAAATGTAAATGAAATGAATTTCAACTTGAAATGAGGATCAAGAACTACAACAACATACATTAGTAGGTTACACTCCCCCCAATATTTATCAAATTTTATTATCATAACTTCAGCCATTTTTCTAATATACTCATCTTCAGATCTAGATTCTTCCCAGAGAAGCTTCTTAACATGCATTACAGTTGGTAAAAAAATATTTGATGTTGGATAAGATGTGCCAGAAATTGTTTGAGTGACATTATTAAAAATTGATAAGAACTTTCGATTTTTATACCTCAAATCATCTATGATACCCACTTGTAATTTGAATCTCTAACTGCATAATGAGTTAAGACAGTACGATAAATAAAAGCAGACTCAAGCATCATATAAGTTGAATTCTAACGTGTTGACACATCAATACAAAGAGATCGTGACGTAGGAACACTGCTTTTGCAATCTCAACAAATTTGTGTATTAGAGATTTTTTGAGATATTTAAGTAACTCTCTTATATTATAAATTATATCATGCACTTCTTTCAAATCATCCTGCACTATTATATTCAATATATGTGCACAACACCTGATATAAAAAAAATGACCACGAAAATATAATTTTCCTCTTGAATCAAAGTTATTTTTAAGGCAAGAAGCTCTAACATCATTATTACTGACATTATCAAGAGTAATTGAGGAGACTTTATCCTGAAGATTCCATTCTAACAAACAGTCACATATATCATCACAAATGAAAGTCCAAGTATGAGGAGGGTCAAGTTCAATAAAATTAATAATCCTTTTCTGGATCTTCTATGATAAATCAATGAAATGAATAGTCAAACACATATATACCCTATTATTATTAGATGTCCAACAATTTGATGTTAATGAAACTCTCGCTAAGATAAGTCTTAAGTTTTTCTTTCTCAACATCATAAATCCGCATGCAATCATTTTTTATGGTGTTTCTAGACACACTGTCATAGTTAGGATTCAAATATTTTAATAAGATATTAAACCAAGTGTGCTCTACCAATGTAAATGGATATTCATGGACAATAATCATCCTTGCAATAATTTCTCTGACCTGCCTTTGATCATAATTTTTAGGATAATGAAAAATAGAAATGCCAAATTCACACATCAATCGGGAGAAATTCATTCCTATTTGACAAATCAATAACTTGTTTACCTTTTGATTTAATTTTATCATAATCTTTGATATGTGAAGTTGTGAAGTTGTGCCTATTTTTTATTTTTGGAACTTAACTCCACAAGACATACATTGCATGAGGAATCTCAACACCCTTAGACATAATTTTAACCTCTACAAAGTACTCCCAGGATAGTAGACTTTCTCTTTCTAGATTTTTATCCTGCCCCTCTAGTATAGTGCTAGTACTCTCAATAATTTGTTGAGATGCTTGATTATGAATGTCTTAAATGTTTCATATCTACGGTGGTACCTCACCGGTTGATCTTGACTGATGCTCAAATGAAGACATATGTTATATGTAAACTATGAATAATTCCAAACATCATGTGTTAAATGACAAATATGTTATAAAATAATGCATTCATAGATATAACAAAGTTTAAAATATACAAAAGACATTACAACTAAGCTTTGTATAATCAAAATTGCAAGGATGAATATCATTTATAATAAAAGGAGAGTGAGCTTCATTACAATGGAAATAAGAAGATTATTAGAAAATTAGTTAAATGGCTAATAGCTATTTAAATCACCTTTTCTTTAAAAATAATTTGGTAGAAGTAGAAACAAGTCAAACAATAAATAATCATCAAATATCAAAGTAAAAGCATATGAATTTATGATCCTTTTTCTTGCTCGGCATTCAGGATGATATTAAGCATGCTTCAGGCATTACTAGTTGTAAAGCTTACAATTAGCTACAAAAGCCCCTATCTTTTCATTCAAGTATACAAGCTATCCCCGTCACTGAGACTTATCATCCACTACATCGCCCATTGCCCCTTCTATCATTCTATGATGTTTGGTTGTTTTCTTTGTTTTCATTCAATTCTTTGTTTTTTGCTATTTTAAATATGCAAGACAATAAGTCAACAACTTCTTATAATAGATATATTGGTTTAGATGTGAATCATGTGATTGAGTATTTTCTATGCTATGGGCATATGACATCAGAGGATTTTGACTTATTATTATGTTTCATTTCATTTCTATCCAACCATTGATGGTTACTTTTGTTGATTCTTTCAGACAGAGTTTTAGGTTTGGTACTTTTGGTAACTTGGTTGGCTGTTCAGCATGTTATCACTTCTCGGTGGACCTATAATGGTTATTTTTTTTGGAAAGCTTGCAGCCTCTTTGCTTTAATTAGAACTATTTTTTCTGGATTGGTTAATTAGACTTATTAAGTGCTTTTTTGCATCCTCCTATCTTCGAGTGGGTACGCATTTTGGTGAATGGTCTTTGTTGTATCTGATATACTTGTATTGTTATTTTTTTTTTTCTGGCTATTTGCCTGTTGTTGTTGTTGCTTTGAGTGACATTAGCAATAAACTCATCTTCCTTATTACATGGTTTTGTCAAAGATGTCATCACTAAACTCCAAATTCTCAATGAACAAAATATCCCTATAACATTGTCTTTGGCTAATTCTTTTTATTAGCTTGTTAAGTAAATTGGTACTTAACAAGTTCTTATGGGTAACTTATGAAACAATAAAATCAACGGTGGCAGCAAAAGTCGACGGGTAAAAGAATGGATAGCAAAGAATACCAAGCAAAGTTACTCTGAACTTTGAAGAAACCAGAAGCCAGAAGGATCATGGAACGAACAACACAAATACTGAAATACGCAACACATTGAAACTAAACACTAACAGTAAGCAATAAATAACATCACAGTCTCATAGATTCACAAGAATCAAAACCAACAGTCAACAGAGGCTCCCATAGGCCCATACGACCATACAATAGAGGAGTCATGCTCCTAAAAATACGCAACACATTATCACATTAAAACCAAACACTAATAGTAAATAATAAACAACATCACAGTCTCACAGATTCACAAGAATCACAACCAACAGAGGCTCCCATGACCCATACGGCCATACAATAGAGGAGTCATGCTCCTAAAAAAATCACATAATTGTAATAACCATAGATTGGTGAAATTCCACAAAGATCTGTGAGACTGTGACATACCTGAGTGGGTAGAGCAGTTGAAAAGTAAAAGAAATCACAGAGAAGAGTTAGAGCACCAGACGACTCAAAAAAAGCAAGAACGAGAGAGAGGGACAGAGTCACAAAGCCATAGAGGATCAGATTCACATATAAGACTCTCCACTTGCTCGATCAAGCATGCACGCAATGATGCAAGAACAAAAGAAATCCGAGAGGTAGAACTCGGGAGGAAGGGATTGTGGACTGGAGTGCTTACTGCACTACTGCTCGTGCTTTGATGCTCGAAGCCAAGAGACAACTTAGATGAGGAGAAGTGGAGATTGGAGAACTCAGAGGTAGAAAGGCTCAGAGGCAGAATAGAAGAACTAGGGCACGAATGAATGCTCAAAATGCTGGCCATTGAAAGCCGGAAAGACTTAAGAAAAAATAGAAAACAACGGAATTTGAATCACTCGGAGAAGCTGAATAGGCTAAAACCCTAAAATAAATAACAAAATAAGTTACACATGACAGAATCGCGCAGTTCCCTCACTACCCAGCCTTATCGATCGGGCGAACAGTATGTTAGGTGTTATTTCTTCCGCTTTTGAACGGAATTTTTTTGTTTGTGTTCGGCTCGTTAGTTTAACGAAGAGCTGAACATGAGTTGTTTGTGAACAATGAGCTATTTTGACAGCTCTACTCCCCACTCTCTCATTCCTCTCCCCTCATTTTCCAATTCCCGTTTCTTCCTTCTGCTTTCTCTCTCCCATTGGAAAGAAAGGAAAAGATAGGTAATTCTCTCTCATTATTGTTCATCTTTCCCCATCCAGTGTCGCAACACTTTTCAGATCACCTGGACAGTGTCCAGCTCTCCGGCAGCTTTTACCGCCGACCTGAACCGCCTTGCAGCGGATTTCGCTCGTCTCTCGGTTCGAACCCGACCGCATCCGCGTGCCTCCAGGCCGGCGTGGTTCTCTCCGCTTTGTCCGGACCGTTACTCCGATCTGCGGCCTCGTTCTGGCAGAAGCGTAGCCTCACTTCGACCCTGTGCTCGTTGCGCATCCCGATCAGACTGGGGCCAGCAGCGCCGCTCCTTTCCGCTGGCCCCACTCATGACCGAAATCGCCGGCCGCTCAGCATGTGATTCATTGGACCCTCTCCTCTCCTGCGGCCTCGCAGGCCGTGGGATCCTGACTCAGCATCTAGCTCCGTGACCAGCATGTCCGCCAGTCCCCTTCCATTCGTCTTTGCGTGCCATATACCACCATCAACAAACCTTGGCTGACCCTTCTGGTAAACTACAACCCATTGTTTTGGCCGTTCATAATCCGAAATTACAAATCGGCGTTCTGCAATCCTTCCCATAAACTCGCAACATCCAAATTTCATTGTTTTAAACCCAGAATCGGGAAGAAAATTGGCGGAATTCTTCCTTCGATTTTCATCCCTCGCTTCTTATACCGCATCACAAATCGGGGAAGAAAATCGTCAGCAGACGAATTCTTCCTTTGATTTTCGGTGCCACGCTCCCTTGCCTTGCATTCCCAATCGCATACCAAACCCCGTTCCTTTGCCTAGCATTGCAGCAAAATATGTCAGAACATGTGGGGATTTATGAATGTGAATATATACATATGCTTATGTTTCTTTGCAGGTTTGAAGACCTCGTTGTGCTCAGTAGGGCGCGACGAGATGAAAAAACAAGCTGTGGTGTCACGCCCTATTGAACATGGCGTCGAGTAAGTCAATTGGATGTCGCTCCCTTGGGAAATCTTCTAAAATTTTGTCTAATTTTCAGACTTAGAAAAAAAGGGGATGATTATATATTGCATTGTATGTATTCTATACAGGTTTGAAGGTCTTGTTGTGCTCAGTAGGGGAGATGAAAAAAGGTTGTGGTGTCGAAGACACCACTCATTATCTCAAGCGTGTCGAGTAAGTAAAAATAACCCGTCACGATTACACCTTGCCCTGATGAGAGGTGCCAAATTTTGTCAAAATCGGAGAGTTAAATGAGTTGACTTAAGAGCGCTAAATAGGAAAACTTGCAGCTAATTTTAAACTAAATAGCGCCAAACAAGAAAAAGGCGGCTTTAAAGTAAATTTGGGAAGAGTAAAATACTTATTTAAAATCTAAGTGAAATTTGAGGGAGGCGAATATTAAACTCACAAACTTTAGGGGAGACAAATATTAAACTAATAAACCTTGGGGGAGGCTAATATTAAACTCACAAACTTTGGAGGAGGCTAATATTAAACGTACAAACTCTAATAGCTATTCTCTATGGCTTAAATCGAAGCAGCAAAGTGAGTTCTCTTTTCTTGCAAATTCCTCAAAATTAAACAAGCTTTAATTGGAATTTTGGGGTGGGATTAATGCCAAACTTATATCAAACTTGCAGTAAACCCAAAATCTAAGGATGAATCCAAACTGAGATTAATATCTTTTATATGAATACGGAGGTGACTATTATGCTAGCTAATAAGCATAAAAAAACACTTGAAAATCGCATAACTTATCAAAATTTATGTAAATTGAACACAATCAAATTAGGAGAATTCAAAAGACTCAACAAGTAAACTAAGTGCAAGAAATGTGTTAAAATATATTCTAAATCGAAATGCTTTCTTCACCACCGGATCTGTAACTCTTCGTACAAGCAGAAAGAAGGAGATACTAAATGAAAATCTACAAAAATATAAGGTGATACTAAATCAAAAATCTATAGAAATCATAGGGCTTCCTTTGATCAAAAATTAAGGAATTTCATCATAATTATGATTTTCAAGATCAATAAATTCATTAATTAGATGAAATTAACTAAGCTATGATACCTGCATGTGCTCAGACATAGAGATTTCAAGTGCAAATTTTAATATCTGAAAAGGCTGCACAAGCTAAATTGAAATAAAAGAAATGAAAAATAGAAAATCAATCTCATAATTCAAACATAAAGTTACCTAAAATTATAAATTCTCATGCATGGGCCCTGACACTATGCTGAATGCTTAAGTTCAAGCATCTGAGGATGCTACGTGGGTTGCTTCCCAGTTTAGTCTTAGGACTAGGTCCGGGTTAACAAAACCTAAAAATCTATCATAAGAGTTTAAAATCAGTGAATTATCTAAAAAATTGAGTCTGTCAAGTGACAGTAGATCTAATTCTCTGTTAGTAGCTAAATAGAGTTGACATGATTTAAAGCTCTTAAACATATTCAAATTAATCAATTTTTCAAATCAAATTAAACAAAAATATGAAATCAATCTCATAACTCAGAAATACAATTGCCTAAATTACAATACAACTCGCATGTGCCCCGACACCATGCCAAATGCTTAAATTCAAGTGTCTGAGGATGTTGCGTGGGTTGTTTCTGGGTTTAGTCTTATGATTAGGTCCGAGTTAACAAAACCTAAAAATCTATAAAAAAGAGTTTCAAATTAGTAAAATATCTGAGAAATTGATTTTGTCATATGATAGTAGATCTAATCCTCTATTAGCAGTTAAACAGAATTGACTAGATCTAAAACTCTTAAACATATTCTAATTAATCAATTTTTAAATGGCAATCTGAAATCCCAGTTTAGTCTTATGACTGAGTCCAGTTTAATAAAATCTTAAAACCTATAATAAGAGTTTTAAATCAATGAAATATTTGAGAAACTGGTTTTATCAGATGATAGTAGATCTAATCCTTGTTAACAGATAAACAGAGTTGACATGATCTAAAACTCTTAAACATATTCTAATTAATCAATTTTCAAATATCACTTGAAATTGCTTAAATGAAACTTTATCATTAAAAGCTTAAACCAAATTCAATTTATCCACCTTCCGCAACTGTTTGTCGGGGGTGACAAATTAAGAAAACTATAGCTCACAAAGGAGCCAATGTCAAATTAAGTGTTCTACTATGTTCACTCTCAATCAATCTCATGCCAATAAGGATGTGGCCCATATCCTCTGAACTGCATGGCTTGGCCAATAGGCTCCACAGATGAAGTAGTTATGACCAGAGTCCTCTGATCGGGTGGTTTAGCCAGTCCGACTTTATTATATTATGATCACAATTATAGCTCGTATGCTCCCCAATGGATCTGCCCTTTGAGTTGTGAATCATAGGGTATACTTGATAGGACAAACATCCCTCTATCAGCTAAGGTAGACTTAGGGATCTCCAGACAAACCAGTCTACAAGAATTTCTTGGGACTATCCATCATGTTCTTGATGAGGATCCTTTTGTCAGGTTGGGTCGACTATCTCCTCTGACTAAGTAGACTAGGGACCACGATTGCCCGGGATGATGGAACCATGAGATCTAGATCGGGCACGTCATCATTCCCCCAACCATTCGGTTTAAGTTAAAATGATAAATTTTTCCCAAGATATTTTGTTTGATTTTTGAAAATAGGATTCTTGCAAATTTAAGTATGCTAAGAAAATCCTAAGTGTTTCGTTTTGTTTTGATGTTTTATTTTTTTTAAAAGGGTAGGATCCTTAGAAAATTTGGTATGCTAAAGGAATCCTAAGGGTTTCATTTTCTTGTTTTGATGTGATTGAAAGTGGAGATTCAACTTTAGCAAATTTGGTTTCTAAGGAGACTGATTATTGCCCGTCATAAGATGGGAGGCAAGTTTGAATCCACTTGGAAGGCCCTTTTACCATACAAAAGACCTATTAAGGAGGATCTTATCAACTTATTAATCATAAGGGAGAGCGCCCAATGCTTCTAATCAATGAGCTCACCTAAAAGAAATATTATAAGTCATATTTGAAAATAATTATCATCAATGAAAATTCTATTTTGAATTCAATTTATTCCATGTTGAAAGTATTCTTCTTGTTTGTGAATCCGCCATGATGTGTTTAAGGTAGGTGTAAGAAACCTGAGTGGCATCCTATCTCTCATCGACACAACACAAACACAAAGTACACACAAACATATAAAATAAACACATATATTTTATTTCGGGCTACTTTGAGTTGAGATAACATTCTCAGTAGCACTTACTCAATAGCTGCTCTAAGTCAGGCTGACGTGCTACCCTAGGGTTTAAGGTTTAGGTTTTAGATTTAAGGTTTAGGTTTTAGTTTAGGGTTTATGGTTTTTGGTTTAGGGTTTAGGGTTAGTTTAGGATTTATGGTTTAGACTTTAGGGTTTAGCATTAGTTTAGGGTTTAGGCTTTAAGCTTTTAGGGTTTAGGGTTTAGAGTTTAGGGTTAGGGTTTAGAAATTAGGGTTTAGGGTTTAGGGTTTAGGGTTTAGGGTTTAGGGTTTAGGGTTTAGGGTTTAGGGCTTAATGTGTAGTGTTTGTTTAGGGTTTAGGGTTTAGATTTTAGAGTTTTTAAGGTTTAGGGTTGATGGTTTAGGATTTAGGGTTTAGGTTTAAGGTTCAAGTTTTAGTTTAGGGTTTGGGGTTTTTGGTTTTTTTTAACAAAGAACAAATTCAGTTTCAACATTTCTTATTTTTGAATTCAACAACAAGTAACACACCAATTTTTCTAAGACACAAGCGATGCCATAGATAGAAAATGAGCACGCATAGAGCAAATCAAAAATCCTAGATAACTAGAACCGTCTGTACTATAAAGACACAGTTCCATAAGTAGTAGATCGGATCGGCCATTCTTCAATTTCTCCAGTTCCCATCAGAACTACCCCGGCCTCTCGAGTAGTAGGATCCACCATTGTATCCCCGATCTCTCTATCTACCATCACAATGGTTGTTACCTCCGTCCCTCCTCCTGCCTCTATAACCCCCACTACTGTGACCACCACCCCCATATCCACTAGCACCTCCAGATCCCTCACCACCATTACGATAATCGCCACCTCCGCCTTCACCTCCACCGCCATATCTAGACTGACCTGGTTGACAATGATGTTCCTATTGTTAAGGTTCTGTCCATTCTTAGGTTTAGGTTTATTAGGTTTTAACATTTAGGTTTATTTTTTAAGTTATTTAGTTACTTTAGGTATAGATTTAAGGTTTGGGGTTTAGGGTTTATGGTTAGGGTTTAGGGTTTAGGGTTTAGGGTTTACGGTTTAGGGTTTTGAGTTTTTTGTTTATGCTTTTAGGGTGTAAGGTTTAGGGTTAGGGCCTAAGGTTTAGGGTTTAGGGTTTAGGGTTTAGGATTTAGTGTTGTAGGTTTAAGGTTTAGGGTTTTGGATTTAGGGTTTATGGTTTTTTTTAAAAAAATTAAGTAAACTAGTAAGTTTATGTTTATTTAGTTTTTTTAGTTTATTTTATTTATTTATTTTTTAGGTTTATTTTTTATTTTTTTCTTTAGATTATTTATTTTAGGTTTATTTATTTTAGTTTAGGTTTTTTATTTTAGTTTATTTTTTAGGTTTAGGTTTAATTTTTTATTTTATTTTTTAGGTTAAAGTTTTAGGTTTTCATTTTAGATTTTTTTTGGGTTTTATTTTTAGTTTATTTGTAGTTTATTTTATTTTATTTAGTTTAGGTTTAGGTTTAGGTTTTATTTATTTTAGTTTAGTTTATTTTAGTTTATTTTATTTTTATTTTAGGTTTAAGTTTTTTTTTAGTTTAGTGTTTAAGTTTTATTTTTTATTTATTTTTAGGTTTTATTTCTAGGTTTTAATTTAGTTTTTAATTTATTTTTATTTTATATTTAGTATTTTTATTTAGGTTTTATATTTTTAGGTTTATTTAAATTTTTTGGTTTAGTTTAGGTTTTTATTTTAGTTTAGTTTATATTTTTATTTTATTTTCTTTTTTAGCTTTTGGTTTAGGTTTTTATTTTATTTTATTTCAGTTTATGTTTTCTTATTTATTTTATTTTTAGGGTTTATTTTGCTTAGGTTTGGGTTTTTAGCTTTTTAGGGTTTAGGATTTAGCATTTAGGGTTTATGGTTTAGGATTTCAGGGTTTAGGGTTTTAGGGTTTAACATTATAGGAATCTATTAACTATTTTTCATATAGAATGTGGTGGAATTTTAGAAGTACCCATAATTAATGGTCTATGTTTATGCATGATAAATATTGTTGGGGAAAACATCCCCTCATTTGTGCTTTCAAATCTGGAGATTCTCCTATGTGGAGAAGACTTTATAGTATCAAATGAAATGTTAAGAACCTAATTTCTTGGGGTGTCAATTCTAGTTCCTCTTTCTTTTGGCAAGACAATTGGCTGAGGCAAGACTCTATTGATTCCTTGCTCAATACTCATTCCACTGTGATGCTTAAGATTAATCAGTTGATGCTAAACTTATTTATTTTATTTTAATTTATTTTTATTAGTTTATTTTATTTTATTTTTAAGTTTAGGTTTTGGTTTTAGTTTAAGTATTTATTTTAATTTAGACTTGAATCTTTGACAAACTCATTCATCATCAAGTCGAGTGCTATGTCGATGATCTCGTGGTCAAAGGTTGAGAAAAGGAAGACCATCTCTTTGACTTGAGAGTAATTTTCGAATAGTTAAGACAATTTAACCTCAAAATGAACCCCTTGAAGTGTGCATTTAGAGTAGCTTCAGGAAAATTTCTTGGGTTTGTTGTCTAACACCATGGACTTGAAATCAATCTCGAGAAGATCAAGGCGATAGTAGAAATGCCACCCCCTAAAAGTTTAACTCAATTCAGATCATTCCAAGGCGGTTGGCATATCTAAGATGCTTTATATCCAACATATCGGGAAGATGTCAAATATTCTCAACACTTGTCAAAAAGTATGCCAAGTTCAAGTGGGATGATAAGTGTGAGCATGCCACTTAAACCTAAAACCTAAATCATAAACCCTAGGGTAGCACGTCAGCCTGACTTAGAGCAGCTATTGAGTAAGTGCTACTGAGAATGTTATCTCAACTCAAAGTAGCCCGAAATAAAACATATGTGTTTATTTTATATGTTTGTGTGTACTTTGTGTTTGTGTTGTGTCGATGAGAGATAGGATGCCACTCAGGTTTCTTACACCTACCTTAAACACATCGTGGCGAATTCACAAACAAGAATACTTTCAACATGGAATAAATTGAATTCAAAATAGAATTTTCATTGATGATAATTATTTTTAAATATGACTTATAATATCTTTTAGGTGAGCCCATTGATTAGAAGCATTGGGCGCTCTCCCTTATGATTAATAAGCTGATAAGATCCTCCTTGGTAGGTCTTTTGTATGGTAAAAGGGCCTTCCAAGTGGATTCAAACTTGCCTCCCATCTTATGACGGGCAACAATCAGTCTCCTTAGTAACCAAATTTGTTAAAGTTGAATCTCCACTTTCAATCACATCAAAACAAGAAAATGAAACCCTTAGGATTCCTTTAGCATACCAAATTTTTTAACATAATCTAAATTTTGAAACTCTACATGCTGCTATTATACGCTACGCATTAAGCGACCTAACGACTAGCCTTAATCGAAAGTTATCTCTCACTTACTGGGAGGGGTAATTAACTATAGGGATTTGTGCCTATAGGAAACCTGGAACGAGATCTAAAGATCTCACCAAATGAGAACGAAATCTCTAGGCAATGTCTTATCTACTATCTCATATGCCTTCTGAAAATTATCACTGATATTTAAATCACTCTTTTCATCGAAAAGGTTGGTGGCAAATTTTTGGAGCCCACAAGGAGCCGCCCTCCAAACATGCAATTTTCTTACTCATTCCCCACCTCTAATCCATACACTTAGTACCACTTAACAACCTCGATCCTACCGGTGCCTTTGCCCTCCTCATACAATCATCCTAATCATCACCACCCATTTCACTTTTTGTCACCCCCACCCTTTCACTAAAATCTCATATCCATGAAAAAAATATGTGCAATTTAAGTATAAATAAAGTTACAATTAGGTCAAGACAAAATTAGGTTAAACTTTTAGTTGAACTCAAATGAAAGTTTGATTAACAAGAGATTTAGGATTGATATAAGTCAATCGTTCGAGAACTTAAAAGAGAAAAGTTTCTAGTTTTAGATTAGAAATTACTGCTATGATTCAAAGATGTTATGATTAGTGCAAAACATTCGAAATTTTTGTGGAGAAAGCAATCATCAAGAAACAATAATCCTATAATGTAAGACGTGGACTAATATCATTTTGCATCTATTTAAGTGAAATATCTCGTATTACCAACTCATTATTTTTAGTCACAACTGATTTTGATTTGAAATCATTGAAACTTATCAGCTTCAATAGTGTAGATATTGATCCAAATTTGAATTTATATTCTATTTTAGCCCACTCATTGATGTTGTATGTTTTTTATGATCGTAATTATTTTATTTTGACAATTTACAATATTATTATTTGTATTTTTCAGAACAATTTTGTCATATAATAAAGAATTCTATTAAATTTAGCCTCTTTCTTTTAAGATCAATCTCATATAATTTTGATTGTTTCTATCTGAAAGTGTTTTAAAACATTATAATCGTTGATATATTCAAGTGCGTTTATCAAAATAACATATAAAATTATTTAAACTAAATATTTAATACTAAAAGAATTATATAATTAATACTTAAAATAATGTCAAAAATATCATCTTCTTTATTCATATCATTAACTTCCGATCATATGATGTCAATCCTATCAAATATCTTTTTCTAACCACTTATCATTTTTTTTAAAAGACAGCAGCCCTATCAATCCTCTTCCCTAACAAAATTATGTCTCAACTTTCTCTTTGTTTTTCATCAAGTGTTTTAAATTTTTTTAGGAGAGAGAGAGAGAGAGAGAGAGAGAGAGAGAGAGAGAGAGAGAGAGAGAGAGAGAGAGTTTTAGTATTTTGATAAAGTTAAATGAAATAGCAGTTTAACAAATAAAATGGTTTTAGATGTGAAATATATTAATATGTTTATTTTGTATGTTATGAATGCAAATCTCACACATATTTTAACAATCACTGGAAATAAATTCAAAACTCAACCAAGTCATTTAAATACGGTCGTGACTTGTAAAACTTTTTTTTTTCAAATTAATTATAAAAATTAAAAATTATAATTCTTTAAATTCTAAATTAAAAAAATCATTTAAAGTAAAAAAACAAAAAAACAATCCAAACATATCACACTAAAACTATGTTTATAAAGCAAAAATAGAAATATTATAAAAAAATTAGCAGAGAAATTATTTATTTATTTATTTTATTTGTAATGATAAACTCAATAGCTAAGTGGTTTATCAATATAGCTAATATTGCATTTGAAAACTTCAGCATTTGTGTCGTCACTTACCTTTAATTGAAATAAAAAGTTAAAAGATAAAATCCAAGAAATGTCAAACAAGCAATTAAACTGTTTAAAAATCAATTTGCACAAAGTTGCAAGCAATTAAACTTCATAAAAATCAATTTGCACAAAGTTGGAACTAATTAAACTTTATATTGTACTTTACAATATAAATTTGTCATATATTCAATCAAATGGATGCAAAACATCAAACAAAGTGATTCAATATCTCTCCAATAAACCGAGTAAAACAATTAATCAAATTTTGTCACATATCCCCTTATAATTCGCAATAATATTAATTTTACACACTTTTTTATAACAATTAGTTGAAAAGATTAATACAATTAATTAAAATTCCAAAAAAAAAAAAATTTCAGATCAAAACAAATAAATTTAAGAGAAATTTATAAATCAACCACCTAATATATATATATATATATATATATATATATATATATATATATATATATATATATATATATATATATAATTTTACCGCTCTCTTTATTTTTTTGAACTATTGAATTCATGTATTTGCATATGCTAAGATCAAATCTTTGAGAATTTTATGAAAATGAAAAATATGAGTTGAGCTTTTATTATGAATTTTAATATTTTAAATATAATTTAACCGCTGTCCCTATTTTTTTGAACTATCGAATTCATGTATTTGCATATACTAAAATCAAATCTTTGAGAATTTTATAAAAATGAAAAATATGAGTTGAGCTTTTATTATGAATTCCAATATTTTAATGTCAATTTAAAAAATTAAGATTGAAGATGATTAATTTATAAATATAGAAGAACATAATGACTATATATATATATATATATATATATATATATATATATATATATATATATATATATATATATATAAAAGCCTCTAAATTTAATTTGTTGCATGGCCGACCCGCATCCTATGATAAAAACAAAACATTAGGATAAAAAATATTTATATAATCACTATAATATATTTGACTGTGTAAATAAAAATAAAGTTATCAAAATGAAAGAAAATATATCTAATATTCCATATATAATATATACTTTGCTCAAGTCAATCTTATTGATTAAGAATAATTTTAATTTTATTTTTATCGTACAGTTTAATTAAGTCCCTAATTAGGAGTTAATTAATTGTGAAGAAAACATAAACCCTAAAGCAAGGAGATTCGTTTCCTTTTTACACTTCCCTCTTTTATTGTAATTATTAAATGGCAAAGTGAAAGAGATAAAATACAATAAAATTAAAAGAAAATAGTAAAACTGTCTGACGACTGGCAAATTGTGTGATTAAATAAAAATAATAATGAAATAAGAGAGCAAAAAAAAAAAAAGTTCATAAATGAAAGAAAAATGTCCAATTTTGATTAACCAAAATAACAAAAATTGTGTGAATAAAAAAAAATAGTCTGCTTGATTAAAATTAAGTCATCTTGGTTTGAAGTAATTTAATATAATAAAAGATATGAACTTGTCAAGATCATCATAAACTACCTGTCATGACTATCATGATCTTGTCGGGATCATAAAAAACTTATCCAAATATGCAAATTTCAAGATTTATTTAAGCTTAAATCATCCATATTGGTGATCCCTCCACTGATGCAATGAGCGCTGACGTGGATGTCACGTTGGCGTCAGTCGTCCGTTCAACGGACGACTAGGCCTATTTTGTTAAAAAAAAAAAAAATTAAGCCTAAATTACTAATTAAGATTAGGATTAAGCTTAATTTAAAAATTTTGACTTTATCTTATCAATGTTGCTCGGCATTTAGTCTATCGTGATATTAGAGTTCTTTTGTTATTTTATATGGAAGAGATAAAAGAGAAAAGGTGTTATCACTTTTGCTACGTTTAAATTGAGCTTATAATGGTCTAAGCTTCTAATCTTTAAACAATATTATGTGGTTTGGATATTAGTGATGATCTATACAGCTCGGAAGCAAAATAGAAAAGGTTTTCTTCTTTGGAATCCAAAGAAGTTTCTCTTCGTCTCTCTTTGGTTTGAACTTTTAAAGAGTAAATAGAGAGGAAATCAAACTGAAATGGAAAAGAAGAATGCTAAAAATAAAATTTGAATTGAAATTTGTTTGGTTGAGGAGAAATTGATCGGTAGAAAAATATTTTTGATTTTTTTGAATTCAGTGATGAGAAATTAGGTTTACTTTTTATTCGTTAAAGATAGAATCTCTGATCGTGTGCAAATTAGTCTGGTTGATAAGAGTTTTAGAAGTTATCAAAATCTTGAGTTTAAATCCTATTCAATAAATATTTATTCTATTATTTACAAATTTAGAAATCAACACTTATTTATATTTTGGGGCATTTGTATACTTATCATATAATTCTTATGTATATACTTATTTAACATTTAAAGTTTGATAGTTATATACAAAATATTCAAATCTTTAATATCACATAAAAAATATCATTATTATTATTATTTTTTTATAAAATGAATATATCTTCTTATGTATAGGTGCAATTTTAAAAATGTAAATATCAAAATTTTAGATATGTAGATACATAAGAATTGTATGTTATATGTAAATCTTTCTTATGTTTTTGAGGATTCATTTGGTTACATGAAGTTAGAAATCAAATTTTTTTTTTTAAAAATGTTAATTTCATCATTTGACCGGCTAGAGTTATATATTAATATCATTTTTTTAAATGCACAAATCTTCTCAAAATATATAAAATAAATGAAAAAAAATCATTACTTTTTAAAATATACTTTCTATTTACAAGCAAATAAATGGACACTTGAATAAATATAATTTCTATTAATTATATATTGAAATCAAACACCTAAAATAAAATTTTCAAGTAACATGCATTTGTATTCCTCCTAATTCCTTAAAACTCCCATCAAAATAAATTTCAATTTATGTGAAAATAAATTTCTCATTTTTCTGAAACATATTTTTCATCTAAAAGCAATCAAATGAGCCCTAAAACTAATACCATAAATGCAATATGATAAAAGCTAAACATGTGAGGCCACCGTTGGTTAGAAGTCTTTTTCTTATCCCTTTCCATTTTGTTTATCTCTTAGGGTTTAGGGAATTCGAAAATGAACCGAGTTGAGTATATGCTCTTCAATTCAAATTTGTTTATACTATTTATATCAATAATAATAAGAACGTTGCGTACTAAAAAAATTTATGATGATAGAGTAAAAGTTTAGTTATTTGCCCGTCCGCCCCACCCCCCACCCTTTTTGCTCTTCATTTTTGTCGTCAAATATAAATTTACTCATCCTGAAAACTAAGACCGATTCCCCTAAATTTTGGCACATATATATAATAGAGAAAAATCACTAAAGCTATTAAGTGAAAAACTTGAAAAGAAAAAAAAAAATTTACATAGTTTAGTATAGTCAAGATAATCATATAAGTAGTTGAAGTTATGTGAATCCACCCTTCACATTAAATAGAGAAGATAGGGTTAAAAATTTATGATTTGTATAAAAATTAGACAACACAACCTATAAATAATAAGGGTATTATAACAACTATATAATGGTGAATAGACGATAATAATCATTGATGACGGTTATTGATAACTACTTGTGGTGGTTAATTTGAACTTCTTAAATTGAGCCCTTAGCTCTCTTAAGAGTATTTTAATAAAGTTAACTAAAATCTTAAAATACTTTATTGAACGATTGTATTGAATTTTTTGACCATACATCATTATTTTAAATATCTTAATTGAGTGATCTTAATCTCGTCTGATTTTCCTTCTCAAGCCACTTTATTTCATAATAAGCATGCCAAATTTTGAGAATGGTTTCAATTAATACTTTCAAAATTTTTATTATACATTTAGTGTTTTGTTTGGGCTCATTTGGATTTAAATTAAACTAATTCTAGTGTCATGAGATTATGCACAATGGGTACATGCTTGTCATCTGAAATTTTATTAATAAAAAATGTTATAAAATTTTTAAAAGCTTTTTTATGATATTCTCATAGACGATGAAGAATGTTAAATGCTAAACTATTTATAGCAATATATTAAAAATTTTGTATCTTAGCTTTTCATGAAAATCCTAGACATCCACAAATAATGAAGAAGAAACATCAAAATTTTTACATAGAAACTATATAAAAAAAAAAATCTTAGAGTTTTTCTTAGTTAAAAGACTCCACCATATATATAAAGTTATAAAATTCTACCATTTTCTTTAATTATGGAAGAAAGGTTTTCAAAGTTTTATGATGAATAATAATTAGATAATAATAGCCTCGAAATAACATGATTATAATATCTGTATGATGTTGATCGTGCTATAATAATAGTTAGCGGTGATTAGTAATGACTGTTGATGGTTGTAAATTTTAATATCTCAAGTTTAGCTCTTAGCTTTCTTAATTTATATTAGAATATTGACAACTTTATACAAGTTTAGGATTAACATTTTGATAAATCTAGTTAACATTTTAAAATACTCTATCAAATAATTCATATTAAACCATTTGATTATATATATCATTTTTTTAAATACTTTAATGATCTCAAATTTAGACGATCATAGGCAAGTTGGATTTCTCTTCTCCAATCACTCTATTCCATCTTAAGCATGCTGAATTTTAAGATCATTTGACTCTTCAATTAATATTTAATTATTTAATTTAAGCTCATTTAAATTTGAATTAGTCTGCTTTTAGTGTCATTAAATCTATTTCATTTAAACATTTAATTTGACTATAAATTAATTGAAATTAATAATAAAATAAAATGATCTTCAATTTATTTTTTAAGATTTTTAACTCAAAAAAATATCAAAATTCATACTTTATTGAATTTTTTTTATAATTATCAAATAATAATATATAACTTTTAAATAAATATATTATTGATTTTTGGTAAGTTATTTATATAATAATAAATGTATAATTTCAAAAATATGAGTAAACAAAAAGATCATTGTTTAAATATGTTATTTTATATATCGAGTTTTAAACTGAATAAAGTATTTGATTATCTAAATAAATAATATTAATAGATTTTGATGTTCTGCCTAAAGACGTATTGGATTAATTCTTGGCGTTTCACCCGAGAATTAATTTCAGTGTCTTTCTTTCGAATATTTATTCTTTTAATATATATATATATATATATATATAAAACATAATTTTGATACATTTAATTACTAGATATTTATAAATATAATGCTTTTCTTATATATAAAAATATGTATTTCATTTTTAAAAATCAATGATAATATTTTTTATATAATATTAAAATTTTAGATGCTATGTATATAAATATTAAAATTTAAATATTAGTGATATGACACTAAAATTCTACCAAATAAGACGAATCTGATATCGAAAGAATCATTACGACCAAGCACTAATTCGCATCAGTTTATTATCAATCGACTCTTAAACATGAGAGTTATAGCCATCGAAAGGTCTTGACGAGTGATCTATCTCAAGATCTCATAATTCAATTTCATTGAGTATTCAAATACTTAAAATACATCAAACGATCAAATGAATTATTTCGGCCGTCCACGGAGTGGTTTGATTTTGTATTTACTAAAACGCCTTCTCTTTAATCTATAAATAAACATTCTTTCATGAAGCGGAAAAGAGAAAAAAGCTTGAAAATCCTCCAAGCATAATCGCCACTCGGCGATCAGACCACCTCGTTGGCATTCCGACCGGCCGTCTCGTTATCTCAATCATTGCCGGTCATCACGCCCGACCATCAGCCGTCGTCGGGCATCGCCAACCATCGTGCCGGTCATCCCCACTACCGTTAATCGTATGCCGTCGACCGGTCGGTTCGACTACGCCGGTTTGGTTTACCACCACATCGATCATCATTATCATCACCATGGTCACCATATCAGTTGCTGGTCTGCAGCGACCAGATCGCCGTTAGCCATGCCGATCTCCTCTCGATCAACACCACTGAATCGTGATTCACTACCATTGTTCACTGTCATCAACTGACCTAGCCATGGTTATATATTATTGCTTGATTCACGGGATTTTTCATTGTCGCCATTCTATACAATTCTGTAATCCAGTTGTTGGGAAAATTTTGTACTCTGAAAGAAATACATAGTGAAAGATTTTTACGGGGCTAGGCCCCATGATTTTTTTCCTCTTTTGGAGATTTTTTCACATAAAAATTCCGGAGTTTTCTTATTAATTCTTCAAATGTATGTTTGGATTCAACAAAATTAGCATAAACTCTTATTCTACCACAACTTATTTTCAGCATTTGGCGGTGGGAAGAAAACCCATCAATCACAATTTGAACACACATTTATGGCCAATAATACTATGCAAT
The DNA here is from genome assembly GCA_021442155.1 of Cymbidium sinense. Lineage (NCBI taxonomy): Eukaryota > Viridiplantae > Streptophyta > Magnoliopsida > Asparagales > Orchidaceae > Cymbidium > Cymbidium sinense. The sequence goes on from CM038215.1 coordinate 124,133,117, forward strand.
GGAGCCTCCCTCCAACTCCGTCTCTCAAACCAATAACCAGATGCCAAGCTTCTCACTTCCCCGATGAGGCATGACCGGTGAAGGTGAAATAGGAATCTCTAGAAGATGCGTAAATGGAAGAGTCTTAAAATGAGATAATCCAATTTTTAGGATCACACAACGACCACTACCGCGACATATCTCACCCAAGAATGATCGTTAGCCAAGGAGGTCAAAATGCTAATACGGGGCCTTCTCGCCATTAGGCAGTTCCTCCATGATCCGACCTCTTGACATAGTTCTCTCACTATCATCACTGCACTCACCACTAATCCAAATTATTGTTGATAGCACGTTCTCGTCTGTTGACTCCACTTATGTATATGCATTACAATGCAAGACAAATTTCACCTTAAAAATAGAAATTATCCTCTCCCTCACCGCGACTATGAGGAGTCTTCACTTGTACCTGAAGTTATTCTTCAACATCATATTCTCGTAGGTTTCAAGCTTCTGAGCATCGATTCCTATGATGGGGTAACCGACCCATATGAAAACATTGATCACTACAGAACCATCATGCATATCCAACGAGCTCCTGGCACATTGCTTTATCAAGTTTTTCTAGTCACCCTCAAAGGTCAGGCCCGCACTTGGTTTTACTCCCTTCCAAGGAGATCTAGCCATACCTTTGGCAAACTCGTCAAGATTTTTGTAGAACAGTTCTTTACAAACCGGAGGATCATTAAAGATTCCTCTCATCTCTCAGGCATCCATCAAAATGAAGGTGAATCACTTAAAGAATACTTTTAGAGGTTCTCCTTAGAAGCTCATAAATACTTGGGTGACCAAATTAAGAGGAGTTTTCTCGGAGGGCTCGTCGTCTTTCTACTGCACTAATGCGACTAATTCTCATATCGACTTGGTTCCGTGTGGAAGCACAAATTTCTACCGATGAGACTATTAATGCCCATCGTAAATAATTTGAACAATCTACAGGAAAAATGTAAAAGCGCCCCAGGGAATGCGGTTCAACAATCCCATCAAAAGAAGCAACAAGGCAGTCATGATCTCCCTCCACCCCGCAGCGATGTGAACCAGATTGAAAAAAAATACACTTGAACACATCTCGTGTTAATGTCTTGATGACCATTCGCGATGAAGAGATCATTAAGTGGCCACATCCACTGAAACCAAATTCAAGAAATCAGGAGCAATATTGTCACTTTCACCGAAGTCGTGGACATACTACAAAGGCGTGTAAGCAACTTAAAGAAGAGATCGAGAGGCTCATTCAATAGGGATATCTGCGTCAATTTGTGTAGAACCAATCAACTCAAGCAAACATAACTCCAACTGGGGGGAGGGGCAACCATCATCATAGAAACAACACAATAGTCGCCAAATATGGAGAAATTAAAAGCGATTGTAGGAGGGACTACTATCTAATCAAGTCTTCATTGCCACCTTTGAAGAGCCGGAGTTAAAAAAAATCTTGTATTAATCATCCCATCACTTTTAATGACTCAGACTTGGAAGGAGTCCAAGTTCCACATCAAGATCCTCTTATCATCAGTGTGGGGATCGGTGACCCCTGTTATGTTGTTAAGAGAATTTTGATTGATAATGAGAGTTCTATTGATATTTTATTTTACTCCACCTTTCTTGGCATGAGCCTGGTTAAGGAAAAACTTCAACCCGCTGCAGGACCGTTATATGGGTTCGATAATCACCCTATATGAGTGGAGGGGACAATCACCCTTCCTGTTATTCTCAGAGAATTTCCTCAAACAAGTCACTTACTCAGTTCAATTCATAGCGGTCAAGTCAAATTTAGCATACAAAGCTATCTTTGGAAGACCCCTTCAATCAATCTTTGGTCTTTGTCACTTGGTACCTCATCTTTAAATTTCAAACCCCCATTGGGGTTGGAGTGGTCTGTGGAGATCAACAAATAGCACAATCATGTTACCTCAAACAAGCTCAACCACGCCCTTCGGTGACCTCCAGAATCAAGAATTTTAATGTTCGAGATAAATAAGTACCTCAGAGGGCTTTGCCTGTAAAAGACTTACTCCGTTTCATTATCAGATGACCAACCGTCAAGCTATGATCAAAGATCCAGAGGAAAAATCTTCCCTAAAACTTGAAACATTGAGGGTCTCTGAAAGTGTTATATGTAATTGTTAGTGTATAAATATTGCAGTCTTTAATTTACTTCGTTTGTCTTTTCCTCTCCACCCCTTATCTTTTGTTAACTCTCTCTAAAAATTTATCTCATTCCTCTTGTTAAGTTATCTTATGATTATATTGTATCACCAACATTATCAAAGTAATGAGTTTATGACTTTTTCTTACAAGCTTGTTGCACATAAATGATCTTCTTCATTTCAACCTTTCTACTTAAGAAATACACAACTCACATTATGTCTTAGTTGGGATATGATCAATCCCAAGGGGATTTGATCGGACCTCTTCCATACAGGTTAACGTCATGAATAACACTCACTCGACAACCTCGAGCGTCAAAATTCTCGGTGATTCAATTTGACATCTTCATATAGGTTAATGTCATTAACACTCGACAAACAATCTCGAATAGGTCAAAATCCGGGTTTAATTTTACCTCTTCCATACGTTAACGCGTCGCCGTAACACTCAAATAACCTCGGATAGGTAAAAAAATCGCCGGTGAATTCAATTCTCTTCCATACGTTGCGTCATTGGGTAACACTCGACAAACAACCGGATGGGTCAAAATCCTCGATGGATTGATTCGACCTCTTCCATATAGGTTAATGTCATGAGTAACACTCGACAAACAATCTGAATAGGCCAAAATTCTTGGCATTGATTCGACCTCTTCCATACGAGGTTAATGCCATGGGTAACACTCGACAAACAACTCGGATAGGTCAAAATCCTTGGCGGCTTGACCTCTTCCATACGGGTTATCATCATCAAGTAATACTTTGACAAATAATCTCGAATGGGTCAAAAATCCTCAGCGGATTTGATTCGACCTCTTCTATGCAGATTAATGTCATCAAGTAACATTTTGAAAAACAATCTCGGATGGGTCAAAAATCCTCAGCGGATTTGATTCTACCCCTTCCATGCAAGTTAACGACATCAAGTAACATCATAGAGAGTGATACTCTAAAATTATCTATCAAACTTTCTGAGTTGCTTGAACGATGGTTCCTACTTGACATTTCCCCGCCATCTTGGCAGTTGTCAACTGTTAAACCATCCATTGGAGTTCAAGAAATCCAATTTTCCATAAGAAGAAGTATGAACTACGTTCCTTGATCACCTCCAAATCCGATCGGTCCGATGAGGATAGTTGACACCTCTTTCGAGAAAATGAGCCTGTATGAACGGGCCTTGATGGCCTCAAACTGTGGTCCGACGAGATGTTGGCCTCTTTGAGGGAAAATTGGATCTCAATGAACTACGAGCCTTGATCGCCTCCAAACCGGTCGGTGGGCAGCGGTTTGACACCTCTTTCGATGGAAAATTGGAGCTCGTATGAACTACGCCTTGATCACCTCCAAACCCGGTCGGTCAGGTGAGGGGAGTTGAGGGAAGATGGAGCCTCACCATATGAACTCACGGGCCTTGATGGCCTCAACCTCGACGAGGACAATTGGCCTCTTTTGAGAGAAAATCGGACATCACCATTATGAAATGCAGGGATCGCCTCAAACTGGGGTGAAGCAGGTTGACACCTCTTTTGAGGGAAAAGCAGTCATATAATTCTAGCCTTGATCAACAAAGCGAATGACCTTCTCTTAAGAAGAATGTCAGAACTTCGATGATAAAATGAAAGTAATATATATATATATATATATATATATATATATATATATATATATATATATATATATTTACAGCCACTTGAACTTTCGCTAGATGGTTTCTCATCAAATGTAGAAGAACATTAGAGCATATGGGATTTGTGTCTTCCCACTTGACTTAGGGGGTTTTTATAGACCCCTTATAGGGGCAAAAAGATAATAAATAAAAAAACGGAAAAAGATAGGTGAAAACGGAAGAAAACGGACAAAACCACTCGCCAGCGTTTGTGCACTTGGAGTGGACCGCTTCCTTAAGCGCTCGTCGCTGGCGCCCCACCGAGTCTTGGGCGTCCTCTGGGCCCGACCGCTCAAGTGCCGTAAGTGCCCATATTGGTCAATAACCCATGTACTTTATATCATGGCCACTCCATGATCATAATCTTGTATTCACATGAAGATATGTTCTCTCAAAATTTATGGTTAATGGACCCGCAAATTTTATTGAAAACTTTGCTATTTTCAAGTATTTAGCATATATATTTTTGGATGATTGAGATAATGTCATCCAAAAATAGGGAGTCAAGTGATATGACACTAAAAATTCTAGTGTCGAGGCGAATCTTGATGAAAAGTAATTTGATTCTCGAATCAAGACTAGCAAGATCAAGCATTTATTATCAATTGACTCTTAAACATGGGTGTTTATAGTCAAATCGAGTGTCTTGATGAGCGGATCTAACCCAAGATCTCATAATTACGACTTCATTTGAGCATTAATGCCGTATAAATATATCAAATGATCAAGGAATCATTTTGATGCGATGGAGTGGTTTTGGAATTTTGCAGAGTATTTGGAAATATTTTCTCTCTAATATATAAATCTTCTTCACGAGGGGTAAGAAAGAGAGCTCTAAAGCTTGAAAATCCTTCAAGCATAATCCTCGATGATGGTAGGTTGGCCGACCACCGGCCGAAATCATTCTTCACGTGGAGCGTAAAGAAAGAGCTCTAAAGCGAAATCCTTCCATAATCTCCCTTCGATGGTCGCCGACCACCTCGTTGGCCAACCATACAGGCTCAACGCCGTCCGATGTCGCCATCACTTCGCTGTTATCGCACCACGTCGCCGCATCGTCGCATCGCCATCGACCATCATCAGATCATCGTCGTTCACCGTCTCGGCGCTGCTTACCCACCATTTCGGTGCACATCATCATCACCACCCGCTGGGCCGATTGCGTCATTCGGCCCAGACCCGTCGCCATCGCGTTAATATCGTCGACCGTCTCCGATCATCCATGTGATCATGCCGGCCCGACCCGTTGTTTCATCATCAATACCACTAATCGTATCATCCTAACAATGATTATATAGTTATTGTTGCACGATTCACATTCATTACCATTCTCATATACAATTCTGTAATCATATTGTTGGGAAAATTTTATATTCTGAAATAGATACATAGTGAAAGATTTTTAAATGGGCTAGGCTTCATGATTTTTTTCTCTCTTTTTGAGATTTTTTCACGTAAAAATTCTGAAGTTTCCTTATTAATTCTTTCCATTATTGTGTGTCTTAATAAAAAGATGTAAACTCTTATTCTATCACAACTAATTTTTTAGCACGAAATAATTAAATATATAAATATATTAAAATTATATGCTATGTATGAAAATCTTTTATTTTAAATTTTTGCCACTAATAAGAACGAATTTCAGCATCCTTAACTATGGTCGTGATAATAATTTTGATTAGATGAATTGATAAAATTAATTTTTAAAAATGAAGAAATGTATGCTCAAAATTATATTAATATAAATTATTTAAAATAATTTATAAAGATAAATTTAAAATTTTAAACAATACTACAACAAAAAAATTCATAACATCCTCTCTAAAAAATTGAAGATTCACAATGCTTTTAGAATTAATAAATTAATTAATATTCGTACATCAATGCTTTTAGAATATAGTTTTGCGATTTTATCATTTCAACTTTATCTGCTATAAAATGTCAATTATAATTCTATCTCATAAAAAAATTAAAACAACATATTGTTAAAATTTCAAATATATTTTAATTCAAATAAAAATATAAATAAATTTAAATTAATCTAAAAAAATAATAATAATAAAAATGACCTCAGACAGCTCGTAATTTCTAATTAAATGATTTTACAATCATTGTCTTTTGTAATCTGAATTAGAAGGAGACGAAAATACATAACATAAGGACAAATTTAGTTGTTTTATTCTCGAATATTTATGTAAAAAATATCCAGTAATGAATGGCTTGCAATGAAGTAGCCAACAGTTCTCCTTCTTGTGGAAACTTATAATTATTTTTATTTTATTTTATTTTATTTTATTTTATTTTTATTTTTATTTAGAGCCAGGTCGGTATGACCAACAATTAATATAGAATTTTCTCTTTATCTAGACAGAACTTTAATGTTCTTATAAAAATGTCGTCATAATTAGTTATTACAAATTAAAAATATATATAATTCATAAGTTTTTCGGAATAATTATTTAATTCCTATGATTTGCAAAAAGAGCTCACCATAAATATCAAATGAAAATTTTAAGAGACTGTTTAGGATCAATTTAATTATTGTTTTTTCATTTTTTTATTTTTATAATAGTTATTACATTTAAAAATATATTTATTTAATATATTTTTAATTTTTTTAGCTGAAATAAGTCTTCTTGCACAATTCTGCATGGTTTGCTTCTAATTTAGAATTGAAAACATAAGTGAGAGCCAATTTGGAATTATTTCATATACATATTTTTGATACTTATTGCATACCAAAAAATCAGTAGCGGTAGAATAAAATTTCACGCCTTAACTTTATTGAAAAATCCAGCACACATAAAGATAGTTAAAAAGAGAACAAAAAATTCCAGAATTTTTATATGGAAAACTCTCAAAAAGAGGAGAAAAAACTATGAGACATTGTCTAGTAAACATGCTCCACTATATATCTGCTTTAGAGTATAAAGTTTAAATCTTCCCAATAATATGATTACAATATTGTATGTAAGAAATAATGATAATGAGAATTCCAAAATCAGGTTACAACATCTATACGGCGATAGTCGTTATTGGTGGTAATTGCCAACCACAGTGGTGATAACGAACTTCGAACTTCTAGCTCTCTCTCAACTTTCTCCCAAGTTCACTTCTAGCTCCCCCCCCTTTCATAACAAGAATGAGGTGCTATTTATAGGATTTTGAGAGGGCATTTTAGTCATTGTATCCAAAATCTCAAAACACTTCATCGGACAATATATATTGATTCATTTAATCATAGATAGTTTTTTTGGTGATTTGATCATTCAAATGATCTTCGATTTAAGTGATCTTAGACTCGTTAGATTCGTTTCGTCGAGCCGCTCGATTTAACTATAAGCACGTGAAATTTGAAAGTCATTTGATCATCTAGTTAGTATTTCAAAATTTTTATATGTAACTTTTTAGGCTTGATTTGAGCTCATTTGAATTCGATTTGACTCGATTATAGTATTATTAGATTTATCTCACTAAATCATTTGATTTGGTTGTACATATGCTTTAACTTAATATTCTTGCTTGATTTATAAATTTTAAAGGAATATATCATTTGCTTCCTATTTTTAGATGAAAAAAATTTATTTAGTCCAAAAATATATTAAATTAAATCACTTAAGTTAAAAATATTAGGATTTGTAATTATATATATTTGTGTCATGTGTATCAATTTTTATTTTATTTTATTAATTATTAACATTTATTTGTTTTATTTAATTATATATATAAGGTGATACTTTTATAAATACAGAAAACTTATTTTAATAATTTTTTTTTATGGATAAGAGGGTGTCGCGAGCCCCTCATTTTTCTTTCTCTTTTTATTTTTTTTTCTCATTTTGCCATGAGTGAGTGTGTGCGAGGGAAAGAGAGAGAGAGAGAGAGAGAGAGAGAGAGAGAGAGAGAGGGAGAGCGAGAGAAGAGAAGGAGACGACAGATAGAACGGAAAGACAGAGAAGGAATATTAAGAGTTTTTATTTATTTAAAATTCTTTTCTCTCTCTTTTTTTTAAAGAAAATGAAAAGATATATATATATATATATATATATATATATATATATATATATATATATATATATATATATATATATATAAAGAATATGAAGAGTTTTCTTCTTCTTTTTCATTATTATTATAATGTTTATTTATTTATTTTTTGGAATTTGAAAAGTTTTTTGTTCAAATATAAATACTCTCAAAAAGTAAAGAAAAATTGCACCTTTATTTACTTTTTTTTTCTTTGGTAGCATCCACTGACTTGTATAATGGTGCTGACCCCAATCGCAGACTCTAGTTCTCCCCGATCTCAAGGTTTCCAACTGATCTGGTTAGACGGTATGCATCCTGAATTCAGGCTCCAGTGTGCTTTCACTTTCTTCTAGTTGGTAGCATCCACTGAATTGTATAACGATGCCGACCCCCATTGCAGGCTCTAGTTCACCTCGATCTCAGGGTTTCCAACTAACGATTAGACATCCAGTGGGCTCCAGTGTGCTTCCACTTTCTTCTCTTTGGTAGCTCGACAGTATAGCGGTGGACCTCTCGTGCTCCAGTTCTCCCGATCTCATTTCCAACTAATTTAGTTAGGCGCATCTCAATTAATCAGTGTGCTTCCACTTTCTTCTCTTTTATAGCCTCCACTGACCTGTATAATGGTGTCGACCCTCCTCACAGGCTCCAGTTCTCTTTGATCTTAGGGTTTCCAACTGACCTGGTTAGGTGGCGCGCATCTCAAATTCAAACTCTAGATTATCTCTTATGGTTATTAAGGCCTTTGCCCCACAACATAAGTATTGTTGATCTCACTTTTAGAATGAGTTCTCAACTTCCTCATCATAAATCTAGGACTCTTATAGACTCTAAGAGCTCTTTAGTCTTAAGATACTTCTAGTGATTAGGTAAACACTTAACCTTTGCCTAGAGACTTAGAAGGGTTAGCCATATGGATAGGTCATGCCTTAGGAACTTAGGGAGATTTTCCTACCCTATAACCTAAACCCAATCCATGCTTTCCTTCTCAAACCAAACCTCAAATTCATACCAAATCCAAACCAAATTTTCAAACTCTTAATCAATCCCATGGTCAAATCCATACTCAAAATTCTCCATAAATCTCATGATTGAACTCCATGGCCTTAACTTTAGCCAAGTCCAATCCAATTCCAATTCAATTGATTTTCTCAAAGATCAATTCAATCTCTCAATTATTTATCAAATCCAAATCCAAACTCAATTCCAAATGATTAAAACCCAAAATCAAATCCAAGTTCCAAAATTCTTTCCTAAGCCATATGACCCCTTCTCATGAGCATAGCCAAATCTCCACCTATGTTATCTCAAACTTGATTGATTTCTTTATAAATCAATTATTCCTTCATTTATATTCACAAATATAAATGAAATCTACACTCAAATGATCAAAATCAAATCAAACTAAATCAAACCAAACCAAAATTCCTTCTTAAGCCACATAGACCTACCTCCACAAGCTTAACCAAATCTTGACCCAAACCATCTCAAAATCAATTGATTTATTTATAAATCAATTATTCTTTCATTTATATTCATAAATATAAATGAAACCCACCTTCTAATGACTACAAATAAATCAAACTAAATCAATTTCCTTCTAAGCTCTTTTGACCTATCTCTATGAGCTTAGTCAAATTTGCTTCCAAATCACTCCAAACTCAAGTGATTTTCTCATGAATCATTTATATCCTCATTTATATTCATAAATATAAATGAAATATAAATTCAAATAGCCAAAACTAAATCCAAAATCAAACTAAAATCTAATTTATACCCTTCTAAACCATTCCCTCAGACTTAACCAAAATCAACTTAGACCAAGCCAAAATCAATGGATTTTCTCATGAATCAATCATTCCTTCAATCATCTATCCAAATATAAATGAAACCTATAATTATCTAGCCAAATTGAAATCAACCCAAGTCAAGCCCAAGTTAACCCTTTTAACTTGAAAACTTCAAATGAGCCAAAGTCCATTGGACTCCAAATTGATTGCAGTTGAATTTATATTTCAATCATAGGCTCATAAATAAGTTCAACTAAACTTGAAGTAAGTCAAAACTAATCCAATTGACCCATTTAGGTCCACTTGACCTAAAGTAGCCTGAAGGACCTTTTTGAGTCAAGTTCTAATTTAACCTAAATTAGATTGATCCAAGCCCATCCAACCCTCATATCATAATCAACAATTACCCTAGGATGATCAATCACCTTGATTGGGTCAAACCAAATCAACTTGGTCATTTGACCAAGTCAACTTTTAGCCCAAATGAAACCCAAACTAGCCAAAACTCATCATACACCAAATTGATTGAAACCATTGATTCACTCCAACCCATGATTAATGATTGAACATAACTTGACCCTCAATTGAGCCAAACTAAGTCCAATTGCCCATTTGACCCAAGTTGACCCGAATTGGCCTAAAAGCCCAAAATGTGTCAAATCATAATCTAACCCAGATTGATTGCAACCAATAGTTAAAATTTATTCTAAATTGATTATTGAACTTGACCAAATTCATAATTGAGTCCAATTTGACCCAACATAACCCAAATTGACCTAAAGGGGTAAATTAACCAAAATCTAAATTAAATCCAAATTGATTCAAACCAAAGCCTACAATCATTTTCAATTAACCAATTGAACAAGAACCAAAACCTAACCCAACCCAATTTGGTCAATTTGGTCAAATTGATAAACTTGAACCATTTGATAAATTTGATTCCAAATGAGCCAAAATCAAACCTAGGCTAAATTATTTGAAACCACTTGAATCAAAACTCTTCAAATCATTATTTGAACCTAACCCAAACCTTAGTTTAATCAAATTTGACCAATTGGTCAACCCAACCCAACATGACCTAATATTAACCCATTTGACCAAATGAAGCCAAAACCCATAAAATCAACCCATGGGACTTTGGAGGCTGATCAAACACGACCCAAACTTATCTTGGGTCAACCTAAAATCAACTCAAACCCATTTGGAGCCAAGTCCAATGCAAATCCTCCATGGATCCTCTCTTACATTGGATTCTTTCCTCTAATGGTAAAATCCACTCTCCTCTCATCCTTGACATCCATCAGACTTCCAAATAGGGGATCACCTAAGCCACCTAGCCCACTCTAAGTGGGCTAGGCTTGCCATGGACCAAAGGGAGGTAAGCTAACTCACCTCCCTCCCAAACCGAGAACCAAAGGATTAAGGGAGAAACCACCAGCACATATCAAGCCTTGAGCCACCTCCCACTCCTTCCTCCAACCAAACTGTGCCACGTGGACTCGATTGAGACCCCTCCGGTGCTCTGACGGTGATTGGCTGGCCAAAAAATGGGAGGCAATCCCATCCGTCCACCTCAGCCAATTGAGGGGTATACCCCCTCAAGTCTCATAGGAAATCACACCATTCGATTTGTGAGAGCTCCCAAGAGTGAAACGAAACGCCCTAGCACCGCTCAGAGCATTGCCAAGCCTTCCCCACTTCGAATTTTCCTCCCCTCGTTTGCAACCAAAATAGGGGAGATCAATCCCGATCAAAGCTTGCTCATTTCTCAATAAAACTTCAATTCCTTTTACACACACCTTCGACATACCTCATCGAAGCTACCCATGCCATTTCCCAAGCTCCAAAGTTGCTGAAGAAGGGACTTTGATCAAGACCAAAGCTCTAAAGGTCGATCCTTGGCCTTCTAAGCTATCTGGGTGGAACCAATCCAATTGCTGATCAACAGGGCCTCATCTCTACTAGACAAAGCTTCCTCAAGCATGCAAGGCGCCGGTCTTAGCTCTGGTTAGGTAATTCCATGAAAACTTATCTCTAGCTTATATGGTGTTGGTCTTTGTAAAGAAAATTTGCATGTGAGTACATCATAGCTGTTGGGTCCTTGTGGATCCCTCACACGAAGGTGTGGGTTGATTTTGTAATGAATCTGAGCTTGGGTGAGCTCGAATCAAGCGATCCATGGCGGAGGGGCTCTGTTGTTTATCTCTCGTGGGAAGGAGGATCAAGGGCTGTCTGTTTCGCTTGAATAGAATAGACAGCTCTGATCAAATCACGCTAGATCCTTCTATTTTCTTCCTTTATGCCACAATATTGATCTGCGCCGTCCGATCTGAGATCGGACGGTGGAGATCAATACCGCGTCTGCCGCCAACTGACTCAATGCGTGGATGTGATTACTTTAATAAACAATCTTGCGGCGCCACAATGGCTCATTTTAAAGGTATTTTAGAGGGAAATCTATTAAAATGATCTTTAATTAATTTTGAATAGTAATTTTGGCTTAATTAGGGTTTAATTGAAATTTTAATTAGTCAAATTAGTCCCTAATAACCAATTAATTTTAAATTTTCCAAGAATATTTAAGGGGATGACCTTCATCTCCCCTATTTTTCTTGGAATTTATTGGTTGATTAATTGGGGAAAATTGACTATTTAAGCCCTGATTATCTTCTTAACTTAATTAAGTAATAATTAAGCATGTGAATAGTAATTAATCAACAAATTGGACTCCTTAATCACTATTTAAAAGTGGAGAGATTTAGGAAATTGGATTGGGGCTTCTCTCCTAATCTTTCCCCCAAGTTTCCTTCTCATTTTCAACAAAATGCTAATTAATGATTAATTAACTAATTAATGGTCTGATTAGTTAAATTGAAATTAAAATCATACCAAATCATGTTTGATTAAGTAAGAAGCTTATGGAATTAGGTTGAGACCTCTTTACCAACCTTTTCCCTTTAAGCGCATTTCATTTCAAAAGATAATCAATTAAATTTGGTAATTAAGTAAAGAGAAATGGATTAATATATTAATGACTTGATTAACCTAATTTAAAGGGTAATTGCATCTGATTTCCCTTAATTGATCCAGGGGTAGAGCTTTAGGTGTTCAATAACTTAAAAAGGTTTAATGAAATTATAGATAGCTCACATGTGTGAGAAAATCATAAAAGTAATTAAGTTCCTTAAGCTTAATTAATTAATGATTGCAAGCTAATTGCATTAGGCCCCTTTCATTTCATAGGAACATTGCTATTTACTTTTCAATTCATTTGCACATTACATTGGCTCATAATCATTTGATTAATTACCTTAAATTAATATAGATAAGGGTTAATTAATTGATTTAGTTCATACCTTAACCTAATTAATCCATAAAATCATTCTAATTATTTTTCTTTAATTCAAATTAACTCACACATGCAGAATGGGATTAGGATTATCAAACCCTTCTTCTCACATCTCCTAAATCAAATCAAACATGAAATTAAAAATGACATTAAGTAATTTTGATTTGTTTTAAATAAGCTTGTTTAATGTGATCGTCCTTAAGAGTTAATTGGATTGAGTGAAATCTTGTGCTTATATCCATTTATTTCTTTCCAATCATATTAAATGTTGTATGCCACTTGATTCATGCATTCATCTCTTGTAAAATCAATTAATATAAATGGTTTCCTTTATGTCGAGCTTGCATATGTTTATTTAAATTAATATATTTGTGGCTATTATCATTATTAAATCCAAATATATTTCCAAAACTTATAAATGAATTAATATGTATTATGCTATGAATGCTAATTATAAATACATTGGAGATGTATGCGATTATAACTTAAGTGTATGAAGTGAAGTTTTTTTTCTTTCATTCATGTATTGATTTATGTAAGTAAGAATGTTAAAGGGCATATAGTTTGGACATCCCGAGAATACGAGGCTTTAGTTAGTCCCAAAGAGGTCATTTGATTACCTCACTTTCCTGGTTTAACAATAACATGTACTCCATTTGATTTCATTCTTACATATTTCAATACAAGAATTTAGATAAGACTTAATTCCATATGCAAAAATATTTCAAAAATATAACCTTTGCATGATCCTTACATTCTTGTAGTTATTTGTATATTCATGTGTATTTAAGAATAGCGGGTATATCTAGTCTGGATATTCTGCAGATGCACGACTCTAAGTAGTCTCAAGGAGGTCTTTATCTCACTCTCCTGGTTAACAATGGCGAAGTACTTACTTATAACTTTTATACACTTGTGTGTGCATTTGGATAATGAATGAAAGTCTTCCCTTTTCAACCTTATTTCATATGTATAAATATTTCAAAAATGCAACTTTAACATGATTTTCTACTCTTGTAGTTATTTGTACATCCATATGTATTTAAGAATATATATTTAGTTTGAAAATTCCAGGGATACAGGGCTTTAAGTAGCCCTGAGAAGGTTTTTACCTCACTCCCTTAGTTCATAATGGCAAAGTACTTACTTAAAACTTTTATACATTTGAATGTGTATTTAGCTAATCAGTGAAAACCTTATTTTCTACAAAATTCATTTATGTATCTGTCATTTAAGTGCACTAAAAATATATTGCATGTATAGGTATGCTTAGGATTTAATCATGTGCATGTTACATATGATGGAAAGAAATAAATGAACACATGTCATGTTATAATAATTAATTTCAATTAATCTTAAGATGTCCTTCTTATTGAATGAGAGTATTTAAAGTAAACCTAAACTTAGGATTAATTTAAAACATATAATACATCATTCACTAAAGAGAATTGTCTAATTAATTTGCCTTTAGAAGTGACTTAAGGTAGGGATAAAAGATAGTAATCCTCTCTTTTCTTCTCTTTATAACAATTAGTTCCTAAGTGTAGGCCAAGTGAAACAAACAAAATGCTAACTAAAATTCTCAAATCAGTTAAATCACTTAGAGATGAAATCAACTTCATATGATTAAACATCTTTTCATACTTAGAAAATCATAACAAAGGATAGTTAAGGCATACCACCCAAGCCTTAATACACAAACTTTAGAATTAAGTCACCACTTCTAGCTTTATGTTAGGATGGTGCATGGAGTGATGTATGTTTGGTTTTATAATGTATCGTTGTAGGCTGGATGTTGGGATGTTGTTGACCTCATTTTTAGGATGAGCTCTCAACCCCTCCATCTTATACATAGGACTCCTCTTAGACTTTAAGAGGTCCTTAGTCTTAAGATACATCAAGTGATTAGGTGGACATTCAACCTAGCTCTAGAGACTTAGAAGAATTAGTCATAGGAATAGGTCATGCCTTAAGGGTGTTAGCAAAATTTTCCTACCCTATAACTTGAACCACATTCCTCACTTCCTTCCTTCAAGTCAAACTCCAAATAAAATCAACATCAAACCTAAATCAACTTGATTGATTTTCTTCAAACTCAAATCAATGCCAAATGATTGAAACCCATGATTGAAATTTATGATTGAAGCTTATGATTGAAATTCCAAGTTCATAATCTTTCCTAAGTCCTTAAGTCCCCTCTCATGGACTTAGCCTAAATCTAAATCAATTCAAACTCATGAAATTTTCTCACAACCTATTTATATTCTCATTTATATTCACATATATAAATAAAATATAAATTCAAATCAATCAAACTAAATCCAAAATTTAAATCCAAATCAAAAATCTTTCCTAAGTCACTTTGATTCCTTCTTAAGGACTTAGCCTAGATCAAGTTCAAATCAATTCAAATTCATAAAATTTTCTTATAACCCATTTATATTTTCATTTATATTCACATATATAAATGAAATATAAATTCAAACAACCAAAACCAACACCAAAAATCAAACTCAAATTCACTCAAAATTCAACCTAAGCCTTTCAAGTCAAATATTGAACTTAGCCAAATCAATTTCAAATCAAGCCAAACTCTTGATTTTTCTTCATAATTCAATCAATCCTACAATCATGAATCCAATATAAACATAAACATTAATCATCAAATCAAAACTCAATTCAAAGATCAAACCCAAGTCAAACTCATGTTCACCCATTTGAACTTGAAATTATCAAATGAATCAAAACCCATTTGACTTCAAGCCACTTGCAAATAGATTTATATTTCAATCATAAGTCATATGTGAGTTCAATCAAACTCAAATCAATCTTTGACCAAGCCATTTGACCCACTTAGGCTTACTTGACCCAAAGTGATCTAAAGTACCCTTATGAGCCAAATTCTAATCCTACCAAATTAGATTGAACTAAGCTTACCTAAGCCTCTCATCATGATCAACAATCATGGTGATCAATCACTCAAATTGGTCAAACTAGTCAAACCTAAGGTTGAGTCAACACTCAAAATCCACCATAGCCTTAATTTAAACCATTAATCTAAACTCACTCATGATCAATGTTTGAACTTGACCAAGTTAACATTTGAGCCTAACCTAGCCCAATTGATCACTTGACCCAAGTTGACTCAACTTGACCTAAAAAGTCAAAATGTGTCAAAACTTGATCTAAGCCAAATTGATTGAAATTAATGGGTCAAGTTCATTCCAAAATGACTGTCGAACTTGACCAAAGCCTCAATTGGCCAACTAGACCTAACCTAGCCTAATTGACCATAAACCCAACTTGACCTAAAAGGTCAAATTGAGCCAAACTCAAATATAAACTAAATTGATTGAAAAAAAAGATACCAATCCATTTCATATGACCAACCAAACATGAACCAACCCAAGAACAAACCCAAATAGGTCAAATAGGTCAATTTGGTCAACTTGACCCATTTGACCTAAATGAACTTAATTGAACTAAAACTAAATATAAACCAAATTGAATCCAACCAAAGCTACCAAAACATTTCAAATGGTCATATAAACTTGACCCAACCCTTGGTTTGACCTAATTTTACCAATTGGTCAACTTGACCCAAGTTGACCCATTTTGACCTAAATGGGTCAACATGAGCCGAATCACATCAAACCAATTCCAAATTCAATGAAACTTCGCCTAACCTATTTTTCAAACATATCAAACATACCCAAACTAAAATCAAGGACAAATGACTAGTTTACCCCTAGGCCATAGGGTAAATTTTGGCCAAATCCACTTAGAATTTGGTCAAATCCTCTTCATGACCACTTGGCACCCTCTTAATAGAGTGGACACTGTGTGGTAATAATCCATAGCTTTTGAAATATTCGACTTGCTTATCATATGTGAGGAACTAAACCTTTCTATATAAGATTTTGAACAAAAGGCGAGTAAAAGTCAAAAGGTAATTCCATTAATTCTTTAAAAGTATCTTCCTCAAGCTCTACATCAATTTTAGGGCTTGAGGGACGATCCTAAAAATAACTTCTTCTGCTTCATGTCACTAGAAGACTTAGGACTTCCTGAACTACTAAACCTTCAATTTTTTGAGATGTAAGTGAGGTTATAGCTAAGGTTCCTAACTGCTGCCTAATAGGTTCACATAAACTGGATTCATATACATTGCTTTGCTTGAAGGCCTGGTCTTCATCTCTGGCTGGATCAAAAATCACCTCCAATTGAACCCGCTGAGAGGGATTGGCTGGTATACTGATCACATTAGACTCATCCTCCAAGTTGGATTCCAAGTCTATATTAGTAGGGTACTCCATGAACTTCATGATGACCTATTGGTGAAAGGCCAAAGTCTACCTCAGGCCTTTTATTTCCCTACCCTGCACGGTGGAGGTTGAGCCATCCTACCCACATGTCCATATGATGAAATGAATTGTGGGTGGAATGTGATATACTGATCTATTTCTTCTTCAATTCCCTTTTCATATTCACTTGGACTTTTATTTTCCTTTTCATTTTCTTTTGCTTCATTATCTTTTGCTTTTATATTTTCACTTGAATTTTGTCCAAGTTCATGAGAAAGGGTTTTTTGTGGAAGATAGTAGGTCGCATCCTCATAAATCTCAACCTCTCTAACTGAAAATGGCTTTTCATCCCCATTGACACGGTACTCAATTTCATCATTTCTAAACTTGATGCACTGATGAAGGGAGGATGGAATGATCTTGTTCTGATGTATCCAAAGCTTACCAAGCAAAGCAGAGAATGAAGTATTCGAATCAATGATGTAGAACTTGGCTTCAATCTTCCAGTCACCTATCTCCAAAGGTAACACTATAAAACTTAAAGCTCGCTCACCTTGATCATTGAATCCTCTCAACATCATCTTATCTCCTTGGAGTGTAGAGATGTTGATCTTCAAACAGGAAATGGTCTTTAGACTAATAATGTTCATCGATGCACCTGAATCCATGACAACCCTGGCGAGTCTGAACCTATCCATGTTGATTGTGATGTAGAGGGGACGGTTGTGCTCCAAGTTCCCCAGTAGAAGGTCTTCATTTGTGAAGGTGATCCCTTGGGCTTCTTTTGCATAATAGGCTTCTTTAGCTATAGCGTCAGCCAAGCTAAGCATATTTTAGGATCAAGGAGAGCCTTGATTAGTGTCTCCCTCATCTCTTTGGATAAGACAAGGGCATCATATATGCTTAGCTTAGTTGAAAACTTTCTTAGATGAGAAAGTATATTGTAGTCCACCTTCAGCTGGTCTTCCACAAGCATATCTAAGGGTGGAGCATCCTGTTGAATGGCATCTCGATCTTCTGTACCAATAACTTGTTTCCCTCAAACTTGAGATGCTGCCCTAGGAGGTAGAACCTTGCCACTACGGAGGTGGACTTCGATGATCTCTTGAGGCAAGGTGATGAAAGGTTCTACCTACACTTCAGGATCATTAACAGCTTCTCCTATAAAACTCTCGGAATCAGATGATTCCAAGTCTATCTCAAGAGGTGAACCCGTAGTTTTTAGAGTTAGAAAATCCATCTCTAAATCAGAAAGAGGAAGATCAGAATTGTTATAGTTAATTAGACTTAAAGAGTTATCATTGAGAATAGAATAAGACAACTCATTAGAAGTAACACAAATGCAATTCAAACTATCTTTATTCTTCAATTTCTTGGAATTATTTGGCAGTACAAAGTAGAAGTTAAGTAGAGTGAGTGGAGTAAGGGATTTGATGCCCTTATCAGCAGATACAAGAGTTATACTAGTAGAAGAAACAAAAGAGCTTGCTAAAATGGAAGAAGTCACCGGTTTGAAAGTTGCAATTGAAGGCTGGAGGCTGGACATGATCGGTGGTTGTGCTAAGGGGCTATTCCGGGTTGACACATGCTGCTGCTGCTGCTGAGCTCCGACTTTCTTAGAGTTGGAGCTAGCAACTTGCAAACCTTTCTTGGTGTTGGAGGTTTGAGCTGACTTAGGCACCTGCAAGAAAAGCTTCTTGATTTTTTGAATTATTTTCTTAGAGGTTTTAGACAAAGAGATGTCCCAACCTTCTTTGGTTTTGGTAGGATCACTTGTATCCCCAAGGATTACCCTAATAGAACTGGAAGGTTATTCCATAAGGTATTCTTTCAGTATAACTATAACATCTATCTTGAAACTTTGTTCAAGTCAGTCCTTGAATGTGAAGCAATCCTCCAAAATATGGCCTAACATACGGTGGTAAGGGCAAAAGTTTAGATCATGACTTTTGCTTGCTTCCTCCAGTCTCCTAGGTTCGGGTAGCTAAAATTAAGTTTCTTTAAGAGATTCTTAAAGATCTTCTTGATTACCTTCCTCTTAAAAGAATAAGGTTTATTTAACTTATCTAACAGAGTAGGTGGACTGTTGCTACTTGGCGGCGAATATGCATGCCACTGTTGCTGGTGGAATGGCTGAGGTGGTGGTTGTGCTGGCCGTGGAGGCTACGGTAGAGGCCGATTGGGTTTCCTCGGTGGTGGCAAAGGAGGCCGAGGCTACTGAGGTCGTGGTCTCTCAGACTGATCTCTAGTTGTCTGCTTCCCCTTGTCAATCATTGATACTGCTCCAGGATTCTTTTCATAAACCTTCTACGGCTTTTTCTTGGGCAACTGATCTTGAAAAGGTAATTATTTGGTCTCTCCTTGTAGAGTAGCCACCTTGTTGTTTAGCTTCTCAAATATCTTGATAGTGAATCCCTTAAGCATGAAGGCGGCCGAGCCATGAATGTTCTTCAAGAGAATCTCAATGTCATGCTCCTCAGACAGCCACAGTTCACACTTCATACTCAGGTTACGCCATCGGAGAATATAATCAACAAGTGACTCACCGGGGTGCACCACGGTGCTGTTGTGCTACAACAAGATCACATATAGTAACCCTTTGCTGAGCTCCAGCAAATCTCTTGATGAAGAGTTGGTCTAACTTAGCAAATGTCTTTACTGAACTGTTGGGTAATTCAACATACTAATCAAAAGAAATACCCTAGGCTATTAATAAAGAGCTTAAAGAGTAAAGCATCACTGTCATCTGCATTGCAACAACTAGCCCTAAAGAAAGCTATGTACTGCCTCGAATTTGCCATTGAAGCTTTTGAAGGAAGGAGGCATGAAACCCTTGGGATACTGGATAGCATCGAATTCCTCTGGGTAGGGTCTACCCTTTAGAACCGATGATTCTCCTTGGGCTTGAGCCAAAGCTTCCTTCACCTATTGCTCAATAATGGATTTTAGATCTTTTTCTTGTATGGAGGTACTTGCCACTACCTTCCTATACATGCTAGTGCTACCTTGCTTTATGGGAGTATAGTCTTGGTAGGGTCCAAGACATGCACTACCTCTGGCTAACTGACATCGATTGTAATAAGATGAACTAGAGGGGCTTATTTTTGAAGCACTAACACTGCTGCTAACAAGTCCTGTAACTGACGTGCCATTCTATCAATCTGCTCATCTTTCTAGCTCAATTGAAGTTAGAGGTGTTGGGTTGATTCTGTGGTGTCCTCTTGATCAACCTCATCACCTTCCATGGCCTGTTGTTCCCTAAGAAGAGATCTCTTATCAACCATGCATAATCTAGCTGAATCCCCCATCAATTCATCTTCATTGGGATCAAAGCTGACTCTCTCTTCATCGGACCAGGCATACCCCAATATCTCCCCATTCTCCATAAAATAGTGTGCAACTATCTCATCTAAGGAATGATCCAACTCAACAGGTACAAACAATTTAGGCTAATCGGTGTGACCTATCATGAGCGAGAGGCAGAACCTGCTATCATCGAGTCAATGCGGACTGCTAGATGAATGATACTCCTAACTACTACTGGCTATAAGAGGGATAACAATTTTAGGATGTTCCTCTACCACTGCTGTAATTGAACTGTCATCTGGAATATTTGTAACAACTATCACCATCTCCACATCAGACTGTATGGGCAGAGTTGGTGAAGGAACGACCACGATGCTTTGGGGTTGCCATTCCTTCCGCACCACCACTAGGGCAGAAGGTTGAGCAGGAGAGCTCGACCTTACCACAATGGGTAGTGTAGGAGGTAGGATCCTTGGCCAGGATCACCAAGGGGTAGGTTTTCCACGGATCACGGCCTTCATGGGTGGAATGGGAGATGATGTAACCTGTACTAGCGATGGTGGACGAGAGGTAGAGCGGTGGGGTGGAGACACCACCGACTCTTTGTGCACAGGAACTTCCCTTCTATGGTGGCTGGTCCCAGCGAGAAGAACACTATTAGTATGGTCAGCGCAGGTAGCACGTCGAGCTAGAAAACCAATCAAAGCAGAAGTGATCGACTAACGGTTGAACCTCTGTCGCTCTCTGCTAGTAACATGTGAAGTATGGGCCTCATAGACCCTCTGCTGATGAATCTACCTCCCCACGCTATGAGGGATAATAGATTGAAGGTCAAGCGTGTCTTAGAAGCGTTGTATACTAGCAAACGGTGGAAGCGTCGACCTCTACTCCTAGAAGCTGTTGGTGCATGCAGGAGGAGATGATGAACGAATCCTCTTGGCATCCTTTATGTTTGATCCAGAGAGAGGATGAAACTCATTTTCTATAACCAATGGTGAAGTGATGATGGGAGACTCATCCATGGCTGATCGAGCTGCTACCTTTAGCTCCCTAATTATTAGAGTGTAGAATCGTTTGATCATGCAGTTCTTATTCCTATGCTAGGTACGTGTAGGATGGGAGGAGTGCGAGATAGATCCATACTCAAATGTCAGGGAGGAAAGACCTGAAACTAGGGAGCCTTACCCTTAGAAGGTACATATGGTAAGGTGCTAGCCCGCACTGGGGCAACATGGGCAACTCACGGGATGAGCTGGCGAGTTGAGCTGGGTCTATAGTTGAAGTCATGTGTACCCACAACTTTCCTCTTTAGTGAGAAGAAATCATGTCGGTAAGTCTATCCTCCGCTGGCCACGCGGTCATCTTCATCTTGTTGTGGTGAGGGGAATGCCCTCACAAGTGATCCTGGCCCCCTCAAATCCCCGGCCAAAGTAAATCAGGTGGGTGTTGTCCAAACATGGGAAGTTAGCCTAATCTAGAGCTAGATCCATACTATAGGGGGAAGGTGAAGACAAATTTAGAGAACCATTTCAAAAGCGTAGTAACCCTGTAGCATTTGCAAAGAATCTGCAATGAGAAATGAACTTGTATCAGCTTTTTGTCTCCATAGATTTTTGTGAATTTTGAATTTGAAAATTTGAACCCACATCCAACAACTTGGAAGTGTTAAGTGAGGTTCAAATAGATTTGAAGAGATTGATTGAAAGAGGAATTTGAATTTGAATGCAAACTTCAACAAATTTAAGTATGTTGAAATATGGATTCAAAATTTTGATAGGATGCTTCCATAGGTTCATTGTTGTTTTGAATTTCAATTTTTATGATTTTGAGGACCCATTCCTTTAAGAAATTTAGGTATGTTAAAGTAAGGTTAAATGATTTTATTTTTGTATGATTATTTTGGAATTTCATTTACTTAACAAATATAGGTATGCTAAGTAAAGTGTTTGAGAATGATTGTTTCTTTTGGTGAATTTTGTTTTGATTTTGGAAAAATTTGGAATTCTTACTTAACAAATTTAGGTGTGCTAAGTGAAGAATCTAAGTATATTTTGTTTAATTTTTGAAAATAGGATCCTTAGCAAATTTAAGTATGCTAAGAAAATCCTGAGTATTTTATTTTTTTGGAATGTTTTGATTTTTGAAAAGGGTAGGAGCCTTAGAAAATTTTGTGTGCTAAGGGAATACTAAGTGTTTCATTTTTTTGATGTGTTTTTAAAAGTGGAGATTCAATTTTAGCAAATTTGGCATGCTACAGATGAAGTCCCACTTGGTTTTGGGAAATGGAAATTTCACTTAGCAAATTTGAGTATGCTAAATGAAATTCCAAATTGTATGTTCAAAATTTTTGATTTGTTTTGGTTTTGAAAAATGGAAACTTCTCCTTAGCAAATTTGGTATGCTAAGGGAAGAAGTTCCAAATGGTGTTTGAAAATTTTTGAAATATGATTGTTGATTTTGATTTTGATTTTGAATTTGAAAACTTTACTTAACAAATTTGGGTATGTTAAATGAAGTTCTAAATGTTGATTGAAAATTTTAATTTTTTGGATTTGGATACTTCACTTAACAAATTTGGGTATGTGAAATGAAGTTCCAAATGTGTTTGATTTTTTTTTTTTTTTGGATTTTAGATTTGAAAACTTCACTTAACAAATTTGGGTATATTAAATGAAGTTCCAAAATGTTGTTTAAAATTTTTTTGAGATATGAATTTGGAGACTTCACTTAACAAATTTGGGTATGTTAAGCAAGGTTCCAAATGTGTTTAAAAAATTTGAATTTTGAATTTGGAGACTTCACTTAACAAATTTGGGTATGTTAAGTGAGGTTCCAAATGTGTTTAGAAAATTTTGAAATATGATTGTTGATTTTGATTTTTGGACTTGGAAGGGCCACTTAATAAATTTTGTTATGTTAAATGAAGTTCCAAATGCGGTTTGAAAATTTTAATTTTGAATTTGGAAACTTCACTTAACAAATTTGGGTATGTTATATGAAGTTTCAAATGTTGTTTGAAATTTTTTGAAATATGATTGTTGATTTTGATTTTGGATTTGAAAACTTCACTTAACAAATTTGATTATGCTAAATGAAGTTCCAAATGTATGTTTATGTTTGAAATTTTTTTGAAATATGATTGTTGAACTTTTAATGTTTTGAAAAGATGACTTTTATTCAACAAATTTAAGTATGTAGAATGAAGATCAATCTTATTTTTATGAAATTTTTGTTTGGTGTGTGATTATTACTTTTTGAAAGAGAGAATTCCAACTTGAAACATATGTGAGATATGTTCAAGTGGGATTTCCCAAATGATATTTATTTTTAGTTGGGAATGAAATCTTCATTTAATAAATTTAAGTCTATTAAATGAAGGTGTTCATGAGTGCTTTTTGAAAATTTTAATTTTGTTTACAAATCAACTTTTCATTTAGTAAGTGTGAGTGTATTGAATAGAGGAATTCATGTATGCCTTTTGAAAAGTTTATGATTATGATTGTGATTTTTGGAAAGGATGATTGTTCATTTTATTTCGAAAATGAAATCTTCATAAAAGTGAAGTAAAAGAAGATGTTCATTTGTGCTTTTGAAAAATATTATTAGTTTTATTTTTGAAAATCCCAACATGTAATAATTATTGGAATTATTAAATGAAGGTGACAAAATTTTGTGGAAAATATTTTATTAAGTGCATTTTTGAAAAGGTGCTTTTGGAAAAACAAAGTTTTTTATGGAAGATTTATTATTTTAGGATGAACATTTCCTTATCATGAAAATGGTAAGAAGGAAGTCTTTACAAAGGTTTATTTTTGTTTATATCTTTTCATTTTACCCATTGGAGAACCCAAATGGGGTTTTAAGACCAACAAGGAATGTGATCCTAAAACCTAAAGATGTTGGCTAACTCAACTCAAGAATGAAATGAGCTAAGTACCAATGGAAAGAAGGATAGTCTTGGATTCATACCAAAGTATAAATCCACTTTTGATACTCAAAGATAATGATCATTTACCAAAGATAGAGAGAGGAACCATCCCCAGCGGAGTCGCTAAAAAAATTTGTGGAGAAAAATTCCTAATAAGGGTGATCGGAGTCGCCTTTCAAATCTGTTGGTGAGAAATGAAAGAGGACAAGACCCTTATAGAAATTCATCTTTTAGGATGTCATGTAGATCCATATATATACTTATTCAGGTGTTCAAGTACGTCATCAAGGAATAGTTTACTATCTCAAAAGATAGAAGTCACTACTCTTTAATGGACCTAATCACCTCAATAAATACTCATAAGGATGATGGGTCTGCATATGTACCTGAGATTCTTCCCCTACTTTACATGAAAAAGTAAAGTAGGATTTATTTTAAACTGAATTCATTAAGTTCCCTACAGGGCCAAAGCCCCATAGTTAATTACATCCTAAGGGATGTGATCCCTTAGAAAAACTCTCGATTAAGATAAATGATCGTTGTCTTTGAATATTTCAATAGGAAAAGGAGTATCAATCGATTGGTTTATTTTTAGAAGATTAAATGGGATTGATCAAAAGAGGGAGTTAATATCAAAGCAAAAATGAAAGATAAGTAGGAGATGCTCATGATGCTAGGAAACCTAGCGAGCATCTCAAACTATCCTATAGTTGGGCTTTACATTTTAGAAATTGATTTAATTTATTTGAGTTATATTTTTCATTAGAAGTTTAAGACTTAAGATTCCTTAACACAAGATTAAGGAAATGCCTAAGAGGTGAGGAATTATGTTTATGACCCACAAGAGGAGAAGCAACCTCAAAACCTAAATCTAGGGAGCTTTGGCGAGGGCTAAAAGCACAACCTAAATCTAAGGTGAAAAATGGGTCATTGGTTTTCTCCATAAGAGAGGATAAATCATCTAATAGCTTGGACTTACAACCGCCTGGGGGTGGTCTCCAACTAACTCCTCCTACAATTTTAAATACATATAGGCAAGTCTTTATGCTTATGCAAGGTAGCTAGGGTGTTATTATTTAGAGAGAGACTAAGTCCTTAAACTCACTCCCTAAAGAGACTAGATCATGTAAAGGGACATGCTTCAAATGACCTAAATATAATGCAATTTAAATTTTATTTTATTTTTATTTTGGACAATTATTTTGACTCAGGCTAATAGGATTCATATGACTAATGCATGAGAAATAAAGTTGTTGGCCAAAATCAGCGAGAAGGGAGGAGTTTCCACCATAGCTCTCAAAGGTTAAGCCAAGTTTCTCTGGCAAAAGTAGAAGCCCTCCAATCAAGAGTGAAATAAGATGTATTTATGCATGATATTATAAAAGAAATGCATATCTAGCTAAGGAGCTGCTAATTCTTTTATCTTGATTTTAAACCTAAGCTTTAATTAAGATTATGAGTTATTTAATTTAATTTTGAGCTATTAGTTGGGTAAAAGATTTATTTATTTTTCCTAAAGAGCCTAATCCACATCCAGGCCATGCATAAAGTAAGAAGATACTAGGAAAAACATGTCACTTAATGCAAAAGCTAAACAAATCATCAACCAATTTATAAAGTTAATCGCAAAAAGAATAATAGGCCGTTGTGATATGGAACCATTGCACAAATCCAAAAATATCAAATGTTGGTAGTCGAGCTCTACCCTTATACAACCCATATTACAAATAAATTAAATTACTATTAAGCAAGGAATTCATTGTTATGGGGACCTTCGAGCTTTATTTCTTCTTTCTTCTTTCTTCTTCTTTTCTTCTTTCTTCTTTGGTTCCTTCTTTTAGATGATTGAAAGGTTGATGCTCCAAGGCTTCACATAGTGCATAAGATAGAATCTTATGACTAATTTACATGAAAAGGAAAAGTGGAAATCTAACTAATATCTATAAAATAAAGGTTAGCTAAAATAAACCACACAAATCCCAAGCATGTATATTGGACTTGTCACCCCACACATGGGTGACTAAGTCCACTTGGCCAATTAGATTATGCTTAGGGGTATAAAGCACCTGCAAGTAAAAGCATTTATATTTTTATTTATGATAGCACCCCTTAAGCACAATCCCCTACAGAAAAGAATAGTTCGACTAAGAACATCTTACATTTCATTCTATGAGCATACACCCTAACATCTGATCTAAAAAATATATCACAAAATAAAAACAAACATCAAACTATGCATCGACCTAACCTAAAGCTAGAAGTTGTGACTTAGGCTAATGTGTGTGTTTAGAAGGTTTGTGTGGTATGCTTAACTATGGCTTTAGGTTCAAATTTTCTAAGTATGAAAACATGTTCAACTTAGAGGAGAGTTTCATTTAAGTTATTTAATTATTTTAGGTTGATTTTATTTAATATTTTGATTAGGTTCAAGTGAATCCTACAATTAATTACTAAATTATGAAGAGTGGGAAAGAAAAGAGAACTTCTCTTTCCTTCCTTAACCTAAGTAATTTTTAAAGTAGATTCACATTTTAGATTTATTTAGGTGAATGTTTTGATCAAATATTTTAATCAATCCTAAGTTTAGATGAGCTCTAAACAAATCTATTCAAAAATAAAGGCATTTTAAAATTAAATTTTATCAAAATTCACATAAAATGCATTACTTCATTTTCTTTCCCAACATATATAACATGCATATGGATGGACCCTAAGCATATTTATATATACAAATGAGAATATATAACATACTTTATGATGCATTCTAAGTAATCCATTTAAGGAAATTTGAAAGTTTAATATGCATGATTTTGTTTAAGTAGAAAAGGGTTTCTTTATCCAATTTTTCAAATACACACATGAAAGTAGGAAAAACATAAGTGAGTACAACGCCATTGTTAACGAGAGGTCTAAGGTAGAAGACCTACTTAGGGCTACTTAAAGCCTCTTAACCTCGAGATTGTCCAGACTAATATAGCACTTTCCTTAAATACAAACATATGTATAAAGGAAATGAAATGGAAAGAGAGAAGAATGCAAAAGTTGCATTAACGGATTCAAGTATAGGTAGCCCTTCTTAGGTGATAGCATATGGATGAATAGAATATGGTATTAGGTAAGTGTTAGGTTCTTTTCCAATGAATCCTACATCTTATCAACTCCTATTCAAAACTAGGCTAACATAAAAGAGAAGGGAAACATGTGCTTTATAATCTTTCACATGCAAGATCATAATTAAAATATAAGTAGCATACTTTCATATTTGATATTTGATTTATATGTTTTGAAAATAATTTGAATTTAGTTGTGATAATAGACATTCATATTTCTACTTTGGCCAATGCATGCAAATTTGACATAAAGTAAATAATTTTCATTTTTAAATTTGAATTTGAAAAATATGAATGCATGAAGCCATATGACATACAAATTTAACATGTTGGGGAAAGAATCAAAGCAATGAAAGCATGTAAGAAAATTCACTTTAATTAAATCTTAAAGACATTATAATATAATAAGAAAGTTTAAAATAAATCAAAGTGTATTCAATGTGATTTTGTTTAGTTTGAAGTTTGATTTAATTTTGAAATGGTGAGTTGAGTTTGTTGTTC
Source organism: Cymbidium sinense (assembly GCA_021442155.1). Lineage (NCBI taxonomy): Eukaryota > Viridiplantae > Streptophyta > Magnoliopsida > Asparagales > Orchidaceae > Cymbidium > Cymbidium sinense. The sequence goes on from CM038215.1 coordinate 124,161,289, forward strand.
CTAACCCATTCCCACATGTGTTTGATATTTTTGTTTAATTTTTAAATGATTAGATCCATTTTTTATGTATTAATTAGGTTAATGTATGAATTAAGTAACTTAATTAACCCTTACCTATACCACCTTAGAATAATTAACCAAATAATTATGAGCCAATGAGATGACATAAAAACTCACAAGGACTTTAAATTTGTAATGCACCTAATAAGAAATATGCCTAATGCAATTTGGCTCACAATTAATAGTTAATTAAGTTAAGGGGTTTAGCATAATTAATTTCAAAACACCCTTTCATACATATGAATTGGGTTTTGATTTTATTAATTGAACTTAGGCTATTAAACACCTAAGCATCTACCCAAAATAGATTAATTAAGTTTTGGAAGTTTTTTTTAGAATTTTTAGAAATTAAATAAGGAGATAATTAATGAATTAACCCTTAATTAAGAGAAGATTAAGGAAAGAAAAGGGGGTTTAGGGAATAGCTTAAGGGAAATGCCCCAACATTATTCTCTAAACCTCCTATCTACTGTATCTAACCTTAATCAACCCTAATCATGGATTAAAATGACTAATACTAATTATGGTTAGGTTAAATTAATTAAATCCATATGCAATTCCCCTAATTAAACCTTCAATAAATCCTAAGAAAATTAGGGGAGGCAGAAGTCATCCCCTAAAATATACCTAAGAAGTTTGGGATTAATCAGAGGCTCAATTAAAAGGTAATTAGCAAAATAAAGTTTCCAATAAAACCCAAAATCAGAGAAAAGAATAATTTAAAATCCCTTGAAATTAATTTTAAAATATTCTAGATTGAATTATCTTTCCATAAAAAATTATTTCATATTTTTTTGAATATTATTGAGATAGATATGAAATTTAGAAGATCTAGATTAATTTACATTTAATTAAATCCCTAACTAATCCTTTAGCTCACGACGTGACGCGTGGTGGCGGTGGTCAGCACGCTTTACACGCATCGCACCGTGAACCCGCCACTTAAATGTTAAATCCAAAAAGAGGCGTGATGGCGGATGCACTTTGATCTCTATCTTCCGATCAAAGATCGGATGACTAGAGATCTCCCCGTGGTTTTAAAAAGGATAGATCAAATTCTAAATGTGGGAATAATCTTGGTCGTCCATCCAAAATGCACGGATGGATGTCCAAGATCATCCCAATTCTTCCCCTTAGATAAACAGAGATTGTCAATGTTCAAGGGGAAGATTCGAGCTCGATTGAGCTGGGATTCAAACCAAACTTAACCCACACCATCTAAAGGCAATGACATCACTTCCAATGGTGGGATTTGTTTGAATTGAAAATTCTTTTCACAAAGGAACAACACCTCCTATGCTAAGTGGTAAAAAAATTCTATACCTCGTCAGAGGTGATCACTGGCTCTCGAGATCAATGAGGTAGCTTTGTTTAGTAGAGATGAAGCCCTGTTGAAATTCTTAGGCCTTGGGGTTGAGTGACTTGCTCTATGGACCAACACCACTTGAAGATCGTTGCGACTTTGATCCAATTGCTCCTCTCCTTGCTATGGGAACTCCAATGGAAGCTTGAGTGTGCTCGGATTTACCTTTAGAAGAAGTGTGTAGGAGGAATTGAGGTGGTTTTCAGAGTAGAGGAAGTTCAAGATTGGATTGAGCTCCTCTATTTTCACACTGTGCAAAATCGAGAAGATGAAGTTTGATTTCACTCTAAGAAGCTTGGGGAGTCTGAGGACTTGCTTCTCTGACTTCCCTAAGTTCAATCGAAATGAGGACTGATGGATTTGAATTCAAATAGGGGGAGTATATCTCCCCCTTGAAAGATCGGACGATCGCAAGATTATTTATCATTTTAATCCAATTAATCACAATAGGAGGGTTGTTTGATCAGTTAGATGTTTGCACATGGTCAGTTTGAGGCCTTGAGTGGATTGCCAAACTCCCATGTGCTTGAAATTAAGTGAGAGATGGATTTTGAATTTTCCATTTTGACCCATGGGGTCGGGTTTGGCCATGGGGCTAATTGGGCTGAACCAAACCTATTGGGTTGGGTGCACCACACTTCATTAGGCTTTGAGCTATTAAGAAAGCATCAAGTTGATATAAATAGGGCATGACCAAATTACCCATGGTAATTTTGCTGATTTTTCACTTTGGACATGTTGGGTATGTGGAAAAACTAGGTTTGTTCAAATTTCATGAGATTTGGAATTCATTTGATAGGGTTTGGCTCATGTTGACCCATTTAGGTCAAAATGGGTCAACTTGGGTCAAGTTAACCAATTGGTCAAATTGGGTCAAACCAAGGGTTGGGTCAAGTTCATATGACCATTTGAAATGTTTTGGTGGCTTTGATTTGATTCAATTTGGTATAGTTTTGAATTTGGCTCATATGACTTCATTTAGGTCAAATGGGTCAAGTTGAACCATTTGACCCATTTGACCTATTTGAGGTAGGTCAAGGGTAGGCTTAGGTTAAGTTAGTTATATGGAGTGGAATGGTATCTTTGCTTCCAATCAATTTTGGTTAAGTTCAAATTCGGCTCAACATGACCCTTTAGGTCAAGTTGGGTCTAAGGTTAATTGGGCTAGGTTAGGTCTAGTTGGCTAATTAAGGCTTTGGTCATGTTCAACAAGTGGTTTAGAATGAACCTAACCCATTGGTTTGGATCAATTTGGCTTAGATCAAGTTTTGACACATTTTGACTTTTTAGTTCAAGTTGGGTCAACTTGAGTTAAGTGGCCAATTGGGCTAGGTTAGGCTCAAATGTTGGCTTGGTCACATTAAACATAGGTCATGAGTGAATTTAGATCAATGGTATCAATCAATTTGGCCTATGGTGGAATTTGGCTATGTTACCATTTATTTTGGGCAAAGTGTTAACTTGGTCAACCTTAAGTTTGACTTGGTTTGACCCAATTTCATTGATTGATCATCCCATGATGATTGTTGATCATGATGAGAGGCATAGATGAGTTTAGTTCAATCCAGTTTGGTTAGGATTGAAATTTGGCTCATAAGGGTACTTTAGGTCACTTTGGGTGAAATGAGCCTAAGTGGGTCAAATGGCTTGGTCAAAGCTTGATTTGAGCTTGATTGATCTTGTGTATGGACTTATGATTGAAATATAAATCTATTTATAAGTGGTTTGAAGTCAAATGGGTTTTGATTCATTTGACAATTTCATATTCAAAGGAAGAATATGAAGGGATTTTGGGTTTGATTTTTGAATTGGATTTTGATTTAGTGATTGAAGTTTTTATTTATATTTAGACCCATGATTGTAGGGTTGATTGAATCATGAGAGAAAATCAAGAGTTTGGCTTGATTTGAAGTTGATTTGGTTAAGTTCAAGATTTTGACTTGAAAGATCTAGGTTAGATTTTGAGTGGATTTGAGTTTGATTTTTGGAATGGGTTTTGATTGTTTGAATTTATATTTCATTTATATATGTGAATATAAATGAGAATATAAATTGATCATGAGAAAATTTCAAAGATTTGAAGTGGTTTAATCATGATTTGGGCTAAGTCCATTAAGAAGGATTTAATGGTCTTAGGAAAATTTCATGAAGTTTGGAGTTTGAATTTTTGAATTTGGTTTGATTGGTTTATATTTATATTTCATTTATATATGTTTATATAAATGAAGATATAAATGAGTTTTGAGAAAATTCCAGGAGTTTGAATTGGTTTGATCATGATTTAGGCTAAGTCCATTAATGGAAATTTAAGGACTTAAAAAAGATTTGATTTGATTGATTTCTATGTTTATATTTCATTTATATATATGAATATAAATGAGAATATAAATGCGTTTTGAGAAAATCCCATAAGTTTGAATTGAATTGATCAAAGTTTAGGCTAAATCTTTAAGGGAAAACTTAAAGGACTTAGAAAAATTTTAGATTTAGAATTTAATTTGAGGATTTGATTTGATTGATTTCTGTTTATATTTCAGTTATATATGTGAATATAAATGAGTTTTGAGAAAATCCCATGAGTTGGAATTGGTTTTATCATGATTTTGGCTAAGTCCATTAATGAAAAATTAAAGGGACTTAGGGAATTTTCATGAATTGAGTTGGAATTTTGAGTTCACTTTGACTAATTTGAATTTATATTTTATTTATATCTGTGAATATAACTGAGAATATAAATGAATTATGAGATAATCTCAAATATTTGAATTGGTTTTCATCATGATTTTGGTTAAGTTCTTAAGGGAAGATTAAGGACTTAGAAGGATTTGGACTTAGGAATTTTGATGGATTTTGATCATGGGTTTCAATCATAGATTTCAATCATGGATTTCAATCATGGAATTGATTTGAGTTTGGAGAAAATTAAATATAATTGATTTAGAGTTTGACTTGAAAGAGGAAAGTGAGGAATGGTTTAAGTTAAGGGTAGGAAGTTTTCCTTACACCCCAGGCCTATATGGCTAACTCTTAGTCTAGTGGGTTGAGTGTCCACCTAATCACTAGATGTGTCTTAAGACTAAGAACTCTTAAAGTCTAAGAGAAGTTCTACCCCTAAGATGGAGAGGTTGAGAGCTCATTCTAAAAATGAGATCAACATGGACTTAGCCTTAACCAAGTCCAAATCAACCCCAACCCAACTGATTTCTCTCAATTATCAAATTCAATTTCAAATCCAAATTCCAAATTATTGAAATCTATAATTAAATCCAAATTCCAAATGATTGATATCCATGATCAACTCCAAATTCCAAATTCCAAAAATTTCTTGTTAAGTCATATGAGCCACCTTCATGTGCTTAGCCAAAATTCCTTCAAATCAACTCAAACATGGTTGATTTCTTTTTAAATCAATCATTCCTTCATTTATACTCATAAATATAAATGAAACCCACTCTTCAATGACCAAAAATAAATCAAACCAAATCAAAATCCAAATTATCCCTTTCAACCTACATCCCTGAGCTTAATCAAATTTGCTTCCAAATCACTCCAAACTCAAGTGATTTTCTCATGACCCATTTATATCTTCATATATATTCACAAAGATAAATGAAATATAAATTCAAATGTCCAAAACCAAACTCAAATCAAACCAGATTCCCAATTTTAGCTCTTTTAGCCAAATTTTTTAACGTGGCTAAATGAAACCCAAATCAACTCAAAACTCATGGATTTCTTCATGATTCAAGTATTCCTTCACTCATTAATCTAAATATAAACATAAACCATCATTAACAAACCAAATCCAAGTCAATCCAAATAAACCCAAGTTAACCCTTTTGACTTGAAATTGTCATATGAACCAAAACTCATTTGGCTCCAAACCAATTGCAATTGGATTTATATTTCAATCCCAAGCTCACATGTGAGTTCAACCAAATTTGAATCAAGCCTTGATCAAGCCAATTAACCCATTTAGGCTCACTTGACCTAAAGTGACCTAAAGGACCTCTTTGAGCCAAGTCCTAATCCAACCCAAATTGGATTGAACTAAGCCCATCTAAACCTCAACCTTGACCAACAATTATCGTAGGGTGATCAACCACATTGAAAATGGTCAAACCAACTCAAACTTAGCCTTTGACCAAGTAATCACTTAGCTCAAATGAAACCCAAACAAGCCAAAGTCCACCATATGCCAAATTAATTGAAACCATTGATCCAAACTCATTCATAATCAATGATTGAACATGATCAACTCATCAATTTAGCCAAACCAAGCCTAATTAGCCACTTGATCTAAGTTGACCCAAATTAGCCTAAAAAGCCAAAATGGGTCAAATCATGATTTAATCCAAATTGATTACAACCAATGGCTCAAGTTCATTCCAAATCACTTGTTGAACATGACCAAAGCCATGATTGAGCCCAAGTTGACTAATTGGTCAACTTGACCAAACCTAGCCCAAATTCACCTAAATGGTCAAATTGACCAATATTCAAATTAATTCTAAATTAAACCAAACCAAAGCCTACAATCATTTTCAATCAACCAATTGAACTTGACTCAACTCCTAACTCAACCCAATATGGTCAAATTGGTCAAATTAGTCAACTTGACCAATTTGACCCTTTTGAATCCAAATGAGTCAAATTTAAACCTAAGCCAAACCATATCAAATTAATCATACCAAAACATTCCAAATAATGATTTAGACCTAACCTAAGCCTTGGTTTGACACAATATAGCCAAGTGGTCAACCCAACCTATGTGAACATAATTGAACCCTTTTGCGCAAATTGAGTTAAAACACTTCAAGCCATCCTCATGGAACCCTATTGGCCGACCAAACCCAAACCCCTTAGGCCACCCCCAAAATCCAAACAAGCTCACCTCAAGTTGACTACCCAATGGACAAAGCCTCCACCTTGGATTCCTACTCTAACTAGCAAAATCCATTTTGCACTTCCCATGTCAGCCCTCTGTTTACTAAATGAGGTATTCCTAGAGTTCACTAGCCCACTCTAAGCACCATAGAACTTACCTTGTACCAAAGGTAACTCACCAAGCCAAGCTCACTCTCCCCCATCCATGATCAAACCCGACGAGTGCAAGGAGAACCAAATCCCCTCTCACCTGCCCATATCAAGCTTTGAGACCCATGACATGGCTTTGGCCATTCATGGCGTGCCACCTCAGATTGACGGTGACCCCTCTGACAACTAGACGGTGGTGAATTTATAGAATTTGTGGGAATGATCCCGTCTATCCACCTGGCTCAATTGAGGGATATACTCCCTCATTTCAATCAGTTTTGAATTCAATTCAATCCCATTAAGCTCAAGAGAAGTTTTCAAAACTCCCCAAAGCTTTCTCAACTCCTCCCAAGCTCCCTCTTCCTCAGCCTTCCCCTCTTTACATAGAACTGAAACAGGACACCCCTATTTCGGTTCTAACTCCCTCCCGTTCAAGCAAACTTCAATTGCTTGTGCATACACCATCCTCCTCAAGGCGATCAATCACCTCAGATTCCAAGGAAATTGGAGTTCGATCAAGTGCATCATGGATTGGCCAAGCTTCCACACCAAATTGAGTTTGGATTCCTTCAACAGGGCCTCAACAAGGCGAAGCTACCTCCAGCGTTGCACCACCAGACATTAGCTCCTGTGAGATAATTTCTCAAAATTGTAGCTTTAGGCCTCTATGTGTTGGTATTTTGTGAAGGGAATCTCCATGTCGAAAGATCCTAGCCATTGCATGTTATTGCATGCTCTCTTAGATGGTGTGGGATCCATTTGATCCAAATCCATGCTCGGGTGAGCTCGGATCGAATGAAGAAAGATGAACAGTGCTCATCTCTCTTCGCTCGTGAATGAGATAGATCACGACCCGTCCATCTCATGTGATCAAGATGAATGGCTTTGATCAAATCTTGCGGTAGATCCATTAATTTCCCCCTTTACCCATGGATTAAACTGTGGTCGTCCGATCTTAGATTGGACGGCCCACAGAGAAAGCGCGTCCACCGCCTCTGAGTCAATGCGTGGATGTGACAACTTAAATAACTAATCCTGTTGCGCCACATGAAAAGCGCGCTGCCTCAGCAGCCATGTGACCCGATGGGATTAAGGGTTTAATTAGGGTTAATTAGTTAGTTTTTAATCCTAAAATTTCCTAAAATCACAACTAATTGTAAAAAACTCCAAAAAATACAAACTTAGGATTATTTTGAAGATATGTCAGAGGAGAATCTAGGAAAATTATAATTAATTAATTTTGAATAGTGACCTTTGCTTAATTAAGGTTTTATCAAAAAATTAATTAGCTTAATCACATCTTAATTAAGAACTCAATTAATCTCAAATTTTCTATGGATGTTTAGGGGGATGACCTCTGTCTCCCATATTTTTTGAGATTTTATTGATTGCTTAATTAGGAAAATCATTTAAGTAATCCCTAATCACTCTCTTAATCCAATTAGTTGTAATTAAAGGAAGAACAGTAGCTTGATTAATCATTTGAACATATTATCCCTATTAAACAGCAAGATCACATAGGAAATGTGATTGGGGACATTTTTCTTAATTTATTTCCAAAGTATTCTTTACCTTTGAAAACTAAAGTAATTAACGGTTAATGGAATAATTAATTGGTTAATTAGGAGACTAATCTTTAAAATGAGGGAATCAAAATCTAATTGAATGTGTAAATGATTTAGTTATTAGGATTAAGGCCTTGCTCTTGATCCTTTCCCCAAAGTTAATTTCATCATTCAAATTAAAGCATAACTAAAATATTTAATCAATTCATTAAAAGCCTAATGAAATTAAAATTAAAAATCAAATCATCCTAACTTAAGTAACCTTTAATTGATCTTGGGTAGCTCCTTGGGTGTTTAATAACCCAAGGTGAGAGATAATGAAATTATGATTAGCTCACATGTGTGAGAAAATCATAAAGTGTAATTAAGAAGCCTAACTTATAATCATAAGCCAAGGCCCCTTTCATTTCTTAAGAGCATTGCAAATTTACTTTTTATGGGATTGCATATCATAATGGCTTATTATTAATTAGTTAATTAGCTTAAGGTGATATAGGCAAGGGATAATTAATTCATTTCATTCATACCTTAACCTAATCGAAACATAAAATCAACTTAAATATTCTTCATTAAACGAAACTAATTCATACATGGGGATATGGGTTAGGATTAGCAAACCCTTCTCTTATTTCCTAAGTCAAATCAAATTCAAAGATAAAAATGTCTTTAAAGAATTTTGATTCATTTTAAATAATCTTATTTGATATGATTATCCTTAGGGATTAATTAGGGTGAATGAAATCATGTGTTTACATTCCTTTGTTTCTTTTCAATCATGCTAAATATTATTTGCTATGTGAAAATCATGCATTGTTGACCTCACTTTTGGAGTGAGCTCTCAACTTCTCTTTCTTAGGCATAGGACTCGTCTAGACACTAAGAGTTCCTTAGTCTTAAGACACTTCTAGTGATTAGGTGAACACTTAACCTAACCTTAGAGACTTAGAAGGGTTTATCATAGGATTAGACTATGCATTATGGATATAAGGCAACCCCTTACCCTATAGCTCAAAGCCAACCCATGTACACTCCTTCAAACCAATCCAAATCAAATCTCAAATCAATTCCAACTCAATTGATTTTCTCAAATATAAAATCAATTCCAACTCAATTGATTTTCTCAAATCTCAAATCAAAACAAAATCAATTCCAAATCCAATTCCAATCTCAAATGATCCAAATCAAAAATCAACTCCAAATCCAAGACCTTCCTAAGCCTTATGAATCACATCCATAAGCTTAGCCAAACCCTTCAAATCAACCTAAAGCCAAGTGATTTCTTTATAAATCACTTATTCCATAAATTTGTATTCACAATAATAAGTGAAATTGGCATCCAAATCAAATGAATATAAATCAAACCAGAATTAAAACCCCTTTTTCAAACTTTTGACCTACCTTAGCCAAATTCACAATCAAATCACTCCTAATTCACATGATTCTCTCATGGATCATTTATATTCTCATTTATATTCACAAATATGAATGAAATATAAATTCAAATGGCCAAAATCAAATCAATATAAATTCAAAACTCAAATCCAAACCCAATCTATATCCTTTAAGCCAATCTCTTGAACTTAACCAAATCATTCTCAAATCAATCCAACTCTTGGATTTTTTCTTCAAACAATCACCCCTTCAATCACATGCCCAAATATAAACATAAACTACAATCACCAAGCCAAAATCAAACTAACCCAAGTCAAACCCATGTTCATCCTTCTGACTTGAAATTGTCAAATGAACCAAAACCCATTTGACTCCAAACCACTTGCAATTGGCTTTATATTTCCATCATAAGTCCATATGTGAGTTCAACCAAACTTGAATCAAGCATTGATCAAGCCAATTCACCCATTTAGGCTCACATGACTTAAAGTGACCTAAAAGACTTTTGAGCTAAGTGCTAATCCAACCCAAATTAGATTGAACTAAGCCCATCCAAACCTCACATTATGATCAACAATCATCCTAGAATGATCAATCACCCAAATTGGGTCAAGCCAAGTCAAACCTAGCCTTTGACCAAGTCAACACTTTGCCCAAATGAGACCTAAATAAGCCAAAATTCATTATGAGCCAAATTGACTGAAACCATTGATCTAAACCAATCCCTAATCAATAATTGAACATGACCAAGCCCTCACTTAAGACAAACCAAGCCTAATTGGCCACTTGACCTAAGTTGACTCAAATTGACCTTAAAAGCCAAAATGGGTCAAATGATGATCTAAGCCAAATTGATTGCAACCAATGGGTCAAATTCATTCCAAATCACTTGCTGTACTTGTCCAAAGCTTCAATTGACCATTTAGACCTAACTTAGCCCAATTGACCATGAACTCAACTTGACCTAAAAGGTTAAATCAACTTGAAATCTAACCAAATCAAAATTAATTGAAACTAAAGTTGCAATACATTTCAAATGATCAACCAAGCCTGAACTAACCCATGACCTAACTCAATTTGGTCAAATGGGTCAAATTGGCCAACTTGACCCATTTGACCCAAATGAACCTAAATGAACCAAAACCAAATCTAAATCAAAGTGGGCCAAACCAATGATGCCCATAGGCTCCAAATGATCATTTGAACTTGACCTAACCCATGGGTTGACCCAATTTGATCAATTGGTCAACCTAACCTAATTGGCTCAATTTAACCTAAATAGGCCAAATTGAGCCAAATCAAATCAAATGAACTCCAAATCACTTGAAATTTGGCCCAACCCATTTTCAAATCTAGCCAAATCAAACTCATAGTCAAATAACCACTTTACCCTTAGGTCAAAAGGTATCCTATGACCAAATTCACTTAGAATTTGGTCATTTATTTCTCAAGACCACTTGAATCCTTCTATTAGTCCACATGGGCACCAATGAGGGTGGTGAACATGACCCAATGAGCTTGGGTTAGCCATGGCCCAAGGAAAGGCCAAACTGACCTCCCCAATTACATTTGAACACTTGGATTACCAAATACACTCACCACTCACATGGGCATCCACTCTCCCTCACTCTACTACCCAAAACAACCCATGTGGGATGTTTTGCAACTCAAACCGTGCCTCTAATCCAAGCCATTGAGCCAAAATGACAGAATAGCCTCTCACTGTCTAATCCAAGGAGGGGGAGATATGCTCCAACTCCTTCTCACTCAAACCACAAATAATCCATTCCTTAGAGCTAGAGTGGTTGAATTGAAGCCTCCCCAAGCTTTTCCAAGCCATTCCCGAGGTCCCCCATTTCCCATTTTCAATTTTACTCAATGCTAAAATAGGGGAGGTCAATTCAGAATCCAACTTATTCAATTCTCTATCAAAATTAAATTAACCTTGCACACACCATCCTTGGACTAAGGTGAGCTCAATTGAATCATTTTTCAAGTCTCCAAGCCACGAGAAGCATTACTTCGATCAAGAACGATCACCATTGAAGAGGAGTTTGGTCAACTGAGCGAACCACTTCAAATCAAGATTGAATTCTTTCAATAGGGCTTCATCTCTACTAAACGAAGCTACCTCCTCTGTTGGAAGTGCCGGTGATAGCCTCCGATGAGGTATGCCATTGACATAGTTGCTATAGAAAATTTTTCTTGGTCCTTTGTGAAAGAAATTATCAAGTCATGTGATCTCCACCATTAGAGATGCATTGATTGTGCTTCCCCAAAGGTGTGGCATGAATTTGTGCTCCATTCAAGCTCTGGTGAGCTCGGATCAAGCGACGATCAATGGACGACATCCGTTTCTCACCTCTCGGGAGGAGACAAATCACACACTGTCCGTTCCACATGATTGGAATGGACGATTTTGATCAGATCACGCTAGATCCACTGTGATTTTAAGCCTAAACCACAGAATTAATCTTGGCAATAAGAATCTTAGATCGGAAGGACCATAGAGAAAGCGCATCCGTCGCCAGCTGACTCAGCCAACGGATGTGACAACTTAAATAACATATCCCATTGCGCCACATGCAAAGTGCACTACGTCAGCTGCCATGTGGCCCGACAGGGTTTAATAATGCTTAATTAATCTGATTTTAATGGTGAAACTTTCAAAATTCATAACTAATTATAGAAAAATCCAAAAATACAAATAAATACTCATTTTAAAGATAATTTAGAGGAGAATAATATAAAATTAAAATAAATTAATTTTGAATAGTAATTCTCACTTAATTTGGGTTTATTAGAAATATAATTAAGTTAATTACTCTTTAATTACTCTAGCAATTAATTTCAAAATTTTTGAGATTGATTAGTGGGATGACCTCTGCCTCCCATGATTTTCTTAGAATTTATTGTTTGATTAATTAGGAGAATTGCTTGTCTCATTCTTAATCACTCTCTTAATGAATTAAATGATTAATTAACATGTTAAATAATGATAATTTCATTAATTAATCTTGATAATCATTATGAAACAGTGAATAGACATAGTGAATGAGATGAGAACCTCTTTTCTAATCTTTTTCCTAAGTTTATTTTATTTGGATAAACACTTAATCAATTTGCAATTAATTAATGGCTTAATCATCACATTAAATAATATTAATCAAACTCAAAACCAAATCATTCCAGAATTCAATCATTCAAATCTTGGATAGATTCTTAGGTGTTCAATAACCTAAGAGAATTCCAAAAGAAATTATAATCAAACTACTTATGTAGAATGGTTATGAAAGTACTTAATTAAACTAGTTTGCTTAATTAATCAATAATTATGAGCCAATTGCATTAGGCCCCTTCATTTCTTAGGTGCATTGCTGATTTAATTTTTATGTGATTGCATATCAAATATTAGCTCATAATTACTTGGATAATTATGATAAAGTGGTATAGGTAAGGGGTAATTTATGAATTTAATTCATACCTTAACCTAATCAAAATATAAAATCAACCTAATCATTCTAAATTAAACTAAACCAATTCATACATGGGGGAATGGGTTAGGACTAGCAAAACCTTTTCATATTTCTTAAGTCAAATCAAATTCAAAAATAAAAATCTCTTTAAGGAATCTTGATTCATTTTAAATGACCTTATTTTATTTGATTCTCCTTAGGAATTAATTAGGTGAATTCATATGATTACATCCCTTTATTTCTTTCCAATCATGCAAAATATTGCTTGCCATATGAAATCATGCATTCATCTCTTTTAAAAATTAATCAAATAAAATATTTTCTTTTATGTCAAATTGCATGTGTTGGCTAAAATTAAGAATATGAGTGACTATTAGCACTATTAAACCAAAAATTATCTTTTAAAACTTATAAATCAAGAATTATAAATGAGGTGACACTAGTTATAAATATTTATAAGCTTACATGTGATTATAGCATAAGATGTGTATTATGAAGTTCTCTTTTCTTTTCTTAATATGGATTCACATAGGATTTGCAAGTATATAGTTCATTTCAAAAGAACACAACACTTGCCTAAATCTACTCCTATGCATCTCTATATTTAGACATAGGAAGGATCTTCATATCACACATGTAAATCATACAACCAAATCAAACATAATTTCTTGGATGATTCTTTTTCCATTTGGTTCTTATTGTACATCTACATGTATCTAAAAAAAGTGCTATATTAGTTTGGACATCCAGGGGCTACGAGGCTATAAGTAATCCTAAGTAGGTCTTGTACCTTACGCCCCTGGTGTAGAAAATAATGGCGTCGTACTCACTTATAACTTTTATACATGTCGATGTGCATTTAGCTAATGGATGAAAAATCCCTCTTTTTTTACATAATAAAGACATGCATTAATGATCGAATTAACAAATGGAATATCCAAATTTTCAAATCACATCTCTTTGCATTCATCATCAAAGTGTGCCAAGATTTGCATTGCATGTATAGGTATGCTTAGGATTATTCATATGCATGATATACATGATGGAAAGAAATAAATGGGTGCGTGTTATGTGGTTGTAATCCACCCTAACCAATCCTAGGATGCCTTTTTTATTAAATAGGACTATTTAAAGAGAACCCAAACTTAGGACCAATTAAAATACATAATAAACCATTCACTAAAGAAAATTCATTAATTAATCTATTTTAGAAATGTTTTAAGGTAGGGATGAAAGAGAGCTCTCCTCTCTTTTCTTCTCTTTACAACATTTAGTAACTAAGTGTATGTTCATTCAAACCAAATCAAGTTACCAATTAAAATTAACAAATTAACTAAATCACATGAAATGTAACCACCATCTAAATTGAATCTTTCACACTTAGAAAATTCCAACCTTAAAGCCTAGCTAAGACATGCCACACAAGCCTAAAATGACACACATATTAGACTAAGTCACCATTTCTAGTTTTAGGATGGAGCAATGCATGGTTTGATGTATATTTTGTTTTATGATGTATTATTTTAAACTGGATGTTAGGGTGTATGTGCATAGACTGGATGATAAGGCAATCTTAACCTAATCATATTTTCTACAAGGGTTGTGCTTAAGGGGCGCTGTAATAAAAGTATAAAAATACTTTTTGCCATGTAGGTTGCTTATACCCCTAAGCATAACCCAGATCAGGACAGATGGACTTGGTTACCCATATGTGGGGTGCTAAGTCCAAATTATTCGTATAATTGCTTGGGTTATGTGGTATATTTAGCTAACCTTTATTTTACAGGTTTAGTTAGATTTACCATTTTCATTTTGATGTAAATTTTATAATTAAAATTTGGAATGAATGTTTTGGGGAATTAAGATGAACATTGGTTATAAGATCAAGTCTTATGTATCATGTGATGCATTTGGAGAAACCATATCCCAATCAAGTCAAAAGAAAGAGAGAAAAAATGCAAATCAAAATGAAGAAATGAAGAATGAAGAATGAAAAATGAAGACTTCCATAACATGAATTCCTTTTAATTATAATTATTCATTTGTAATCCGGGTCATATAAGGGTAGAGCTCGGCTACCCACATTTCTTTTCGAGTTATATGACGGTACCCGACCGCATCGGCCTTTTATTCTTTTGCGCTAATTTTATAAATTGGTTGATGTTATGTTTATGATTCTGTAATTAGGATGGCATGATTTTCCTAGTTTATTAATTGTTAGGTGATTGTTGAATGACCTGGATGCGATTAGGCTCTTAGGGAAAATTTTTTTTTCTATCCAATTAATCATTTCAAAATCAAACTAAATAACTCATAACCTCACCTAAAGTCTAGAACATAAATCAAAATAATAAAAGATTTATCAACCCCTTAGTTGGATGTTGTATGTCTCATGTCATGCATAAATCATATTGTCTCACTCTTGCCAATGGAGGGCTTCCACCTTTGCCAGAAAAAATGGCTTGACCTTTGAGAGCCATGGTGGAAACATACCTCCTTCCTTCTGATTTTGGCCCATAACTAATTTTCTCATGCATTAGGCATATATAATCTCATAGCCTATGTCAAATAAAAATGTCCAAAAATCAAAAAATAAAACTCGACAAAATGTGCATTAGATCTGTCATTATTCACGCCCTTCATGATCTAGTCTTTTAGGAAGTGAGTTTAAGGACTTTGTCTCCTTTCTAAACAAGCAATAGCCTAGCCATCTTGCAAAGCATAAGACTTGCCTACATGTATTTAAAATTGTAGCAGGAGTTAGTTGGCAACCACCCTAGGTGGTTGTAAGCCCAACAGTAGGGTGGTTTACTCTCTCTTGCAGAGATAAACCATATACCCATTTTCTCCTTAAATTTAGGTCGTGCTTTGGCCCTCGCCCAAGCTCACCAGATTTAGGATCTGAGGCTCTTTGAGGCTACAAGCATAAATTATCTCCTCTTAGGAATTTCTATAATCTTGTATTGTGGAATTATAAGCCCTAAATTTCTAATAAAATTTCAACTCAAACATATAATTCTCCTCAATTTCAAAAATATAACGCCCAATCATAGAATAATTTGGGATGCTCACTAGGCCTCCTAATATCATGAGCATCCCCTATTCATCTCTCTTTTGTTTTGATAATAACTCTCCTCTTTTGATCAATCCCACTTAATTTTTAAAAAATAACTAATTGATTGATAGTCCTATATTTGTCATTCACTATGGGGGCTTGCCCTCATAGGGAACTTAACGAACCCGGTTTAAATAAACCCTACTTTATTTTTTTCATGTAAAGTAGGGGAAAGACCTATGGTACATTCGAAAGCCCGTCATGCCTTAGGAGTCCTCATTAGGTGATTAGGTCCATTATAGGGTAGTGACTTCTATCTCTCAAGTTAGTACTCTAATCCTTAATGTCATACTCGATCGCCCTAATGAGTACATCTGTGGATCCACGTGGTGTCCTCTCACATAAATTCACAAACAACACCCACAACATCCAAAAATAAACACCACGTGCATTCATTTCCCTTGAAAATTAAATAAATAAAATATTTTTTGTTTATGTCAAATTACATGTATTGGCTAAAATTAAAGATAGGAGTGGTTATTATCACTATTAAACCAAAAACTATTTTCAAAATCTATAAATCAAATATTATAAATGAAGTAATGCTAGTTATAAATATTTATAAGCTTGCATGTGATGATAGTATAATATGTATAATGTGAAGTTCTCTTTCCCTACTTTAATATGGATTCACATAAGATTTGCAATTATATAGTTCATTTGAAAAGAACATAACACTTGCTTAAATCTATTCCTGTGTATTTCCATGTTAAGGCCTAGGAAGAATTTCACATTGCACATGTAAATCATACAACCAAATCAAACATAATTTCTTGCGTGATTCCTTATCCATTTGGTTCTTTTTGTACATTCATATGTATTTGAGAAAAGTGGTATGTCAGCCTGGACATCCTGGGGTTGCAAGGCTTTAAGTAGCCCCAAGTAGGTCTTATACCTTACGCCCATGGTGTAGAAAATAATGGCATCATACTCACTTATAACTTTTATACATGTGAATGTGTATTTAGCTAATGGATGAAAAATCCCCTTTTTCTACATAATAAAGACATGCATTCATGATCCAATTAACAAAAATGAAATATTTAAATTTTCAAAATACATTTCTTTACATTCATCATCAAAGTATGCTAAGATTTGCAGTGTATGTATAGGTATGCTTAAGATAATTCATATGCATGATATACATGATGGAAAGAAATGAATGGGTCTGTGTTATGTGATAGTAATTCATCCTAACTAAGCCTAAGATGCCTTTCTTATTGAATATGGCTATTCAAAATGAATCTAAACTTAGGTTTAATTAAAAGGCATAATTAGACATTCATTAAAGAAAATTAATTAATCAATTTACCTTAAAAATCACTTAAAGTAGGGATAAAAGAGAGACTCTCCCTCTCTTTCTTCTCTTTATAATACTTAGTGGCTAAGTGTAAGTTATATGAAACAAAAGAAAACATTAAGTAAAAATTCCCAAATCAACTAAATCACTTAAAGAAAAATCAACCCTTCATAAATTAAATCTCTCACACTTAGCAAATCGTAACCCTAAATCTTAGTTAGGACATACCACATAAGCTCTAACACATGCACATTAGGCTAAGTCACCATTTCTAACTTTATGCTAGGGCGGTGCATGGTTTGATGAATGTTCATTTTTGTGATGTATTCTTTTAGACTGGATGTTAGAGTGTATGTGTGTAGCCTGAATGTTAAGCTAATATTAGTCTAATCATATTTTATGCAGGGAGTTGTGCTAAAGGGGCCACTGTAATAAAAATATAAATACTTTTACTGTGCATGTTGCTTAGCCCCTAAGCATAGCCCAAGTCAGAATAGGTAGACTTGGTTACTCATGCGTGGTGTGCTAAGTCCAAATTATTCTTATAACTACTTGGGTTGTATGACATATATTAGCTAACATTTATTTTATAGGTGTAGCTCGATTTACTTTCCTTTCTTTTAATGTAATTTTTGCATTAGGATTAGGATAAGTGTTATGGGGATTACGGATAATAATTTGTTATAAGATCATGTCTTATATATCATGTGATACCTCTAGAGCAAACTACATCCCACTCAAGCCAAAAAAAAGAAAGAAATGGATCAAATCAAGATGAAGGGATGAAGGATAAGGAATGAAGAATGGAGGATGAAGAATGAAGAACCCCATAACACTTATCACTTCACAATTGTAGTTTATTCTTTCTTTATACCAGGATGTATAAGGGTAGAGCTTGGCTACCCACATTTTTTTTCAGGTTGTACGATGATACCCGACCGCACCGAATTTTTATTCTTCTACGATAGCTTTATAAAATTATTTGATGTATTGTTTAGCTTGTGCATTAGAAATAGCACGCCTCTTTATAGTTTCTTTATGATGGGTGATTGTTGTGTGGCCGGATGCAATTAGGCTCCTAGAATAAAAATAAATTTTATATCCCACTAACAACTCATAACTAAAATTTTAAAATAATGCATAATCTCACATATATGCCTAAGAATTAAATCAAGATAATAAAATTTTTAGCAACCCCATAGCTAGATGAATGAATGTATAATATCATGCATATCACATTCTTCCACTCTTGCCAAGAGAGGGCTTCCATCTGTGCCAGAGAATAAAGGCTTAACTTATAAGAGCCTTTGATGAAAAGAAACCTCTTTCTCTCGTGATTTAGTCCACAATCAATTTCTCATGTATTTAAGCATACAAAATCCTATAGCCTATGTCAAAACAAGTCTAAAAATTAAATAAAACTAGATAAAATTTATATTAGATTAAGTCATCACTTATGCCCTTCATGATTTAGTCTCTTAGGGAGTGAGTTTAAGGACTTAATTTTTCTTCTAAGTAAATAAGAGTCTAACCATCTCGCAAAGCATAAGACTTGCCTACATGGATTTAAATTGTAGGAGGAGTTAGCTGGCTGCCACTCTAGGTGGTAATAAGTCCAGCAGTCGGGTAGTTTATTCTCTCTTATGGAGGTAAACCATATGCCCATTTTAGCCTTAGATTTAGGTCATGCTTTGCCCCTCACCAAAGCTCCCTAGATTTAGGATCTGAGGTTGTTGTTTCCCTTTGCAGGCTTCAAGCATAAATCCTCACCTCTTAGGTATTTCCACGATCTTGTATTATGGAATTATAAGTCCAAGACTTCTAATAAAAATTCAACTCAAACAAATAAAGCTTCTTAAATTCAAATGTAAAAAGCCTAACCATAGGATAGATTGGAGTGCTCACGAGTCTTCCTAGTATAATGAGCACTCCCTACTCATCTCCTTGGTTTTGATAAGAGCTCTTCCCTTTTGACCACTCCCACTTAATCTTCAAAATTATAACTAGTTCTTTTATAGCCTTATCTTTGAATTATTTAGAGACAACAATCGCCTAATTTAAACGAGAGTATTCTTAAGGGATTCATTTCTCCTAGGATGTAATAGCTATGAAGGCTTACCTCCATAGGGAACTTAACAATCCCAGTTTAAATAAACTCTGCTTTACTTTTCCATGTAAAGTAGGAAAAAAAATCTCTAGTATATCCGAATACCCATCATGCCTTAGGAGTCCTCATTAGGTTATTAGGTCCATTATAGGATAGTGACTTCTATCTCTCGAGATAGTATACTATTCCTTAATATCATACCCGATCACCCTAATGAGCACATTTGTGGATCACGTGGTGTCCCCTCACACAAACACACACAACATAAAAATAAACACCACAGGTAGATATACTCTTGGCTACACCTTAAACCACATCAAAGTGGAGCCCCATAATCATAAATCAAATCAAATCAACTAAATTTTTATCCTCAGTGGATTCCTCCCCAAATAAATCTTTGAAACCAAATCAAATTCTTATCCCTTGCGGATAATCCAAACATGCTTCCCTGGTGAAAGGTTCATGCACCCATCCCCAGCGGATTATAAATCCTGATCCCCAATGGATCTTCTTTCCCCAAATCATATTTGTAATCAAACTCAAAATCTTATGCTCTATCAATAACCTAAACTTGCTTCCCCAGTGGAAGGTTCATAGACTCAATCCCTCAGTAGATTCCTCCTCTCTCTTTTTGCCCTTGGAATAAGTTGAGTTGCATTGCATTAAGATCATGATCATGCCCACATCTCGGGTTTAGGGATAGATTATTTCCATTAGCACTTGTGATCCTTTGGACGTTGTTGATCATCTCAATCAACGTCAATATGTGCGGTGTGCCTTGTCAGTTACACCATACCTATTAGGGGTCCTTTTGTTGACCTCACTTTTGGAGTGAGTTCTCAACTTTCTCATCATAAATTTAGGACTCTTATAGACACTAAGAGCTCCTTAGTATTAAGACACTTCTGGTGATTAGGTGAACACTTAACCTAGGCCTAAAAACTTAGAAGGGTTAGCCATAGGGATAATTCATGCCTTAGGAACTTAGGGAGATTTGCCTGCTCTATAGCCTAAACCCAATTCATGCTTTCCTCCTCAAACCAAACCTCAAATTCATACAAAACCCAAACTAAATTTCCAAACTCTTAGTCAATCCCATGACCAAATCCAAGCTCAAAATTTTCCATAAAACTCATGATTGAACTCCATGGCCTTAACCTTAGCCAAGTCCAATTTAATTTCAATTCAATTGATTTTTTCAAAGATCAATTCAATCTCTCAATGATTTATCAAATCCAAATCCAAACTTAATTCTAAATGATTGAAACTTAAAATCAAATCCAATTTCCAAAATTCCTTCCTAAGTCATATGACCCCTTCTGATAAGCTTAGCCAAATCTCCACTTAAGTTATCCCAAACTTGATTGATTTCTTTATAAATCAATTATTCCTTCATTTAAATTCAAAATATAAATAAAATCTACACTTAAATGATCAAAACTAAATCAAACTAAATCAAATCGAACCAAATTCCTTCTTAAGCCGCATAGACCTACCTCCATAAGCTTAGCCAAATCTTACCAAACCAACCCAAAATCAATTTGTTTCTTTATAAATAAATTATTTCTTCATTTAT
Organism: Cymbidium sinense; assembly: GCA_021442155.1. Classification (NCBI taxonomy): domain Eukaryota; kingdom Viridiplantae; phylum Streptophyta; class Magnoliopsida; order Asparagales; family Orchidaceae; genus Cymbidium; species Cymbidium sinense. The sequence continues at coordinate 124,182,280 of CM038215.1, forward strand.
ATATATAAATATAAATAAAACCCACCTTCTAATGACCAAAAATAAATCAAACTAAATCAATTTTCTTTTGAGCCCTTTTGACCTACCTCCATGAGCTTAGTCAAATTTGCTTCCAAATCACTCCAAACTCACATGATTTTTTCATGAATCATTTATAACCTAATTTATATTCATAAATATAAATGAAATATAAATTCAAATAGCCAAAACCAAATCCAAGATCAAATCAAAATTCAATTTATACCCTTTTAATCCATTCCCTTGGACTTAACCAAAATCAACTTAAATCAAGCCAAAATCAATGGATTTTCTCTTGAATCAATCATTCCTTCAATCATCTATCCAAATATAAATGAAACCTATAATTATCTAGCTAAATTGAAATCAACCCAAGTCAAGCCCAAGTTATCCCTTTTAACTTGAAAACTTCAATTGAGCCAAAGTCCATTGGACTCTAAATTGATTGCATTTGAATTTATATTTCAATCATAGACTCATATATAAGTTCAACTAAAGTTGAATCAAGCTAAAATGAAGCCAATTGACTCATTTTGATCCAGTTGACCCAAAGTGGACTAAAGGATCTTTTTGAGCTAAGTTATAATCCAACCTAAATTGGATTAAACCAAGCTCATCCAAGCCTCATATCATAATCAATAATCACCCTTAGATGATCAATCACCTTGAATTGGGTCAAACCAAGTCAACTTGATTATTTGACCAAGTCAACCTTTAGCCTAAATGAAACCCAAACTAGCCAAAACTCATCTTATACCAAATTGATTGAAACCATTGATTCACACCAACCCATGATTAATGATTGAACATAACTTGACCCTCAATTGATCCAAACCAAGTCCAATTGGCCATTTGACCCAAGTTGACCCAAATTGGCCTAAAAGGCCAAAATGGGTCAAATCATAATTTAACCTAGATTGACTGCAACCAATGATTCAAGTTCATTCCAAATTATTTATTGAACTTGACCAAAGCCATAATTGAGTCTAATTTGACCAATTGGTCAACTTGACAAAACATAGCCCAAATTGACCTAAAGGGATAAATTGGCCAAAATCCAAATTAAATCCAAATTGGTTCAAACCAAAGCCTACAATCATTTTTAATTAACCAATGGAACATGAACCAAAACTTAACCCAATCCAATTTAGTCAATTTGATCAAATTGGTCAACTTGACCCTGTGGTGTTTATTTTTGATACGTGTATGGGTGACACTATATAAATTTGAGGGTGTACATATTGAGGTGATTGGGTACGACATCAAGGAATGGTGCACTATCTCGAAAGATAGAAATCACAACCCTATAATGGTCCTAATCACCTAATAAGGACTCTTAAGGTATGATGGGTCTTCGAATATGCTAGAGATTTTTCTCTTACTTTACATGGATGAATAAAGTAGGATTTATATTAAATTAGGTTCTAAAATTCCTTATGGGGGCAAGCCCCATAGTTAATTACATCCTAAGGAAGGTAAATTCCTTAGGAATACTCTCAATTAAAGTAGACAATTTTTGTCTTCAAAGATTTTAAAGATAGGAGTATCAATAAAGTGGCTATATTAGAAAAATCAATCAGGATAGATCAAAAGAAGAGACTTATTATCAAAGCCAAAGGAGATGAATAGAAAATGCTCATGATACTAGGAAACCTAGTGAGCATTCCAACTTATCTTATGGTTGGGCTTTATATGTTTGAAATTAAAGAAAATTATATGTTTGAGTTGAAATTTATTAGAAAGCTAAGATTTATAATCCTACAATACAAGAGGTGAGGATTTATGCTTGTAGCCCGAGGGAAACAATAATCTCATATCCTAAATCTAGGGAGCTTTAGTGAGGGCCAAAGCACGTCCTAAATCTAAGCGAAGATGGGTATATGGTTTACCTCCACAAGAGAGGGTAAATCACGTGACTACTGGATTTATAACCGTATAGAGTTGCAGCCAGCTAACTTCTTCTACACTTTAAAACCATGTAGGTAAGTCATATGATTTTACAAGATAGTTAGGTTTTTATTATTCAAAAAGAAACTAAAGTCCTTAAACCCATTCCCAAGAGACTAGAGCTTGAATGTTATGAATAATGACTTAGTCTAATGCAAATCTTTTTAATATTTATTTGATTTTGGACTCTTCATTTTGGCAAAGGCCATAGGATGGGCAAGTCTCCCTAAATTCATAAGGCACAATCTAACCCCTATGGCTAACCCTTCTAGGTCTCTAAGCTTAAGTTAAGTGTCTTAGGACTAAGGAACTCTTAGAGTCTATAAGAGTCTTCGATCTATGATGAGCACGTTGAGAACTCACTCCAAAAGTGAGGGCAATAAAAGGACCCCCAGTAGGTGTGGTATAACTAACAAGGCACAGCACACATATTGGCATTGACCTAGATGATCAACAACATCCAAAGGATCATAAACACTAATAGAAATAATCTATCCCTAAACCCGAGAGGTAGATGGAATCATGATCTTAGTGTAATGCAACTCAACTTATGACAAGGGCATAAGAGAGGGAGGATGAATCCGTGAAGGGATTGAGTATGTGAACCTTCCACTAAGTAAGAAGGTTCAGGTTATCCATAGAGAGGATAAGGGTTTGAGTTTGATTATAAATATGATTTGGGGATAGAAGATCCACCGGGGATGTGAGTGAAAAATAATATTTCTACCTTCATCTATCCTTTTTTGAAGAGGATAAATGAAAACACAAATATTCGCCAGTTGGTTGGGACACCACGTAGATCCACAGATGTGCTTATTTAAGTGAACAGGTACGTCATCAAGGAATAGTATACTATCTCATAAGATAGAAGTCACTACCCTTTAATGGACCTAATCACTCAATAAACTCAGGATAATGTTACATATGTAATATTCTTTACTTTACATGCAAAAATAAAGCAGGGTTTATTTTAAATCAAGTTTGTTAAGTTCCCTACAGGGGCAAGCCCCCATAGTTAATTACATCCTAAGGGACGTGATCTTTAGGAATACTCTCGATTAAGATAAATGATTATTGTCTTCAAAGATTATAATATGAAAGGACTATCAAACAAGTGGTTCATTCTTGAAGATCAAATGAGACTGATCAAAGAGAGGGAGTTATTATCAAAGCCAAAAGAAAGATAAATAGGAGATGCCCATGATGCTAGAAAATCTATTGAGCATCTCAAAATATTCCATAATTTGGCTTTACATTTTTGAAGTTGATTTAATTTGTTTGAGTTGAATTTTTCATTAGAAATTTAGGACTTATGATTCCTTAACACAAGATTAAGGAAATGCCTAAGAGGTGAGGATTTAAGCTTATAAAAAAGGGAGAAGCAACCTACTTAAATCTAGGAGCTTTCAAATCACAACCTAAATCTAAGATAAAAAATGGGTATTTGGTTTGCCTCCAAAAGAGAGGATAAACCACCCAACTGTTTGGACTTACAATCGCCTAGGGGTGGCTTCCAACTAACTCCTCCTACAAATTTAAATTCATGTAGGCAAGTCTTATGCATTATGCAAGATAGCTAAACTGTTATTTCTTTAGAAAGAGACTAAATCCTTAGACTCACTCCCTAAAGAGACCAGATCATGTGACATACTTATGACCTAAATCTGCAATTCATTTTATTTTATTTTCATTTTGGATAATTATTTTGACTCATATAGATTCATATCTAAGAAATAAAGTTATTGGCCAAAATCAATGATAAGGGAGGAGGTGTGTTTCCAACATGGCTCTCAAAGGTCAAGCCAAGTTTCTCTAGCAAAGGTGGAAGCCCTCCAATCAAGAGTGAAATAAGATGCATTTTTAACCTAAGCTTTAGGTGAGGTTATGAGTTCTTTATTTTTAGTTTTGAGTTGTTAGATTTGGTAAAAAAATTATTTTTCCCTAAGAGCCTAATCCACATTGAGGACATACATAATGGAAGGAAGAAACTAGCAAAAGGATGCCACTTAAATGCACAAGCTAAATAAATCATCAATCAATTTATAAAGCTAATCACAAAAAGAATAAAAGGTCGTTGTGGTACCACCACACAAACCCAAAAATAAATTGGGTAGCTGAGCTTTTTATACAACTCGGATTACAAATGAATTAAATACAATTAAGCAAGGAATTCATTGTTATGGGGGTCTTCAAGCTTCATTTCTTCATTTTTCTTTTCTTCTTTCTTCTTCTTTTTTTCTTTCTTCTTTAGTTCCTTCTTTTGGATGGTTGGAATGTGGATGCTCCAAAGGCTTCACATTGTGCATCTGATGAGATCTTATGACCAATGCTCATCCTAATCCTCATAACAAACATTCTAAAATCCTAATTGCAAAATTTACATGAAAAGGATAAATAAATCTGGCTAATACCTACGAAACAAACCACCAAATCACAAGCATGTATATTGGACTTAATACCCCACACATGGGTGACTAAGTCCATAGTATAGATTCTTAGGGTATAAGAATGCACAATAAAAGTATTTATATTTTTATTTATAAGCCCATTAAGCACAATCTCTTTAAGATAATGGTTAATAAGATATCGCCATTCATTCTATGAGCATACACTAACATTGTCTAAAACATATATCATAAAAAAGAAAAAGCATCAAACCATGAATCTAACCTAAAGCTAGAAGTGGTGACTTAAATTTAATAATTGTGCTTTGGGTTTTGGCATTCTTAATATAGCTTTTGTTAGAATTTTCTAATTGTGAAGCATGTTTCACTTAGAGGAGGGTTTTATTTAAGTGATTTAATTATTTTGGGTTTATTTTATTTCATATTTTGATTTGGTTCAAGTGAATTCTACAATTAATTACTAAGTCATAAAGAGAAGAAAAGAGAGGAGAAGTTCTCTTTCCTTTCCTAACCTAAGTAATTTTTAAAGTAGATTCACATTTTAGTTTTGTCTAATGAATGTTTTGATTAAGTTTTTTAATTAATCTAAATTTAGATGAACTCTAAACAAACTCATTCAAAAAGAAAGGCAGTTCAAGATTAAATAAAATGAACCAAATTCACAAAACATACCGCACTTCATTTCTTTTCCAACATGTATAACATGCATATGAATGAGTCTTAAGCATATGTATACATACAAATGAGAATGTTTAACACACCTTATGATACATGCTAAGTAATTCATTTATTAAAATCTGAAAGTTTATGATGCATGATTTTCATTAAGTAGAAAAGGGATTTCTTATCCAATTTTCACATGCACGCATGAAAATAAGAAAATCATAAGTGACTATAACGCCATTGTTAACTAGAGGTGTAATGTACAACACCTACTTAAGGCTACTTAAAGCATCGCAACATAGGGGTTGTCCAGACTAATGTACCACTTTTCTTAACTACAAACATATCTACAAAAGAAATGAATTGAAAAGAAAGAATGCAAAATTTATTAGTTGATTCATTTTGTTTATGCAATTTATGTGTGTAAGCATAGGTACCATTCTTAAGTGATAGTGTAGGAATGAATAAGATATGGAATTCGATAAATATTAGGTTATTTTCAAATGAACCATACAACTTACTAGATCTTATTCAAAACTATACAAAAAGAAAGAGAAGGAAAACCTATACTAAGCACATCCTTATATCTTACTCACATGCAAGCTTATAATTAAGATATGAATTTTAGAATATTCTAGATTTAATTATCTTTCAACAAAAATTTATCTCATATTTTTTTGATATTTATTTAGGGAGATATAAATTTTTAAAGCTTATATAAATTTTTAAAGCTTAAAGATTAATTAGAATTAATTAAAACCTAATTAAATTCTTAATGCTTTGACAGATGTCGGTATGCTTTCCGCATCGTCGTGACATTAAACATCCCATCATGGCAGGCGTGTGGCAGCGGTATGTGGTTTAATACCCATTGTTCGATCAAGGATCGAATCGCTAGGAATCACCCCATGGTTTTTAAAAGGATAAATCAAAAATTAAATGTGCATTTAATCTCGGTCGTCCATCCAAAATGTGTTGACGGACGACCGGGATTATCCCAGTTCTTGCCTGAGGATCAATGGAGATCCTCCATGATCTAAGCCTTGATCTGAGCTCAATTGAGCTCAGATTATGATACAATCTTGCACACACCATCATACACTAATGAAAATCTTATCCAATGGTTGAATTTTCATGCCATGACACTTTCTTTCACAAAGGACCAACACCCCTTAAGTATAATGGTCAAAAAATTCTATACCTCATTGAAGATGATCACTGGTGCTCGATTCCCTTGGAGGAGCTTTGTCTGGTTGAGACGAAGCTGTGGTAAAAGAATTAGCTCTTGAGGTTGAGTAGTTTGCTCTATGGACCAACTCCCCTTCTCTCCATTTTGACTTTGATCAAATTGAACTTCTCCTTGCCATTGGAACTTGAGGGAGAGCTTAGGAAAGCTTGATTTGGTCCCCTGAGGGAGTGTTCAAAGGCAATTGGATTGGATTATAGTGTGCAAGAAGTTTGGAAATTAATCGAGCTCCCCTATTTTCAAAGGATGAAAACTGAGAATTCTAATTTCAGTTCCCTCCTAGAAAGCATAAGATTTCTCTTTGATGGCTTTTAACACACTCTAGCACTCAATCGATAATTAGGATGTGTGAATTGAGTTGAATTAGGGGGAATATATCTCACCCTATGGAAATCGGATGGTTGAAGCATGGCTTGTCATTTTGAACCAATTGACCATATGGAAAGGGTTGTTTGGGATGTTTGAAGTTGGCATATGGTGGTTTGATCCAAGAAGTGGATTAGTAACCTCCCATGTGCTTCAAATTGAGTGGAGGGAGGTTTTCAAATTGGCCAATTTGAGCTATGGGGTGGGTTTTGGTCTTGGGTCCATTTTGGCTGACCCAAACCCATTGGGTTGGGTGTAACACCCTCCATAGGATTCACTTGCCCTATTAGGAAGGTTATCAAGTTGATATGAAGAGGGACTGACCAAATTTTTGATGGAATTGACCAAATTTTGTTCTATGGCCTAGGGGTAAATGGTCATTTGGCCGATTTTTGAATTTGGATTTGTTGGGTATGTTGAGAAATTAGGTTTGGCCAAGTTTCACTAGATTTAGACTTCATTTGGTATAGTTTGGCTCATGTTGACCCATTTAGGTCAAATTGGGTCAAACCAAGGGTTGGGTCAAGTTTATATGACCATTTAAAATGTTTTGGTGGCTTTGTCTTGATTCAATTTGGTTTAGTTTTGAGTTTGGCTCATATGACTTCATTTAGGTCAAATGGGTCAAGTTGACCAATTTCACCCATTTGACCTATTTGAGCTAGGTCATGGGTAAGTTTAGGTTTAGTTAGTCATATAGAGTAGATTGGTATCTTTGTTTCCAATCAATTTTGGTTAAGTTTGAATTTGGATCAACATGGCTCCTTTAAGTCAAGTTGGGTTCAAGATCAATTAGGCTAGGTTAGGTCTAGTTGGCCAATTGAGGCGTTGGTCAAGTTCAACAAGTGATTTAGAATAAACTTGACCCATTAGTTTGAGTCCATTTGGCTTAGATCAAGTTTAGACACATATTGACTTTTTAGATCAAATTAGGTCAACTTGGGTCAGGTGGCCAATTGGGCTAGGTTGGGCTCAAATGTTAACTTGGTCAAGTTTAAACATAATTCATGAATGAACTTAGATCAATGGTTTCAATCAATTTAGCCTATGGTGGATTTTGGCTATGTTAGGTTTCATTTTGGCTAAGTATTGACTTGGTCAACCTTTAGGTTTGACTTGGTTTGACCCAATTTGTTTTATTAATCATCCCATGATGATTGTTGATCATGATGAGAGGCATAGGTGAGTTTGATTCAATCCAACTTTGTTAGGATTAGAATTTGGCTCATAAGGGTACTTTAGGTCATTTTGGGTCAAGTGAGCCTAAGTGGGTCAAATGGCTTGGTCAAAGTTTGATTTGAGTTTGATTGGACTTGTACATGGACTTATGATTGAAATATAAGTCCATTTGCAAGTGGTTTGAAGTCAAATGGGTTTTGATTCATTTGACAATTTCATATTCAAAGAAAGAATATGAATGGATTTGGGGTTTGATTTTTGAATTGGATTTTGATTTGGTGATTGAAGTTTGTATTTATATATGGATTCATAATTATAGATTTGATTGAATCATGAAGGAAAACCAAGAGTTTGGCTTGATTTGAAGTTGATGTGGCTAAGTTCAAGATTTTGACTTGAAAAGCTTAGGTTGGATTTTCAGTGGATTTGAGTTTGATTTTTGAAAGTGATTTTTACTGTTTGAATTTATATTTCATTTATATATGCAAATATAAATGAGAATATAATTGTGCCATGAGAAAACTTCAAGGATTTGAAATGATTTGATCATGATTTAGGCTAAGTATTTTAAAATAGAATTTAAAGGACTCAGGAAATTTAGGAGTTTTGGATTTAAATTTTTAAATTTAGTTTGATTGATTTATATTAATAATTCATTTATATATGTGACTATAAATGAGAATATAAATGAGTTATGAGAAAATCCCATAAATTTGAATTGATTTGTCATGATTTAGGCTAAGTCCTTAAGAGGGAAATCATGGATTTAAGAAGGATTTTAAATAAATTTATTTTGAATTTTGAATTTAGTTTGATTGGCATGAATTTATATTTCATTTATATATGTGAATATAAATGAGAATATAAATGAGTTATGCGAAAATCTCATAAATTTGAATTGACTTGATCATGATTTTGGATAAGTCCTTAAGAAAGAAATTAAGGGACTTAGGAAATTTCATGGGTTTCAATCATGGATTTCAATCACATGGAGTTGATTTGAGTTTGGATTAAATCAAATGGGATTGATTTGGAGTTTGACTTGAAGGAAGGAAGGCGAGCAATGGTTCAAGCTAAGGGTAGGCAAATTTTCCTAACACTCTTAAGGCATGACTTATTCCTATGGCTAACTCTTCTAAGTCTCTAGGGATAGGTTTAGTGTCCACTTAATCACTAGATGTGTCTTAAGACTAAGAAACTCCTAGAATCTAAGAGGAGTCTGATGTCTAGGATGGAGGGGTTGAGAGCTCATTCTAAAAATGAGATCAATATAGGATTAGGATTTATAACCCGTCAGGGATGGGTGCATGAACCTTCCACTTGGGAAGCAGGTTCAGATTATCCACGGGACAAGAATTTAATTTAGTTTGATTTGTGATTGTGTTCTAGGCTCCACTAGGGGCGGCTAAATTAATTTTTGCCTTGCTGGGGAGAAATTTGATTTGATTTAAATGGTGGGCATCCACTGAGGATGAGACTATGATTTGATTTGTTTATGATTTGGGGCTCCATTAGGGAGAGGGCATGATTTGGTTTGAGGGCACATTTGTTAGGGATATGAGCTCAGAACTGCTAGGGATAAGGTGGATTTAATATATGGATTTCTTTGAATTATTTGGTTAAGTATCCACTAGGGATAAGAATGGATGGATTTAATTCAGACTCCACTGGGGAAGGATGGTGGATTTAATAAAATGAACCCTATCGATGTGCGATGGATCCACTAAGAAGGGGCTATATCAGCCTTGTCCTATCTCAGATTTACAAATACAAAGGGACAATTTACTAGCCATAAGGTAGGACTAACCAACCTAAGGTGTGCCTTTTGGTGTGCAATGGCCAAGTCAGGAAGAAAGCTTGTAGACTTACATCTTCTTAAATAATAAACCACTAGGGTGATCTGCTGATAACACAATAAATCAAACCCGACCTAAGGTGACTATTGAGTGAATGTCAATATGGACTCATATCGACTCAAAAATAGTTAGGATTAATTTCATTTTAAATGGACCCTGTCGGTGTGTGATGGATCCACTAAGAAGGGGCTAATATCAGCCTTGTGCTATCTTAGGTTTACCAATCTAAAGGGATAGTCTACCAGCTACGGGGTAGAGCTAACCAACCTAAGGGGTGCCTTTCAGTGTGCAATGGTCAAGTTAGGAAGAAAGCTTGAAGATTTACATCTTCTTATAAGGAACCACTGGGGTAACCAGTTGATAGCACAATAAATCGAACCTAACCTAGGGCTGTCCGTCGGTGTGCAACGATCATGCGGAAAGAATGCGTAATAGACTTATATCTTTCAAAGCAAGGATGACTGCCGAGGTGACCCGTTGGTGGCACAATAAGTTGAACCCAATTTAAGGGTGACTATTGAGAGAGTGCCTCCTGGGGACTTATCTCAACTCAAAAGTAGTTAGGCAATTCCTATAAGGAGTTTTTGACACCCTAAATAAGATGTTGGGAAAAGGTACGGGGTGTCCTCCCACAATAGCGAATATATATATATTTATTTTGTTTATATGTTTGTGTGGACCATATTGTTATCTGAGGACCACAGAAGGAGCTTATATCTAATCCTACCTCGATTTCTTGGACCAAGGAGAATCGCATCCAAGATGGATTCTCCAATCACAGGAGTGGCTACTAGGAAAGGGGGATTGTCCAATCTAAGAGTAACCTGAGTAGTATCTAAATGGGGTTGCTAAGGATGTGATCTAAATAGAGTGCCCATAGGGGAGGTGCCGCTAGGGGCTTTATCCAAGACCTTTGTAAAAGAAAGCCTATAGGTATACGGTGGCCAACTATGGGAGAAATCTTGTAGAATTATATCTTCCATGAGTGGTGTATCCACCGGGTGGGTCGGTGCCCGTCAGTTTGTGATGACCAGTCTAAGAAGAAGGTTTGTAGACTTACATCTTCACATATGGAAATGATCATCGGGATAGTCTATCGTCGGCAAGAAAGATGTTATCCAACCTGGGGAGACTACTAAGCAGGGAGTCCAGTGTAAGGACTAGACCTAGACTTGAAGTAGTCAAGAAGAAAGGAGCCACTATGGGACTTATCCTAAGCCTCAAATATACTCAAGACAGTCAGTGCATTATGGCTAATCCAAGAAGAAAGTGTGTAATCTTACATCTTCTTAAACAACGTCAACAAAAGGGTAGCTTACCGACTGCACAGTAGGGCTTACCAAACTAACAAGTCGCTTGTCGATTTGTGATGGTCAAGTTATGAAGAAAGCTTGTAGACTTACATCCTCCAAAAAAGGAACCATTAACGTGACACACTAGTGAGGTAGCATGTCAGCCCGACCATGAGCAGCTAATGAGTGAGTATCATAGGGGGCTTTATCCCACATCAAAGTAGCCCGAGATAAAAATATGTATTTATTTTATATGTGGTGGTGTGTAGTTTGTGTTGGTGTTGTGTTGACAAATGATAAGATGCTGCTTGGGTTCCTTACACCTACCCTAACCATGTCATGGCGAATTCGCAAGCAAAGATGTTTCTCAACAACATCAAGAGATGGGATTTTAGATGGAAAGAAGTTTTATTGATAATTATTTTCAAACAAGATTTATGGATAGTATTTCTTTAGGTAGAGCCCATTGATTGGAAGCATTAGGCGCTCTCCCTTATAATTTATAAGCTGATAAGGTCCTCCTTAGTAGGCCTTCTCTATGGCAAAAGGGTCTTCCCAAGTTGGTTCAAACTTGCCTCCCATCTTTCGATGGGTAACAATTGGTCTCTTAAGTACTAAAACAAGCTCTCATACTTAAAAAGCTTTAGGACAGACTAACTTGTTATGAGCTTAAATCATTTTAGCTTTGTACAACTAAAGGTTCTGGCATGCCCGGAGGTGTCTCTCCTCCAAACTTTTGAGCTCTTCTAACCATAACTTGGCATTCTGTTTCATTATGATCTTGCTACCCACAACTATCCTTAGTAATAAGAGTTGGACTTCTAATGGTAGAACTGCTTCAAACCCATACACTAAGGAGAAAGGGGTAGAATGAGTTGGAGTTCTGTATGTGGCATGGTAAGCCCACAAGGCTTCAACTAACTGCTTATACTACTATCACTTATTATCGTCAAGTGTCTTTTTAAATATTTGGATGAAAGTTTTATTGAAGGCTTCTGCCAAGCCATTTTCTCTCAGGTAATAGATGGAAGAATATCTCCAATATATGATGTCTCTAGGCAAAGCTGTTAATTTTAGTACTCTTGAATGCAATACTATTATCGAATATAATTCATTGAGGCACCCTAAACCTATATATAATATGATTTCTATAAAATTGGAGCACAAGCTGAGTTGTGACCTCTCTGAGTGGGATTGCCTCCGCTCACTTAGAAAAGTAATCGGTGGTAGCTAGAATGAACCAATGACCCTTAGAAGAAGGAGGATTAATTAGAACCACTATGTCGGCACCCCAACACTTAAATGGTCATGAGGTCAGGGTAGGGTGTAGAATGTTGGGTGGCTGGTGTAAGATCACACTGCATACCTGACATTGGTGGCACCTTCTAACTGCATCTTTAAAGTCTATAATCATCAAAAGCTAGTAGTATCCTAGTCTCTTAATCTTGGCTTTCATCTTCAGACCGGATTGATGCGCTCCGCATAAACCTGAGAGCACCTCAGTCACGATCTTACAGGCTTCTTGTTTATTCAAATAACATAACCACATATGATCAAAGGACCACCGGTTCAAGGTGCTATCCACGAGAGTGTATGAAAGGGCTCTTTACTTCACCTAATGGGCTAGTGACTTCTCTTGAGAAGTTTTCCTATATTTAGATAATCCATGAATGGTTGCCTCCAATCTGACTCCTCGTCCCTTTTGGTAATGGCAACCTCCCCTTCAAAAGAGAGTTTCTCGATGAGTTTAGCATCAACACGGGATAAGACTTGTCTATTTTAGACACTTATTAGTATTAACTCATCTTCTGGACATGCCAACTCTTTGGCAATCTTGGCTAATGCATCTGTTACTATATTCTCTCCTCGAGGAATCTTAAAGATGGTGACCTCTGTGATTTAGGCCAACAACTCCATAATCTACTTATAGTAGTGATGGAGCTTAAGCTTTAGAACTTTATAAGACTAGTGATTTGGTTAAAAACTAATTGAGAATCTCCAAAGATGTTGATACTCTAAATGCATAGTGTAATGGCTAACTCCAAACTGACAATTAGAGCTTCATATTCAGCTTCATTATTGGTGCAAGGATTAGACAGATGATATGAGAATCTCATCACAGCGTGGTATGGAGTTAGGAGAACTATTCTTACCCCTGCCTTTCCTGGGAGAGAAGATCATGGTTCTTCTCCCTTTTGAATGGAAGCTGCACCATCAAAATACATCTCCCAATGGTGAATGCTAGCATCCCTTAAGTTCATGATTTGTTTATCAGGAGTTCATCATTAAGAGGGGAATCAATTGGAAGTGGGTGTGATGTTAAGAAATCTGCTAGTGCTTATCCTTTCACCACATTGAGGGGTACAAAAGTAATGTCAAACTATGACAAAATCATGGACCAACGCACCAACCGTCTGGATACCGTCGGCCATGTTATGAGATATTATAGTGGATTGATCCTATAGATCAAGTTCATCTAATGATAAAGCATGTAGTGCCATAGATTTTGGGATGTAAAGATTAATGTTAGGCAAAACTTTTCAATAGGAGGATAATTTGCCTTAGTAAGGATTAGACGATGACTAAGATAGTAGAGTATATTTTTTTTCCCTTCATCATTGGTCTGGGCCAACAAAGCGCCAAGGGAGTCATCAAATGCAGCAGTATATAGTATAAGTGGCTTGCCCGGGATAGGGGCTACTAGAATTAGCGATGATATCATGTAGTGCTTAATGTCTTCAAAGGCATGTTGACACTTGTCATCCCATGAAGTTGTTGTCCTTTTTGACAAGTGCTAAAAATGGTTAGCATCTTCTGAATAGGTTGGAAATAAAGCATCTTAGATATGTCACCTGTCCTTCAAATGATCTGAGTTAAGTTAGACTGTTAGGGGGTGGAAATTATAATATCGCTTTAATCTTCTCGAGATCAATTTCTTATCCACGGTGTCAAACAACAAACCTAAAGAATTTTTCTGAAGCTACTCCGAATGCACACTTCAAGGGATTCATCTTAAGGTTAAATTATCTTAATAGTTTAAAAACTACTCTCAAGCCAAAGAGATGGTCTTCTTTTTTTTTTTTTTTTTTTGATTATGAGATCATTGACATAACATTCGACTTGATGATGAATGAGTTTATCAAAGATCTGAGTCATGGAATGCTGGTATGTAGCACCGGCATTTTTACGGCCAAAAGGCATAACCCTAAAGCAAAAGATTCCAATCGGGGTTCGAAATGTGGTGTTCCTTTCATTCTTAAGAGCCATCTTTATTTGGTTATATCCATGTGAGCTATCTATGAAAGTGAAGACTACATGAGATGAGGCAATGTCCACCATCAGTTCTGAGACTGGTAGTGGAAATTCATCTCTTGGACATGCCTTATTTGGATCCCTAAAATCGACACATAAGTGAATTTAGCCATTTTTTTTCTTAACTAGAATGACACTGACCAACCAGATAAGATATTTTTCTTGCCCGATAAAGTTAGCATCGATCAGTTTCTTGACTTCAAAAATGATATGTTCTTCAATGTCTAATTGCATGCATCTAGAAGCTTGCTTAATAGGGCTAGCACTAGGCTCTATTGCTAGCTTGTGGACTACCACATTAGGAGAAAAATTGGGCATCTCTTTATAACTCCATGCGAAGTAGTCCTTAAACTTAGTCAACAGCCTAACTAAGTCATCAATTTTAGTACCACTAAACAAAGAACTGATGTATGTCAGACATGGATTGTCTTAAGTTGTTTAGTTGAAATTAACCCGGTCTCTTCTTCAAACTCTGGCAGTGCATCCTTGACTTCAAAGTCATTTGGATCATCTAAATTTTCTAAACACACCTCCTCATATGAGTTAACATGATTTGAAAAGAGCCTATCAGATTCCAAATTATTGGTGATGACTATGCAATGATTGTCATCATTGACTGGACCCACTATGTTGAATCCTAGTCCTGGTCTTGATTGAGGATGTTTACTTTGGTTGTCTCATAACCTTTCAAAGTAGTCCAACCTATGTTTAGACCAAGTATGTGGGATTAATCCCTTCTTTGTTAGGTTAAGAACACAAGGTGAATACCAATCAAAAAGCAATTATATTAAATCTTTATATGAATCATCCTCAAACTCTACATCAACTTCCTTACTTGAGGATGATGCTCCCAAAAAGAACCTCTAAGTTTTCCCATCAATGGATGACTTATGGGCTTCCTTAACTACGAAAATCCTCAATTTTTTTGTGAGGAAAGTTGGGTTAGAGCTAAGGTTTCCAACTGATGCCTGACTGTCTCATATGCAAACTTGGATACATTTATGCTTTACTTTGGAACCTAGCTTTACTTTGGAACCTAGTCTTCATCACTGTCATGCTCAAACATCACCTTTAAAGAGATCTGCTACTAAGAGGAGCTGCCTGGTGTGCTAATGACATAAGACTCATCCTTTGATTTAGATCTAAGTCTATGTTGATAGTGGGTGTACTCCTAGTTGTCGGGACATACCTTCTATTGGGTGGCCAATACGAAGGCTTTTCACCTCGGGCCCTCAACTGTCTCCTACCTTTAATGGAGGTCATCATCCACCAGATGTTTGAATGGAGTAATCATGGGTGGAATCTAATGCAGGCTATATATCTTCCCTCCTCAAGTCCATGTCTCACACTCTTTTATTTCTTTTTCTTTCTCTTTTTTCTTTTTTTTTCTAATTCTTTTTAATTTTCTTTCCTTTCTTTTTGTCCCTCATGGAGATCTTGACTAGATTCATGAGAATTGACTTGTTGGTTTTGGGGAAAGAAATATGTTGCATCTTCATATATCCCAACCTCATGAACTGTGAATGGTTTGAGATCCCCTTTGATGTAGTACTCAATTCCACCACTCATGAACTTCATGCATTGATGTAGAAAGGATGGAACTGTATTATTTTCATGTATCCATGCTCTCTGAAGCAAAGCATTGAAATATGTACCTGAGTCTATGATATGAAATTTAGCCTCAGTCTTCTAGTCATCTATCTCTAATGGCAACACTATGAAGCCTAAGGCCCTCTCACCTTGGTCATTGAATACCCTCAACATCATCCTCTCCTTTTGGAGTTTGGAGATGTCAATCCTCAAGTAGGCAAGGGTTCTCAAACTCAAAATGTTGACTGATGTACCTTGGTCAACCAGAACTCTTGATAACCTATATTTGCCAATGTTCGTTGTGATGTAAAGAGGGAGATTATGCTTGGTTGTCCCTAGAAGCAAGTCTTCATCACTGAATGTAGCTCCTAAGATGTCCTTGGAGCTGTATACCTTCTCTTTAGTAGTAGTCAGCTGAGCTAAGCATATCTCTGGATCAAGAAGAGGCTTGACTAGAGATTCTTTCATCTCTTTGGATAAGACAAGGGCATCATGTATGCTTAACTTAGTTGATAATTTTCTAAGATGTGCTAGGATATTGTAATCAACTCTAACTTAGTCCTCCACAAGCATATCCAAAGGTGGAGCATTCTGTGGAGGGGTTATCCACTCACTGGAACTAATGACTTATTTACCCTTATCCTAGAGTGGTACCCTTGGAGGTATTACTTCCCCACTGCGTAGGTTAACTTTGGTGACTTCTTGAAATGATGGACTTGTAAAAAGTTCTTCCTTCTCATCAGGTATACCTATAGCTTCTCTTATGGGATCCTTGGAGTTAGTTGATTCCAAATCAATTTAAAGAGGTGAACCCGATTGATTCAGAAAAGGAATGTTCGATTCAAAATCTGAAGGGAGTGGATCGAAATGACTAGATATATCATTATTATTTTCTAGACTTAGGAGAGTTTTCAACAGGAATAAAATCTAGAGTATCAGAAGTGGACAGAGGTAAATAAAAGCTTTCTTCATTGATTTCTTTCTAAGTTGAGGTACATGATAGAAATCTAACAAAGTGGGGTAAGGGATTTAATGCTCTTATCCAATGATACAATGCTCCTGCTGGTAGAAGAGGAGCTAGTGAAGGAAGAAATAGTATCTACAACTGTGGATGGAGTGCTAGACTCGGACGATGGTTGCACCACTGAACTATCTCATGCAAGTAAGGTGGATTACTACTATTGGGCTGTCACCTTCTTCAAGTTGCCTTTGGAAACTTACAAACCTTCCTTGATGTTGGAGATTTGAGTTACCTCAGGCACCTATAAAGAGAGTTTCTTGATCTTAGAAACTACATTTTTAGAGGTTCAGGATAAAGCAATATCACAACCTTCTTTTATCTTAAGAGGATCACAGGTTTCCCCAAGAATTATCCTAATAGAACTGGAATGTTATTCTAATAAGTATTCCATAAGGATAACTATGACACCTGACTTGTAGCTACGCTCAAGCCAGTTCTTAAAAGTAATACAATTCTCTAAGACATGACTAATCATGCTGTGGTAGGGGCAAGTGTTAGGATCATTACTCTTGCCCACTTCCTCCAGCCTCTTAGGTCTAGTAATTGAAAGTCAGGTTTCTTTTAGAGATCCTTAAAGATTTTTATAATTACCTCCCTCTTGAATGAATATGGCTTATTCAATCTATCAATAAGAGTAGGTGGGTAATAGCTACCTGACGGGGGATAGAAGTACCACTGTTGGGTAGGTTGCTCATGTGGTGAGAATGGCCAATGTGGCGGCTAATATGACTGCTGAGATGGTGGCAGAGGAGGTGGTAAAGGAGGCTGCTGAGCTTGGGGTCTCCCATACTGGACTCTAACTGGCTGCTTGCCTCTATCCATTGACATAACTATCCTTAGCATCTTCTTGAACATCTTCTGCGGCTTGGGCCAAGATGATTGGTCGAGAAAGGGCAACTATTTGGCTTCCTCTTGTAGGATAGCCACCATGTTGATTAGCTTCTTAAATGTCGGGTGGTAAAGTTTTTAAGCATGAAGGTGACTAGTCAATGAATATTCTTGAGAATAATCTCAATGGCATGCTGTTCGGACAGCTCCAGCTAGAATTTCATGCAAAGGTTGTGCCACCTGAGAATATAAACAACAAGGGACTCATTAGGAACTTATTTCCCTACAATGAGATCACCTATAGTCACTCTTTGATAAGCTCTAGCAAACCTCTTAATGAAGAGGTGCTCAAACTCAGCAAAAGTCCCTCTTGAACTATTAGGCAATTCGGTATACCAATCAGATGCAACCCCTGCTAGGCTACTGACAAAGAGTCTGAACAGGAGTGCATCACTGCCACCAATGTTGCAATAGCCAGCTCTGAAATGTTAAATATGTTGATGTGGGATCCCACTACTATCAAAGATCTTGAAGGAAGACGACACAAAACCCTTGGGGTATTAAACTACATCAAATTCCTTCAGGTATGGTCTACTGTTTGGAATAGGTGAGCTCACCCTGGCTTACTCCATCGCTTCTCTCACCTACTGCTCTACTATATGCTTGATATCAATTTCACGCATGAAGGTGCCATCTGTGACCTTCCTATGCAAGCTACCAGCATCATCATCTGCGGGGATGCACCTAGGATGATCTAAGATATGTACCAGCTCTAGTTTGTCAGCTACCATAGAAAAAGGTTGTGAAACTAGGATTGAATTCTACAATGCTAAAACTATTGCCAACAACTCCTCTACTTTCTTCTCCATCCTATCAATGTGATCATCCTTTTGTCTAAACTGGTGGAGAAGGTGCTGAGTCGAGTGAGAAGTGTCACCTTCCTCAAGCACACACCACCTTGGTTATGCTAATCCAGCTATAAAGACCCCCGTGTATTAACCATCTGGACCACGACTGTGTCATCCAACATGTCATCCTCATCAGGATCGAAGTTGACTATATCCTCATCCTGATCTGAATGGTCACTCCCAAGAATTCATATTTTCTCGATAAAGTAGTCCACTAATATTTCATCTATCGATCGGTCTACTATGCCTGGCTATACTAGGATGATTACCCATTGACTGTTAGCCGTAGGACTATGCTCCTCTACCTCTATGCAATGAAAAGTGCCTACTACCAAGACTCCCTCGCTTGGAGGATGGCATTTCATGGGACTATGTCTATGT
The DNA here is from genome assembly GCA_021442155.1 of Cymbidium sinense. Classification (NCBI taxonomy): domain Eukaryota; kingdom Viridiplantae; phylum Streptophyta; class Magnoliopsida; order Asparagales; family Orchidaceae; genus Cymbidium; species Cymbidium sinense. The sequence continues at coordinate 124,201,292 of CM038215.1, forward strand.
CCACTCCCCTTTCTATCTCTATCTACTGTGGAGGTGGTGCGACGATGACGCTCTTGGGTCGCCACTCCTTCTCGACCATAATTGAGGTAAGGGATCGAGCAAGGGAGCTCAATCTCACCTCAATAGGTAGAATGGATGGAACGGGATCCTTGGGTCATAGTCGGATCACTAGTGGGGATGGTCTTTCCCCATATGGGGGTTTCTAAAGCTTGGCGTGAGTAGTAGATTCTGCAAGCAGAATGGGTGACGGTGGACGGTGAGGGGAGCGGTGTGATGGCAACACAAACTACCTCTCAATTGGAGATCTCCTCCTACATTGGATTACACCAGTAAGAATAATTCTATCCTAATGATCAGCCCTGACAGAGCGACGATCAGGGAAATCCATCAGAGTGGAGGCTACCAATTGCCTAGCATACCTCCATCGCTCTCTCTTTCCTGCTTGGGTGGATACTCGAGCCTCCATGTCTCTCTCTATGGATCTGACCCCTAACACTTCTATGGATCATGGATCTCAAGTCAAACAAGGTACCGAACTCTGAGCATCCGTAAGCTCATCAACCTGGTGTGGAACAGTCCTAAGTCCAGCATAGGGCCTCCTATGCTCTCTAGCCGGTGTCTCATAGTATGCTAGTGGTGGAGGCGAGGCGGCAATCCTTCTGAAGTCTTCCACTCCATCTAAGGCTAAGAGGGTGTGAAACCTACGGCCACTCAAAAGTGGAGAGGTCTCATGGGGAGAACCCTCCTCAACTATATGGGAAATATTATCGAGCTCTCTAGCTGCCCCCTCATGATCCCGCTTAATCTTTCTATTTTTTTTGCAGTGTTGGGTACGAGTGAGCAAAGCATATCAAGAACTAGAATCTATCTTTAAGGTAGGGGAGACTATCTCAAAGGCTAAGATAGTCTTCCCCTTTCGGGTGACCAAATAGAGGTAACGCTCCCAGAGCTATGGCGGGGAACAGCTGAGCAAGTATGAAGCGGTGAATGCCATCAATGGGGTGTAGGAACCATGGTAGCCTTTCTCTTCAATTATAGAAACTTAGAATCTGATGGAATATCCAATTGGATGAGTGGCATCCCGCCACCTCCTCCCTGCTAACAGTTATGAGGGTTGTCCCCTCACATGTAATCCAGATGCCCCCTCAAAGCCTCGACCAAAGTAGATCAAATGTACACCATCAGTCGTGGTGAGATTGGCCTGATCTAAGGCCAGATCTACACCAGAGGGGAAAGAGAAAATAAACTTGCTATGAGCCATGATCACTGTACTGACTAAAGCCTGGAAAGACAGACTGTACTAGAATCACTGCATTTGTTGAAACATAATTGAGTCATACCCTTGCCTTGATATTCATCTTCAATTATTGAATTCTAAATTTGATTTGGAGGTTGAACCCACACTTAACAAATTTAGCTATGTTAAGTGGCGTTCATTGAATTTTGGAGAGACTTTTTGACATTTGTAGGAGAGACCTTGCCATATGATTTAGATTTAGAACCCATAATCAACCAATTTAAGTAGGTTGAGTGGGGTTCAAATATTTGGAGAGATCTTTGAAGATATTTGTATTGTGTGCCTTGTTTGAAAATTTTGATTTGAAAAGCCTTTACTTAGCAAATTTAGGTATGCTAGAAAGGTTTTGATAATATATTTGAAAATTTTGTGAAAACATCTTTGCTTGTGATGGTGGTTTATTATGTATGCGATATATGTTGATTTGATTTGTAAGTGTGGCTTATTATTTAATAAATTTGGTATGTTAAGTAGAGGTCAAATGTGTTTGATATGTGTTTTCTTGATTTGAAAATGAGGTTCTTACTTAACAAATTTATTATGTTAAGTAGGAGCCAAATGTGATTTGATTTTTTTTAAAATAAGACACTCACTTAACAAATTTGGTATGTTAAGTGGAAGCCAAATGTGAATTGATTTGTATTTAAAAATGAGACTCTCACTTAACAAATTTGATATGTTAAGTGGAAGCCAAATGTGATTTGATTTGTGTTTGAAAATGAGACACTCACTTAACAAATTTTGTATGTTAAGTATGATTCAAGTGTGTTTATGATTTTTGAAAGAGGGGAATCAATTTAACAAATTTGAGTATGTTAAATAGAGTTAAATTTATTTTTTATGATATTTTTTTTTTAAAATAGGACTCTCATTTGACAAATTTGGGTGTGTCAAATGGAGTCCAAATGTGTTTTGATGTTTAAGATTTTGGAAAAGAAAAATTTTATTTGACAAATGTGCCAAATAGAATTCAACTTGCTTTGATTTACCAAAAGAAAGGGGAACTCCCATTTGACAACTTTGGGTATGTCAAATGGGGTTCAAATATGCCTTGATTTTTGGGTGTAATTCCTTTGCTTTTGGAAAGAGGTGAAACTCCAAGTCTATCATATACGAAATATGCTAAGTGGAGTTTCAATTTTATGTTATAATTTATTTGAAAATAGAATATTCATTCAACAAATGTGGGTATGTTGAATGGAGATAACCATTTTCAAAAACGTGCTTTCAAAAAAGAAAATTTTTTAAAATTTTTTATTTTGATTTTGAAAAGAACCTCCATGTAATAATTATAGGAATTTTTAAATGAGGTTTGGTCCTATGAGTTTTGTGCTTTTTTTTTGAAAAGTTCTTGTGAATTTTGTGCAAGATCTTTTGTTACGTGAATTTTTGAAAAAAAGCTTATGAAAGTGGAATTTTGCAAAAGAGTTTATTTTCTTAAATATAAGATGAACCTTGCCTCACCAAGCTAGTGGTAAGGAGATTCTAAATTTTTGTCATCTCCTTTCATTGGCTAATTTTTTTTTTATTGGGGACCCAATAGTTCATTCTACAAAAGTGAGACCCTAAAACCTAAAGGATGTTGGCTAGCTTTGCTTAAGAATGAAATAAGCTAAGTACCAATGGAAGGAAAGATAGTCTTGGACTCATATGAAATACAAGTCCACTATCGATGCTTGGAGATAATAATTGTCTACTGGAGATTGAGAGGGGAACCATCCCCAGTGAAGTCGCCAGAAAAATCTGTGGTGTTTATTTTCAATATGTGTATGGGGGACACCACGCAAATCTGAGGGTGTACTTATTAAGATGATCAGGTATGACATCAAAGAATGGTGTATTATTTCAAAAAATAGAAATCATCACCCTATAATAGACATAATCACTAATAAGGACTCCTAAGGCATGATGGGTCTTCGAATATACGATAGATTTTTCCTATACTTTACATGGATGAATAAAGTAGGGTTTATATTTAAATCAAGTTTTAAAGTTCCCTATGGGGGCAAGCTCTCATAGTTAATTACATCCTAAGGAAGGTGATCTTTAGAAATACTCAATTAAACCAAGTAATTATTACCTCTAAAGATTTCAAAGATAAGACTATCAATAAAGTGGCTCTGTTAGAAAAATCAATGGGGATAGATCAAAATAAGAGACTTATTATTGAAGCCAAAGGAGATGAATAGGGAATGCTCATGATATTAAAAAACCTAGTGAGCATTCTAACTTATCCTATTATTGAGCTTTATATGTTTAAAATTGAAGGGAATTATATGCTTGAGTTGAAATTTATTATAAAGCTAAGACTTATAATCCTGAAATACAAGATTGTGAAAATGCCAAAGAGGTGAGGATTTATGCTTGTAGCCCAAGGGAAAGAACAACCTCAGATCCTAAATCTAGGAAGCTTTAGCGAGGGCCAAAGCATGACCTAAATCTAAACGAAGATGGGTATATGGTTTACCTCCACAAGAGAGGGTAAACCACCTGACTGCTGGATTTATAATCGCTTGGAGTGATAGCCAACTAACTCCTCTTATGCTTTAAAACCATATATACAAGTCATATAATTTTGTAAGATAGTTAAATTATTATTATTTAAAAAGAAACTAAAGTCCTTAAACCCACTCCCTAAGAGACTAGAGCATGAGTGGCATGAATAATGACTTAGTCTAATGCAAATCTTTTCAATTTTTATTTGAATTTGGATTCTTCATTTTCACAAAGGCCATGGGATGGGCAAGTCTCTCTAAATCCTTAAGGCGCAATCTAACCCATATGGCTAACCCTTCTAAGTCATTAAGCTTAGGTAAAGTGTTCACCTAATTCTTAGAAGTGTCTTGAGACTAAGGAGCTCTTAGTGTCTATAAGAGTCCTAGATCTATGATGAGGAAGTTGAGAACTCACTATAAAAGTGTGGTCAACAGACTCATTTGACCCATTTGATTCCAAATGAGTTAAAATCAAACCTAGGCTAAATTAATTCAAACCACTTGAACCAAAACTCTTTAAATCATCATTTGAATTAGTTTGGCATATTTTGACTAATTTATCAACCCAACCCAGCATGACCCAATATTAACCAATTTGACCAAATGATGCCAAAACCCATAAAACTAACCCATGGGACTTTGGAGGCTGACCAAACATGACCCAAACCCATCTTGGATCAACTTAAAATCAGCCCAAACCCATTTGGAGCCAAATCCAATGCAAATCCTCCATGGATCCTCTTCAACATTAGATTATTTCCTCTAATAGCAAAGTCCACTCTCTTCTCATCCTTGGCAGCCATCAAACTTCCAAACAAAGGATCACCTAATCCACTTAACCCACCTAAAGTGGGCTAGGCTTGCCATGGACCAAAGGGAGGTGAGCTAACTCATGTCCTTCCCAAGCCGAGAACTAAAGGATCAAGGGAGAAACCACTAGCCCATATCAAGCCTTGAGCCACCTGCCACACCTTCCACCAACCAAACTGAGCCACATGGACACGATTGAGACCCCTCCGGTGCTCTAACGGTGGCTAGCCAGCCAAAAAATGGGAGAAAATCTCGTCCGTCCACCTTAGTCAATTGAGGGGTATACTCCCTCAATTCTCACAGGAAATCACACCATTCAATTTGTGAGTGCTCCCAAGAGTGAAATGAAATGCTCTAGCACCTCCTAGAGCATTTTCCAGCCTTCCCCACTTCGAATTTTCCTCCCCCGTATGTAGCTAAAATAGGGGAGCTCAATACCGATCCAAGGTTGCTCATTTCTCAACAAAACTTTAATTCCTCTTAGACACACCTTCCATATACCATCATTGAAGCTACCCAAGTCATTTTCCAAGCTCCAAAGTAGCCGAAGGAGGGACTTTGATCAAGATTGAAGCTCAAAACTCGATCCTTGGCCTTCCAAGCTGTCCGGGTGAAGCCAATCCAATTATAACTCAATTGTGCCTTGTCTCTACTAGACGAAGCTTCCTCAAGTGTGCGAGCCAATGGTCTTAGGTCTAGTGAGGTAATTCCATGAAAATTGATCTCTAGCTTAAGTGGTGTTGGTCTTTCGTGAAGAAAATTCACATGTGAGTCCATCCTTGCCTTTGGATCCTTGGATCCCTCACATGAAGGTGTGGGTTGATTTTGGAATGAATATGAGCTCAGGTGAGCTCGGATCGAGCGATCCATGGTGGATGGGCTCTGTCGTTTGTCGCTCATGGGAAGGAGGATCACTGGCCATCCATTTTGTGTGATTAGAATGGATGGCTCTAATCAAATCATGCTCATCTGTCTATTTTCCCCCTTTACACTGCGGGATTGATCTGCGTTGTCTGATCTGAGATCGGACGACGGAGATCAATACCTCATTCACCGCCAGCTGACTTAGCTCGTGGATATGACTACTTAAATAGCCAATCCTGCAGTGCCACGAGGAAAGCACGCCTCGTCAGTGCCCCACTTGGCACCGATGGGATTAGGCTTAATTAAGACTAATTAATTATTTTTTAAGGCTGATACTTCCATAATTCATAATTAATTGTAGAGAAATTCAAAAAATTATAAATAATAGCTCATTTTAAAGGTAATTCAAAGGGAAATCCATTAAAATTATCGTTACTTATTTTTGAATAGTGATTTTAGATTAATTATGACTTAATTAAAATTTTAATTAGGTTAATTACTCCCAAATTAATTAACCAATTAATTTCAAACTTTCTAAGAAAGTTTAGGGGATGACCTCTATCTCCTCTATTTTTCTTGGAATTTATTAGTTGATTGATTAGGAAAATTAATTATTTAAGCCATAATTACCTTCTTAACTTAATTAAGTTATAATTAAGCATGTGAATAGTAATTAATCAATAAATTGGATCCCCTTAATCACTATTTAATAGTGGGGAGATTTAAGAATTAGATTTGGGCTTCTCTCCTAATCTTTCCCCTAAGTTTCCTTCTCTTTTTCAATAAAATGCTAATTAATGATTAATTAACTAATTAACAGCCTAATTAGTTAAATTGAAATTTAAATCATACCAAATCATGTTTGATTAAGTAAGAGGCTTATGCAAATAGGTTGGGACCTCTTTCCCAACCTTTTTCCTTTAAGCTCATTTCATTTCAAAGCATAATCAATTAAATTTGGTAATTAAGTAAAGAGAAATGGATTAATGTATTAATGACTTGATTAGCCTAATTTAAATGGTAATTGCATTTGATTTCTCTTAATTGATCCATGGGAAGAGCTTTAGGTGTTCAACAACCTAAAGAGGTTTAATGAAATTATGGTTAGCTCACATGTGTGAGAAAACTATAAAAGTAATTAAGTTCCTTAAGCTTAACTAATTAATGATTGTGAGCTAATTAAATTAGGCCCCTTTCATTTCATAGGAGCATTTCTATTTACTTTTGAATTCATTTGCATATTACATTGGCTCATAATCATTTGATTAATTACCTTAAGGTAACATAGGTAAGGGTCAATGAATTGATTTAATTCATAACTTAACCTAATTAATCCATAAATCAATCTAATTTTTTTCATTAAATCAAATTAACTCACACATGGGGAATGGGATTAGGATTAGTAAACCCTTCTTCTCACATCTCCTAAATCAAATCAAACATAAAATTAAAAATGGCATTAAGAAATTTTGATTTATTTTAAATAAACTTATTTAATATGATTGTCCTTAAGATTTAATTGGATTGAATAAAATCATGTGCTTATGTCCCTTTATTTCTTTCCAATCATATTAAATGTTGTATGTCACTTGATTCATACTTTCATCTCTTGCAAAATTAATTAAATTAAATAGTTTCTTTTATGTCAAGCTTGCATCTGTTGATTTAAATTAATATATGTGTAGCTATTATCATTATTAAATCCAAATATTTTTTTCTAAACTTATAAATGAATGATTATATATGCTATGAATGATCGTTATAAATACATAAGAGTTGTATGTGATTATAACTTAAGTGTAAGAAGTGAAGCTTATTTTCTTTCATTCATGTATTGATTTGTAAGTATGAATATTAATGGATATATGGCTTGGACATCCCGGGAATACGAGACTTTAATTAGCCCCAAGGAGGTCATTTGATTATCTCACTTCCCTGATTTAACAATGGCATGTACTCCATTTAATTTCATTTTTATATATTTCATACTATAATTTAGATAAGACTTTATTCCATATGCATATCTATTTCAAAAATATAACCTTAGCATGATCTTTCCATTATTATAGTTGTTTGTATATTCATGTGTATCTAAGAATAGTGAGTATATATAGTCTAGATATTCTGGGGACGTACGGCTTTGAGTAGCCCCAAGGAGGTCTTTACCTCACTCACCTGGTTAACAATATTGAATTACTTGCTTATAACTTTTATACACTTGTGTGTGCATTTGTCTAATGAATGAAAGTCTACCCTTTTCAACCTTATTCCATATGCATAAATATTTCAAAAATGCAACTTTAGCATGATTTTCCACTATTGTAGTTATTTGTACATCCATATGTATTTGAGATTAGCGGGTATATCTAGTCTGGACATTATGGGGACTTACAGCTTTAAGTAGCCCCAAGGAGGTTTTACCTCACTCCCTTGGCTCACAATGGCAAAGTACTTGCTTAAAAATTTTTTACATTTGAATGTGTATTTAGCTAATTAGTGAAAATCTCATTTTCTACAAAATTTATTTATGCATATTTCATTTAAGTGTGCTAAAAACATATTGCATGTATAGGTATGCTTAAGATTTAATAATGTGCACGTTATATATGATGGAAAGAAATGAATGAATATGTGTCATGTGATAGTAATTAATTCCATTTAATCTTAAGATGTCTTTCTTATTGAATGAGAGTATTTAAAATAAACCTAAACTTAGAATTAATTTAAAACATATAATAAGTCATTCACTAAAGAGATTTATCTAATTACTTTGCCTTTAGAAGTGACTTAAGGTAGGGATAAAAGAGAGTAATCCTCTCTTTTCTTCTCTTTATAACATTTAGTTGCTAAGTGTAGACCAAATGAAACAAAAAATGCTAATTAAAATTCTCAAATCAATTAAATCACTTAAAAATGAAATCAACTTTTTATGATTAAACATCCTTTCACACTTAGAAAATCATAACAAAGCCTAGTTAAGGCATACCGCATATGCCTTAATACACACACTTTAGAATTAAGTCACCACTTCTAGCTTTATGTTAGGACAGTGCATGGAGTGATGTATATTTGGTTTTATAATGTATTATTGTAGACTAGATGTTAGGGTGTATTCTTCATAAACTAGATGGTAGGTCGTGATTAGCATAATCATATTTTATACAAGAGATTATACTTAAGGGGTGCTTAAAAATAAATATAAATACTCACTTTTATAAGTTACTTAACCCCTAAGTGGGCTTGGTTACCCATGTGCAAAGTGTTAAGTCCAAATTATTTATATAATTGCTTGGGTAGTATGGTGTGTTTGGCTAACACTTATTTGCAGTTGTAGTTAGATTTACTTTTCATATTTTTAATGTAATATTGCATTAGGAATTAGGATTAATGTTATGGGGATTAGGATAAATAGTGGTTTTGTCCTAGGAGGCCCTATTATGCCTTTAAAGAAAGCGCATCCAAATCAAAGAAGGAGGAAGATACATGAAGCATGAAGAATGAAAATAAGAAGACCCCCATAGCATTTATTTATTTGTAAATTATAATTATTCTTTCATATATCGGGTTGTATAAGGGTAAAGCTCGGCTACCCATTTCTCCTTTTCAGGTTGTGCGACAGTACCCGACCACACTGGCCTTTTATTCTTTTACATTGGATTTATAAAATGCTTGATGTTATGTTTAAATTATGCAATGAAAACAACATGCTTTTTTTTTTTAGTTTCTTTATGAATGATGATTTAATGTGTGGCCTGGATCCGATTAGGCTCTTAGGGAAAAAAATTAATTTTTCTACCCCAACTACAACTCATAACTAAATTTTCTAAATAACTCATAATCTTAAATAAAGCCTAGGCATTAAATTAAGATAATTAAAAGATTTAGCAACCCCTTAGCAGAATGTTATATATTTAATATCATGCATTCATATTGCTTCACTCTTATAAAGAGAGGATTTCCATCCTTACATGATAGGGGAAGACATGACCTTTGAGGGTCTTCTATGTGTTGAAAAATACCTCTTTCTCTCCGATTTAGCCCATAACTCATTTTAATATGTATTTAGACACATGAAAATTCTATGGCCTTTGCCAAAATGAGAAGTACCAAAATAAATAAAAATTAAAAATATTTTCATTAGACTAAGTCATTGCTCATACCACTCATGTTATAGTCTCTTAGGGAGTGCGTTTAAGGACTTTAGTCTCTTTCTAAATAATAACAACCCAACTATCTCGCAAAATCATATGATTTACATACATGGATTTAAAGCATATGAGGAGTTAGCTAGCTGTTACTCCAAGCGGTTATAAGTCCAGCAGTTGGGTGGTTTACCCTCTATTGTGAAGGTAAACCTTATGCCCATTTTCACTTAAATTTAGGTCATGCTTCAGCCCTTGCTAAGGCTCCCTAAATTCAAGATCCAAGGTGGCTATTTCCTTCAGGCTACAAGTATAAATCCTCGCCTCTTAGGCATTTCCACAATCTTGTATTATTATAAGTCCTAGATTTCTAATAAAATCTCAACTCAAATGAATAATTTTCTTCAATTTCAAATACATAAAGCCTAACTATAAGGTGGATTAGAATGCTCACTAGGTGTCCTAGTATTATGAGCATTTCCTACTCATCTCTTTTGAATTTAATAATAAGTCTCATCTTTTTTATCTATCTCATTTGATTTTCCAATATAGCCAATTTATTGATAGTCTTATCTTTAAAATCATTGGAGACAACAATTGTCTACTTTAATCGAGAGTATTCCTAAAGAATTCACCTTCCTTATGATGTAATTAACTATGGGGGCTTTCCCCCATAGGAAACTTTAGAACCTGGTTTAATATAAACCCTGCTTTATTCATCCATATAAATTAGAGGAAAAATCTCTGGTATATTTGAAGATCATCATGCCTGAGGAGTCCTTATTAGGTGATTAGGTCTATCGAAGGGTAATGCCTCTATCTTTTGAGATAGTACATCATACCTCAAAGTCGTACCTGATCAATTCAATAAGTACATCCTCAGACATGCTTGGTGTCCCCCCATATATACATATACCTTCTGAGATTTTTGATGTACGTGTACCTTCTAAGGCTTTTGCCTTCTAAGATTTTTAATATATTTATACTTCTGAGGCTTTTGCCTTCTGAGATTTTTGGTGTACCTGTACCTTCTAAGGCTTTTTCCTTCTAAGATTTTTGATGTACATATACCTTCTAAGATTTTTTCCTTCTAATATTTTTGATGTACTTGTACCTTTTAAGATTTTTGTCTTTTGAGATTTATGATGAGTGGAGACCTTGTCAATCTCTTGCTCTCTTGGAGTCTTCCTAATGAGGACCTTGTCCACTACTAGCTTCTCATCGAGGTTTCCTCAAGGGCGTGCCTTCCAAGGGTGGAATCCATAAAGTATTTTTGACCTATTTGAGGTTATTTGTTAAAGTGTTACTCAGTGACATTTAATCTATGTGGAAGAAAATAATAGTTTTAACTCTCATCCGAGGTTATTTTGTCAAAGTATGACATTAACCTGTGTGTAAGAGGTTAAACATTTTAATCCTTCTAAGATTATTTGTCAGAATATTACTCGATGATATTAATATATGTGGAAGAGGTCAAATCAAAATATTCGTTTGAGGCTGTAGCCAAAGTTGCTCCTTAAACTTTGCATTTTTCATGAGTATGATTGAAAAATCATAATTTGCAAAGCTATCTCCCTTTTTTGTTGAAATTACTCCATATCATTAACTTGTTTCTCAAAATAATAATTGATATCTAGAATATTGATTTGGATGATATTTTAAGATTAAGTCGCAAATAAGAATTGAAGGACCAACATTTGATGTTACTTCATTCTCCATATGTGTAATTCACAAGTAAGATTTTCTTCATTATATAGATGGTGTTAATTTTAATTTGAAATCAGATTGTCAACCATTGTGAAGATGTAAAGTGAATGCTTCCCATAGTCAGCGTTAAACTGTTGCATGCCAAAAAATCAGTTGTGGTGGAATAAAACTTCATGCCATAGCTTTGTTGAGAAATCCAACACATAAATAGATAGTTGAAAAGAGAACAAGAAACTCCAGAATTTTTACTTGAAAAATCCCCAAGAAGAGGGGAAAAATCACGGGGCTTTGCCTAGTAAACATGCTCCACTATATATCTTCTTTGGAATACAAAGTTTAAATCTTCCCAATAATGGGATTACAAGAGTGTATGTAAGAAATCCTGATAATGGGAATTCCAAAGTTATAACATATGTAATAGGTGAGTATGGTGACCACCACGGTAATGACAAACTTCAAACTTCAAACTCTCTCTCAAATTTCTCCCAAGTTCGCTCCTCCCCCACTTTTTGAAATTACTCCATATCATTAACTTGCTTCTAACTAATTGATTAGATATCTAAAATATTGATTTGAATGATCTTTTAAGATTAAAGGTTGCCCCCCAGCTTCTAATAAGAATTGAAGGATCAACATTTTATGTTTCTTCATTCTCCATATGTGTTACTCTCAAGTAGGCTTTTCTTCATTATATAGATGGTGTTAATTTTAACTTGAAGTCAGATTATCAACCATTGTGAAAATATAAAGGGAATGTTTCCCACAGTCGGCGCCAAACTGTTGCATGCCAGAAAATCAGTAGCGGTATAATAAAACTTCACGCCTTAGCTTTGTTGAGAAATTCAGCACACAAATAAATAGTTGAAAAGAGAACAAGAAACTCCAAAATTTGTATGTGAAAAAACCCCCAAGAAGAGGGGAAAAAATCACGTGGCCTTGCATAGTAAACATGCTCCACAATATATCTGCTTTGGAGTATAAAGTTTAAATCTTTTCAATAACGGGATTACAAGATTGTATATAAGAACCTAATAATGAGAATCGTTACAACTATGCGATGGTAGTATAGAGATAATCGATGACCACGATGGTGATGACGAACTTCGAACTTCTAGCTCTCTCTTAGCTTTCCCCCCCAAGTTCGCTTGTAGCTCCCCACCCCCTTTATTGAAGTTACTCCACATCATTAACTTGTTTTTGAACTAATAATTAATTAAATATCTAGATTATTGATTTGGATGATCTTTAAGATTAAGGGTTGCCCCCAGCTTCTGATAAGAATTGAAGGATCAGCATTTGATGTTTCTTTATCATTCTCCATATGTGTTACTCCCAAGTAGGATTTTCTTAATTATATAGATTATGTTGATTTTAACTTGAAGTCAGATTGTCAATCATTATGAAGATGTAAAGGAAATGTTTTCCATAGTCGGTGTCAAACTGTTGTGTGCCAAAAAATCAATAGCCATAAAATAAAACTTCACGCCTTAGTTTTGTTGAGAAATCTTGCACACAAGCAGATAGTTGAAAAGAGAACAAGAAACCAATTTTTTTAATGAAAAATCAAGAAGAGAAAAAAATCAAGGTATTGCTTAAACACGCTTACTATATATCCGCTGATAAAGTTTAAATCTTCCCAATAACGGAATTATAATATTATATGAAAGAAATCGATAAGAATTTTAGAATCAGGTTATAACATCTATGCGACTGTAGCTAAGTTGTAGATGTTATTGGTGGCAGTCGGTGACCACGGTGGTGATAATAAACTTCAAATTCTAGCTCTCTCTCAACTTTCTCACAAATTCACTTCTAGATATTAAACACCTCTACCATTAGATTGATTTTACTATAGCTTATAAAATTCTATAAATACCTTTTCACTCAATACAATGAACTTAACTTATTTTGCGAGATCATTAGTGACTCAAAATTATTCGCCTATAATTCTTCTTCTTTGATACAGTGAATTCGCGACCTATGCACATAATTGTTCCCGTATTTAATTTTTCACATAAATATTATGCTCTGTGTGATTTAACTGTATTCTTTATTGAATCTCTTCATTATTTTTATACTCCAATTTATAACGTAGATGATATTAATGAGCAAGACAGTGATAACAGTAGTGATAGTGAGCGACGAAATACATTATTGACGACAATTGATAAAACTTATGGCAAGAGATTATTTGCTACAATGGTTATTTACTTATTTTAGGAATGCTCAAATTTTTTTCTCTTGTTTTATTTCCATGCCATAATATATAAATTCATTTTAAATTTAAACATTCTCACATAAATGTTTTTCTTAAGAAAATTATTTTTAAGGCAAATATGATTTATAATAAATATCAAAAGATTCACGCCAAACAACGGATAAATTTTTATTGTTGCGTGTTAGAAAATTATAGAAGAAGTTTACACCTCATTTGTAAATCCAAAGACACATATGTATAAAGATTTAACAAGAAAATTCCGAAATTTTAACGTGGAAAATCTCGAAAAGAGGAAAAATCACGCGCCTAAAGCTACTATATATTTATTTTGGAGTACAAATTTTCCTGCTACAAGATTACAAAATTATATATGAGAAGGGCTGACAATGGGAATCCCAAAATCAAACAACAACAACCATATAGTCACGGCCAGCTACAAGTAGCGATGATGAACAACGACGAACACGATTAATGAAGATCGTCATGATGGAGACCATGAGATTGACGACAAGGATCGCGGCTACCACATGGCGATTGACTAATCACCCATTGCTTGGAAGATCTTCAAGCTTTGCTCTCTCTCTCTTGCGCATCCCCTCATATGAATAATGAGCGCTATTTATAGATTGAGCGACGTCTCAGAATACACGTAAAACCGAACCACTCCTCTCCATCGGATGGCTCAAAATGATTCATTTGATCATTTGATGTATTTTAAGTATTTGAATGCTCAAATGAAGTCGAATTATGATCGGCTCATCGAGACGCCGATTTTATAAACACTAATGTTTGAGAGTTATTTAGGATTTAACCGATATCCCAAAGTTTCTAATGATATTTTAGTTGATCTCGACTACTGATGAATCATCGCTTTCGACATCAGATTCGTGCTTTGACTAGTAGAATTTTTATGGTCATATCAATTATATGTTAATGTATTGATTAAAATTAAATTTGTTGACGATGCGAGCTTGGATTAATTACACGTGGAATAATTTTTTTCAAATATTTGAATATTTTTATGATTGTTGTTCAACAATAAATAGCAGAGACTCACCGTCTCTGGATTGGGTGGCTGCTAGAAACTTCATACCGCGATTCGATTCCTCCGCCATACTCACGAAAAGTAAGTGGGGACCTAATATATGGGTGATGAATGTGACGCTAGGCTCATATGGGATTAGTCACAATGATATCTTTATCCATAAGATAGATGAAATGTTGGACACATTCAAAAAAATAATAATAAATAGCAGATCAATAGCAGCGCGGTCAAATGATTAAGATGTATTGTTTCTCACGGCTGACATTGGATTATATTAAATTATTATTTCTTAATAAATAATATTTTTATACTAAACTTTATTAAAAAAGGAGAGCAAAGGAGTCAATTATTGAGCATTTATCGAGATGAAGAAATTCATATTTCTTGTCGTAATTAACGACAATAATACAAAATACGGGAAGATCTTTTTATTAGTAATTTAATCAGAAATATATCAAATAAATATTATCAAATAAATACAAATTAATTTCAGAATTGCATTCATTATCATTCTCTCATCATGTAACTCTCCCACATAACATTTTATTTAACATTTAGGAGTTGTTTCTGATCAATTTTATTTTTATGCTGTTTTTAAAATATATTTATTTAATATAATTTTTAATTAAATTTTTTATTTTTAAAAATAAATAATATTTTTTTTAATTTTCATAATAACTTTTAAGTATTTTAAGTCATTTTAAAATAATCATCATTATGAAATATATTTTACTTTCTGAAATAAAATATTAATAAAATAAAATAATAAATAAATAAATAATTGATTTCAAACGGCTTCTTAATTTTTATGAGGATGTTTAATAATAAAAAAGAAAAAATAATTGAAACTCAAGCGTGAGTTAGTTCATGAAGAGGAAAGCTATCGTATTACGGCTTTTTTTTTTTTCAATGAGTATCCACCCAACATCTCACCTATTTTGTGAATGTAAATATCATTATGACTAATCTCACGAGCTAAGACTACATTTATCACCTTACATTCCCCATTTACTTTCTCTTCACCTTAGGTATAGGCGCCTCGCTGGAGATTCGATTCGGGGGTTCCCACGCCGCCCATCAACTGAGCTAAGAGTGGGTATCGTATCACGACTTTGAGTCATGAAAGTGACAATATATCGTGAGGTGGCCCTAAATGATTGGCCATAATTAATTTATTTATTTGATCAATTTTAATAACTATAAAATATTTAAGGAGGGCATTATTGTGCATCACATTTTTTTTTAATATTAAATAATTATGTACTTTTTTTATTGTAGGTTGCTTACTAAAATTGTCATATGTCCTATATATAATTATTGCTCTTTTATTTATAATTAAATGTCTTATTTGATTATCATTATGGAGCTTCAAACTACAGCTTATTTGTCATTATCAAGCTCGAGCTCTATTAGAGTTTGTTAGTAAGCTCGGCTCAAATTGGATTATCGAGCATGTTAACGAATAGCTTGTTTAATAAAATGAATAAATTTTAATCAAGCTTATTTACGACTAGTTTGTTGAGAAAGATACACGAGCTGTATCATTTAAAGTTTTATTAAGTGCGACACCTTGAATGGTTGAGAATTTATCGTCAATCAAGAGATCTTTAGTTTAAGATTTGCACATGTATTGTTTGTATTAATTTGTCATTAAATTGACTCAAATATCTCAAAAATAAAACTTATTAAGCCTAAAAATATATAATAATAAATAATAATGTTCAGAAATAAGTCATAATTGTGGCGTAATTAAGTCATAATCAATCTCCTTAAAAAGCTTATTCATGATCTTTAAATAAAATTATTGTCGATGAACATAAATGAACCCAACGATAAATTGTTTAAAATTTGTTCACTCAGCAATCGAGTATTTATAAAAATATTCAAGTTAGTAGTTAATCAAATGATGATGAATAAGTTTTAATCAAGTCGAATCATCGATCATTTATAGAACGCTTGATTCATTTGTAATCCTAATGAAGTGCAAAAACAAAGAGGATGAAATGAACTTCTCGTTGAATCGGCTAAAAAGAAAGTAGTCTTTATCTACCATATTTTTCATATGAGTGAAAAGTAACAGGTGGAGGCGTTAAGGGTTTTATTATTACAAATTAACTATTATTAGCAGTGGTGGTCGCCGTATAGGATTCAGCCAAGTGTACGCTTCTAATACGCATGCGCCGCACATGTTTTGGCCACCGTTCTCCTTTTTCTTATATATATTTTTTAATGATAATCTTGCCTACTTTTTAGGTAATAAATTGAGAATATATCTCACAAACAATCATTTTGATAATAAGAATAATTTAATATTTATAGAGAAATTTAACTATAAATGCCTTATAGAAAAAGAATTTTTGAAATTTTTTGAATATATATATATATATATATATATATATATATATATATATATATATATATATATATATATATATATATATGATATGCTCTCTCAAAATAACCACAAAGACAAATCTGTCGAAATGATATGATTTGAGTCAAAACCGTCGAGCGACTTAAATATCATCAATCACATCAATTAAATCTCAAAATAGCTCTCAAATATGGAGTGTTTATATAATCGAAATGCCTCGACGACCTGATCTAACGAGCCTAAGATCTCATAATTCGACGTCATTTGGGCATCCAAATGCTCAAAATACATCAAATGATCAAGGAATCATCTGAGCCGTCCGATCGGGGAGTGGTACGGCTTTACATGAATTTACAAGAATGCCCTCCTCCCATCTATAAATAGCCTTCATTCCTCACATGAAGAAAGAGCCAAGTGAGAGGAGTGAAACAAGTGAAGAAGAGAGCACCGCCGACGGTCCAACCACCACAGTGGCCGATCCTGTCCACCGCAAGGAAGAAGAGGAAGAGTCCAAGCAAGGAAGAAGAGGAAGAGCAGCAAGGAAGAAAGAGTCCAAGGGAAGAAAAGGAAGAGTCCAGCGAAGAAGAGGAGTGAGGATAAGAGAGAGCTCAAGCTCAAGATCCTCCAAGCAAGATCGCACCCCAAGATTGACTCGCCCGGGCCATCAACCATCGCCACCGGCCACCGCGTCACTAACATCAGATTCGCCAAGTTACCCCCGATCTCCACCATCAAGAATTACAACGATCATTGTTACACTTATTCCTCTCTCATGTAATTTCAGAATCCTTATCGAAGATTTTGTACTCAAATGATACATAGTGGAAGCTTTTATCAAGCCCCGTGGTTTTTCCCCTTTTTCGAGGTTTTCCACGTTAAAATTCTGAGTGTCTCTTGTTCGCTTCTTTAATTATTGAGGTTTGGACTTCACAACAAGGCTAGTAAACTTTCACTCTACCCGGTTTTCTACCACGCACAAGCTACCAATGTTTGATTCCATTACTTCATCTTGTATGGCAATCAAGTTTTCCAACAAGATCAAAACCACCATCGAGGTGGAGCATTCAAGCTTTTAAAGAACGCAAGCGAAGAATGAAGATTCATCAAACTTTGTTCCTTCAGATTCTGTCGGGAACTGGGGGGCAACTCTTAATCTCAAAAGATAAGCAAGTCAGCAACAAGCAAGTCAGCAACACCAACGAAAAGGCAAAGATCAATAGTCAACTCTGGCTACAAGCTCATACAAATATTTGACCTCTTCCATACGGGTTAACGTCATCGAGTAAACACTCGATTAACAACCGTGATAGTCAAAACGCCCCAGTGGACTTCAATCTTCCATACGGGTTAACGCCAGTAAACACTCGACTAACAACCAGATAGGTCAAAACGGTGGACTTCACCTTCCATGCGGTTAACGCCATCAAAAAACTCGACTAACAACCCGTGATAGGTCAAAACGCCCTTGGTGGACTTCGCGACCATACGCGTTAACGCCATCGGTAAAACGACTAACAACCCGTGATAGTCAAAACGCTGGTGGACTTCGCGATCTTTCCATACGTTAATGTCATCGAGCAAAACTCGACAAACAACCGGAAAGGTCAAAAGATCCTCGGCTTCCACGCTTCTTCCATACGGTTAACGCCATCAGTAAAAACTCGACTAACAACCCAAAAGGTCAAACGCCCCAGGATCTCTTCCATAATGCAGCACGCGTCATCGAAAAAAGCTCGACAAACAACCCGTGAAAGGTCAAACGCCTTTAGTGGACATCCCACGACCTTCTTCCATACGGTTAATGTCATCGAGCAAAACTCTAAACAACCCGTGAAAGGTAAAAAGGTCGTGGACTTCCCACGCTTCTTCCATACGTGCAAGTTGACATATCAATTATCAACTTTGAATGATCCATTGAAGTTTCAAGAAATCTATTTCTAAGTGGACTACGGACAGATCGCTCGGTTATCAGCCACCATCTTGGTAATCTCGCTTACCCATGCACCATTCGTTTGATCGTTGCCGCTG
The DNA here is from genome assembly GCA_021442155.1 of Cymbidium sinense. Classification (NCBI taxonomy): domain Eukaryota; kingdom Viridiplantae; phylum Streptophyta; class Magnoliopsida; order Asparagales; family Orchidaceae; genus Cymbidium; species Cymbidium sinense. Next base: position 124,220,272 of record CM038215.1, read on the forward strand.
CCACCGCCGGGCCACACATTTGCTGAGCCACGCCGCTGAATTGCCGCTGGCTTACTGCCGCCACATAGCCGCCGCTGACATGCCGACGGCCATCTGCCGTTTGACGCCGCTAACCATCGTCGGCACTAACCATCTGCCGCCGCATCGACTGGTTGCCGCTAACGCTGCTGACTATCGCCGGCATCTTCGGCTAATCATCGCCGGTCATCGCCGACATCGGCTGGCACTATTATCACTCAGCGCCGGTATCCGCCGACTACCATCTGCCGCTGCCGAAACGCCCTTGTGGACTCCCCGCGATCTTTCCATACGTTAATGCCATAAGCAAAGCTCGACAAACAACCTGTGAGGTCAAAACGCCCTTGGAACTTCGCCCATACACGTTAACGCCATAAAAAAACTCGAACAACCCTGGATAGGTCAAAACGCCTTGGACTTCCCCTGGTTCTTCCATACGCACGCCATCGAAAACTCAATAACAACCCAGATAGGTCAAAACGCCCCAGGGACTTCTCGCGATCTTCCATGTTAATGTCATCGAGCAAAACTCACAACAACCCGTGAAGGTCAAAGGTCCTGGGTTTATCCGCCTCTTCCACGTTAACGCCATCGAGTAACATCGACAAACAACCTGATAGGTCAAAACTTTGTACCTACAGTTAACCATCGGTAACACTCACAAACAACCTGATGGTCAAATATCCTCCGGATTCACTCAACCTTCCAGGGTTAACGCCATCAGTAAACACTCGACAAACAACCGATAGTCAAAACGCGTGGACTCGCGATCTTCCCATACGCAGTACGTCATCGATAAAGCTCATAAACAACCCGTGAAAGGTCAAAACTTTGTTCCACTCAAGATGTTAATGTCATCGATAACACTCGACAAACAACCTCGATGGTCATCTCATCGCCGCCGGCCACTAATTGACTACCATCGCCGGCTAATTAACGCCGGCATTTCGCCGGTTTATCACCATTTGTCGCCGCCATTCTACCACGTTGCGCCAATCCGACTACTGCCGCTATTGCGCCACACCACCCCTTCACAACCGCCAACCTTAGGCTGGTCACCGCTTTACCGCTGCCGGCATCGCCACACCATCGCCGGCATCTCCGCCGGCTACCACTATCATCGTTTATTATCTCTCGTTAACTACCGACGCCGCCGCTGGCCGAAAACGCCCTGTGGACTTCGCGATCTTCCATACGGCACGTCATCGAGTAAAAGCTCGGCAAACAACCCGGTCAAAACGCCTTGTGGAGCGATCTTCCATAGCAGAAGCATCGAGCAAAGCCGACAAACAACCTGTGAAAGGTCAAACTTTGATTCCACTCATAGCACGCTCATCGATAACACTCACAACCTGATGGGTCAAAATCTCATCGCCGCCGGCCACCACCCACTACCATCGTTTGCCATCGCTCACCATCGCCGGCATCTTCGCCGGTATCACCATTTGCCGCCACATTCGCGCTGATATCGACATCGCCGCCACTGCCGATAACCATTACCGCGCCGCTGACCACTCTTTACCGCCAATAATTATAATGGCCACCGCCGCTTACTACCATCACGCCACCGCTGAACTATCGGCACTTTCGCCGGTTATCACTATTATCGCCATATCGCTGGATCATCCGCCGCCATCACCGCCGGACCATCGCCGGAATTTTCACGGTTATCGCCATTGTCGCCGGGCCATCCGCTGACTAATCGACGCTAGCCGCCACCGCCGACTACTCAACGATCAATTGACTCTTCCATACGTTAACGCCATCGAAAAAACTCGACTAACAACTGATAGTCAAAACGCCCTCTGGATCTCCCACGACCTCTTCCATACCGTTAACGCCATCGGTAAAACTCGACTAACAACCCGATCAAAGGTCCTGGTGGACTTCGCCGCCTCTTCCATACGGTTAATGCCATCGAGCAAAAACTCGACAAACAACTCGAAAAGGTGGTCGGTGGACTTCCCACGGCCTTTCCATACGTTGGCCGACGAATAATATTCACCAATAACCTGAAAGGTCAAAACTTTGTACCCACTCTACACGTTAATGTCATCGTATCACCTCGAAAACAACTTGATAGGTCAAAACTTTGTTCTAACTCCAAGGTTAATCGTGTAACACTCGACAAATAACCTCGATAGAAAACTTGATTTATCAGTGTTAACGCTATCGTAATACGACAAACAACCTTGATAGTCAAAGATTTACGGCCACACTACTGCCGCCATCACCCTTTGCCGAACCATCGAAGGGCTCTGCCACTACTGTTGCCGGACATCACGCCGATCATTTGCCGCAATTCGCCGGCCACCACCATCGCGCGGTCCGCCGGACCGTGGGTCACCATCGCCACCAATGTCGTATCCCCACTCGAGCTTCGAACCCCGCGCTCCGGTGATCGCCTTCCGAACCCGGACGGGTAACCGAGGGTCGGTGAAACCGGAACCACGACGATACCGTGCCTTGATCGCCCCCTAACCGACGGCGACCGACGGCCGAAACCGAACCACGACGCATCGGGCCTTGATCGCCTCTAACCTGACGATCCGACGGACCGAACGGACGTCGGAAACCGGAACCACGACGCATCTTGATTCTAACCCGACGATCCGGACGGACGAACCGACGGTCGGAAACCGGAACCACGACGCATCGCCTGACGCTTCAACCCATCGACGGGACCGAACGACGGGTCGAAACCGGAACCACGCACCGCTTCAATCGGATCCGACGGACCTGAACGACCGGAAACGGAACACTAACGGTTTGAAACCCAAATCACGACGACTGCGGGTGAACCGAACGTGATGACATCCGGTCGACCGAAGGACGAGGCCGAAACCGGAACCACGACGTACGACGCTCCTAACGCATCACCGGGACGAACGACGAGGGAAGGAACCAGACGACATCGCTGACCGCCTCTAACCCGACGATCCGACGGACTGGGAACGACGAGGTCGAACCGGAACCACGACGTACTTTGATCGCCTTCCTAACCGACGGCCGACGAGTCGGAAACCGGAACCACGACGCCTGCCATCGCCTCCCCTGAACGCCTCTGATCGCTTCGATTGCCTCCAAAGGACCCTCACTCAAGAAGGGGGAGGGAAAGGTGTGCTCTCCTTCATCCTGGGTATTTTTAACCCCCCACATGGGCAAAACGGTAAAACCCCCTCAAAAAATGGTTCAAAACGGCTCAAAACCGTTCTCTCGGGCTCATGGCTCCACGGCACGGCGATGCGCTGCCAAGCACGTGCAAGGCGCTGGCCATGGCAGATCGCGACGGCCTCCGACCCGCCATTCGACCCGGTCGTTTCACCCGACGGCTCATGAATTCGACCACACATGGAATGGCTCTGAATCCACGCTGACCGGGCACCACATCGTCAGGGGCCGACCCGGCTGGTATTCACATGGCCATATGACTGGCCATTGCTCATGACCGGCCATGCCCACGGCCACACTAATCGCACATCACACGGTTCGGGCCTCGACTGACGCGCCATCACGCCGCGGACGCCATGCTGCGGCTACCAAAGGCTTCCCATGCCGACGCGCCACCTGCGCTGTCCTCAAATAAAACTTCCAATTGTATTTTCAGTATTTTATATATATTTTTGATGATAATATCATCCAAAAATAGAACCGATGGCTCTCAAAATACCACTACAAAGCACAAATCGATGTCGAAATATATGATTTTTGAGTCAAAACATCGAGATCAAGACTTAAATATCATTAATCTTTGGGACATCAATTAAATCTCAAAATAGCTCTCAAATATGGAGAAATAATCGGCTCGACGAGCCGATCTAACGAGCCTAAGATCTCATACTGGACTTCATTTGGGCATCCAAATGCTCAAAATACATCAAATGATCAAGGAATCATCCCGAGCCGATCGAGGGGAGTGGTACGCTTTATGAATTTACAAGAATGCCCCCTCCTCCCATCTATAAATAGCCTTCATTCCTCACATGAAGAAAAGAGCCAAGTGAGAGGAGTCAAACAAGTGAAGAAGGAGCCACCGCCGACCTGTCAACCACCACCGCCACCGCCACATCCAAGCAAGGAAGAAGAGGAAGAGTCCAAGCAAGGAAGAAGAGGAAGAGCCAGCAAGGAAGAAGAGGAAGAGTCCAAGCAAGGAAGAAAAGGAAGAGTCCAAGCGAGGAAGAAGAGGAAAAGCCCAAGTGAGGAGGAAGAAAGAGCTCAAGCTCAAGATCCTCCAAGCAAGATCGCACCCCAAGCAAGATTGCACTCCGCCGGCACCATCAACCATCGCCACCGGCCACCGCCGTCACTAATTATTCTCAGATTCTTAAGTTACCCCGATCTCCACCATCGAACAATTACAACCCGATCATTGTTACACGCTTGTTATTCCTCTCTCATATGTAATTGTAATCCTGTTATCGAAGATTTTGTACTCAAACATACATATGGAAGCTTTTATCGGCTAGCCTGGTTTTTCCCTCTTTCGAGGTTTTCCACGCTTAAAATTGAGTGTCTCTCGCTTTTAATTACCTGTGTGTCGACTTCACAACAAGGCTAAGGCGTAAACTTTCACTCTACCGCGACTGGTTTTCTAGCACGTAACAATATATATATATATCTTAAAGTTTATCTTTGATGAAATTTTTTTGAATATTCTTATATACTCATCTGTGAAGAGTGAAGTCTCTCCATTTCAATATTTTGACCTCATCTTAATTATATCAAAATATTTAGATCTGTTTGGGATGCCTATTCAAAAATTAATGATAGAGGTGCTGTAGAAGAATCTGTTATTTAAAAAACTACGGTGAGACTTATAAATTTAATTTAATTTAAAAAAAAATTAAATCGTAGCTTTTTGAATGTCATCGCAAGGAGCTATGTTAGATTGAAAAATGTGATATTCTTACAGTAGATTTTTCAAAATGAAATGCAAGGTTCTAAACCAGATCAAGGCGGTGTTCCTCCTCCAAATACGCCATTTATCACATGAAATAAAATCCACATTGAACTAATGGAAGGTATTACATTGAAACTCTAAGTACTACATGAGCAATCAAGTTGGAGGATCATAATCCATCAATTCAATTTTATTTATGAAAAACTTCTCCATCTTATATTCTCAAAGGAGAGATGAGTGAAATCGTAATGGGACTCAGAGAGTTGACATTATGATGATCAAATCAATATAGATCAATCTATATATTTTTTTGTACTATTTATTTATCTTAGTTATTTACTTCTTGTAATTTATTTATTCTACTTAAACTCTAAAATATTAATTATTTATGGTGATTAACTCACTACAAGAATAAAAGGGAAAACTAAAATCAATTCTTGTTAAGCTATTTTTGAAAAATATTTTATACTTATTAAATCATATTGAAAACAAGATTATGAGTCAAATTTCAAATAATTTATATCTTCCGACTTGTTTATTAATCACACATTTATATATGCTTTAGTATTGTTCAAATTTCTCACGCTTGCTTGTATTGAAATAGAAAGAGAAAAAATGATGATTCTTTAATTTATTTGGTGCATATAACTATTGTCCTTAAAAAATAATATTTTCTTCAACCTAAAATTAAAATAAATAAAAAATGCTTTTTACATAAGAAAATTTTAAAATATCCAAACCATTCCCTACCCTCACCATTCTCTTGGCTATATGATAACATTTTGTTGCAAGAGGTAAACTTCCCAACAAGTTAGTTTTATTTAGTAAAAACTAATAGTATATGTAATATTTTATTGTTGCCTCCAAATTTTTTTTTTTTTCCCCTTCATCTCCACAAGAGTAAACTTCATGGATGGTTCATGAATCATATGTGTGCACCTCATTATTGTAAGAAAAATACATAGATCAAACATTGGGATGGTGAAAATAGTGATAAAACTATGCTATTTTTATTATGAAATATTCTCCAACAAAAGGTATAATGGCTAATGATAAGGTAAATGGCTTCAAGAACTTTTAATCTTTACATTTATTTTATTCTCAAGAATTTATATATAAATTAGAGCACCTCATCACAATTCATAGTCAAGAGAGGACTACATACAATATTAGAATAATCTAAAAAGTAAGAGTAAATTTAGCAAACAAAATTAAAAGAGCATGAAAAACACTAGGATTTATTTGGAAAATTCGAAAGTGAGAAAAATTATAGAACCACATCACACTAAAAAATTCATTATGCAAAAAATTAAGAAGAATTGTACAAATCTCTCTTCACTCAAGTCTCTTTAGCTGTCTTCACACCTCACTCAGTCTATGGCACATTTACTTCACATATATTCTTTGCATAATGAAGAAAACTATCATTAAACCGCGCTTAAAATAAACTCGCTTCTCTAGCTGCCAAAGCACTCTTAGGCTCCTCAATCAATTTGTCTCATTTACGTGTGTTCTAGTGTCACGGCATTGCATTATAGTGCCAATGCGTTAGCTTCTCTATCTTATTGATAAAATCTCACGATTTATGGCATCAAGGTGCTAACCTTCAATGTCGAGGTGTTAGTGTCTATGTCTCTGAAGCAACTCTTTCATTGCAAATGCACCATCTAAGCACAATACATTAAAAAAAAAAAAAAATTCGAGGACTTCACCCTCGAACACTCAAGCAGGGGCTATGTTGAGTCAACATTACTTCCCCAATTAATCAACATAACTAAAATAATAAATATATGAGTTTAAGGTGTTCTCATATAAACCAAAAGCTATTTAGGTATGCATTATTAAAGTCATCTCTACCTGCAACTCTCAGAAGAAAAAAAAGGTTGGTAAATCAACTCTTGAAAAAGTATAATCGATTTGATTCAATTGATTCAAAGACAGAATATTCTTAAAATCATATAATTTTTATCATATTGAATTTATATTGTCAAAATGCATTAAAAAATTATAAATTAGATGACTTATAGAAATATTCATAATTTTCTAAATTACTTTTTTTTTATATTTTGTGAATTATATCATTACTTTTTCCAATCTTTTATGATAAAATTAAAAACTAAATTATACTAAAAATAAGTCCAAAATATGATAAAATTATAATCAAAATTATATGAAAAAAATAATAAAATCAAAATCAAATTTAAAACATATTTCCTTCTATATATATAATCCTCATTAAATTAATTCCCTGCAATACATTAATTAGACTTCTCGAGTACAAGATTTCAATTTTTACATTAAAGAAGAGGGCACAAATTGACAAAAGACGCGTGTCAACAGCAGTCAACACATCGATCATTTTTTTTAATTCTTTGGGTGTGGTTTTAATATGTGAAACCAAAAGAACTTTTGACAAAAAAAAAATTATCATGCGATATTATGATTAAATTTTAAAAATTATTAAATTAAAATCGAATTAAATATAATATATTTTACATTTATTATAAAAAAAATAAATCTATTAAGTTGAAATCCTTCCTAATTAAAAGTTAGTCAAAGTAATTTAACCTATATATATATATATATATATATATATATATATATATATATATATATATATATATATTAGATTTTGTTGCTCAGTCCAATCAGCCATCACCTTCCTGAATCCCACATGCATCTCCGACCGCCCCACTACTACAGCATAAGGAATTTCTTATACAACTTTAAAAAGTTGGACAGCACTGATAGCTAAATTAACGTTTTATTTATTATTACTCATTATTAATAAATATTGACATTTCTGATATGATCCTGAAAATTTCATTAGTTGAACACGAATCTTGATGTCGAAAATAATCTGATTATGAATCAAGATTAACCAAATCCATTATTATCAAATCAGACTTAAACATGTAGAAATGCTTATAATCAATCGAATGTCTCGAGCGGATCTAACAAGCCCAAGATCTCATAATTCACATCATTTGAGCATTCAAATACAAAAATATATCATACATCAAGAGAATCATCATGAGCCGCTCACGGAGAGGAGTGATTCCTGTAATGTATTTACATACGCTACTCCTCCACCTATAAATGTTCTCATCCTTCATATGAGGGGGCAAGAAGAGAGAGGAGGCCAAAACTTGAAGATCCTCCAAGATAATCATGCTACCACTGATCCAAGCCAAGCCAGCTGAGTCACCGATCATCCCCGCCAACTCGCCGGCCTCCATCATGACAATATATTCATCAATAAAGGATGTTCCTCATTTGTTCACTATCATCTGCTACCACCAAGAATTGTTACCACTAACGACTACATAGTCCTTTCTCATACAATTTATAATCTTATCGAGAAGATTTTATACTCAAATAGATATAGTGGAAGCTTTTACCGAAAGGCCTCGTAATTTTTTTTTTTCCCTTTTCAGATTTTTCACAAAATAGAGTTTGTTCATTTTAAATAATTGTATGTGTGGATTTCACAACAAGAAGAAACTTTCACTCTAAAGAATGATTTTCTAGCACAATAGTTTGGCCTCATGGAAACATTCCATTATTTCATCTTCAGATGATCTACCAAGTTTTCCAACAAGATCAAAACCACTATCGGAACATTTCAAGCTTTTAAGAGCGCAAAGAATGAAGATTCATCAAACTCGATCCTTCGATTTTGTCAAAAAACAGCAACTCTTAATCTCGAAGATCATGTTAAGCATCTAATAGATTACTATCCTAAGAAATAAGTCAAAGTGGAGGATATTTCAACATTGAGAAGAGATAGTTTTGGTAAATTATGATTTTCCAATCATACACATGGAAAATAAGACCAAAGTTATGAGCAACTTTACAACCACAAAGGTTGTTTTTGATTCCTCCGCTGTGTTAACGATCGAGCAAAGACTTGACAAACAAAGAAGAAAAGCCCTGGACTTCACCTTCTTTCTACACGAACCATCGGGTAACACTCTAAACAACCTTGATATGTCAAATCCTCGGATCAATTCAACCCTTCCATAGCATCGCTATCGAATGAGTTATCGAAAGCAAACACTATAAACAACATATGTTAAATTCAAGATTCAATCTTCCATTGTACGCATCAAGCAAACACTCTAATAAATCGGGATAGTCAAAATCTCGGATTTTTTAATTATCATCATTCGTAATATTTTGAAAAACTTGATAGTAAAATCTCAACGGATCAATCACTCTTCCATATATCGTATGTCACTTAATAAATAATTGATAGTCAAGAGGAATGCCGCCATCATTACTGCCATCCTGCCTATCGACAATTTGTAAGTCAGATGGCATCTCCGCTGATCCACGCTAATTGCTACTGCTGATTATTATCGCCATTTTCTACCACCTCCGCAAACCATCGTTGCCGGTAATGCCATACCTCGCTGACAATTTTCGGCTTTATACCATCGTTGATTATCTGCCGCCATTAATGCCGATCTGATTTCGCCTTGCACATCGCAATGTTCGCACAAGATTTTCGTATACCAATCGCCTCTAATCCATATCATCGCCACCATTCTCGCCATTTCTCCAAGCAATTACCAGTTTGCTGCTGACCTGCTCTCGTAACCACTATCTGCCATCTGCAGGATTATTTGCCGAATCATCGCTCACCATCCTTTTTTTGTCATCATCGCTGGGATCTCCGATCACTATCGCTTGTCCATTATCGCAACCATCCGGGATCATTAACCCATCTCCGGCTTATCATAATGATCGCCTAAACCCGGTTGTCGACGAGGTCGCACACTTTTTCGAGTGGAAAACTTCTATTTAACTAGCTGATTTTCCAAACAACCTTTCAAGAAGAAGAGAATGCCTTCTCCTCGCTAAGAGTGTTTTATAGACTTTACCGCAAAAGGTCAAAATCGCCAAAGCCTAAACCGCTTCAAAATCGAAACGGCAGATAAGCGTCACAATTAAGGAGACGTAAGTTTCCTGCGTCCACTGGCCGAATTGGCCTTATTTTCAGCCTCTACAGCTGCAAGATGACACGACCGCCAAGTCATATCGCAAGACGCCAGCATGGCATCAGCCGAATTCTAATTCCAGAACTCAAATTCATGCTCAAGATACTACGACATCTACTTTGCATTTGTTTCAGAATATAATCTTACGCTCCCACAAGATCTTTCTATCAAAATGCAATTTAATTTCAAAAAAATCTATTTTCAAGATTGATATATATTTTGGATGAGAGAATGTCATCCAAAATAACGATATGATCAAAATTTACTTTGAAGCACAAATCTTGATGTCAAAGTAATCGATGAATCAAGACTAACCAGATCAAGAGATTATTATCAAAATTTCTTAAACATGGAGTGTATAAATCGAAGCGCCTCGACGATCTAACAAGCCCAAGATCTCATAATTCACATCATTTGAGCATTCAAATACACAAAATATATATATGAGAATCATCATCATCGGTGGAAAGGAGTGGTTCTGATTATGTATTTATAGACGCCACCTCCAATCTATAAATCCTCATCCTTCATATAGGTGGAAGAGAGAGAGAGAGAAAACCAATGGAACCACTACAATGCCGCTGACCGCCATCATCACGTAATTTCACCGATGGTCGTTCTTGTTTCATCATCTGCTACCACTATTGTTATCCCCAACGTACATACGTTGTCTTTTCTCATATACAAGAATCCTGTTATCTAAGATTTTATACTCAAAGATATATGGAAGCTTTTATCAAGAGTCCCGTGATTTTTTTCCTCTTTGAGATTTTACGTAAAAAATTTGAAGTTTTCTTATTCACTTTTTAAATACCTCAGAGTTTGATTTCACAACAAAGCTAAGGAGAAAACTTTCATTCTATCGTAACTGGTTTTCTAGCACACAACAATTTCAAATCGGTCAATATAATATTATAAATTTTAATAAATATATTAATTTTATTAATAATATTAATCAATATTTTTCTTTAAAAATTTAATTTATGCCCTAAAAAAACCTTTTGTAGCCCTGTTCTACAGAACTAATTATAACGCCTTCTCTTGTGGTGTGGAGCTCTCCTGAGGCCATAAGCGTCATCCACTCATCCATTTTGGCCCACCCTACCGACATAAATAATAGGGTTCTTTAATCCTTATAAAAATTTGATAAAACCTTACACCTCATTTTTAAAAATTTGAGCGCTTAATTATAAATTCTAAAGCTGATAGTAACATAATAACAGTGCTCTATTGAGAAATCTTAAATAAAACTTAAAGAGTTTGTTTGGGATGAATTTTGTTTTATATATTATATTTTTTTTTTATTATGTTATTTTAAAACATATGTGTTTAGGACATATTTGGGATTAGTTTAGTTTATTGTTTTTTTTTCAGTTATTTCTAAAAATGTGTTTATTTAATATAATTTTAATTATTTTAAAAATAATTATCGTCAATAAACATGCTTTATTTGGAATGAAAATATAATCAATATAAAAAATAAAATAAAAACCAAAGCAAAAATGATCCCAAACAAGTACTTAATTTATTTTTTTTAGTATTTTAAACTTTTTTACTTTTACATTATTTTGAAAAACACTCAAAAATAACTTTTTAAGTGTTTTTAAAAATAATTATAATTAAGAAATATATTTTATTTTAAATCAAAATATAAATAAAATAAATATAAAAGTGATCACAATCATCCCCTAAAACTAGCTCTTTACAAGGATTTTTTTTATTGGGAAAAAAATTGAAGCCGAAAGGACAAATTTAATGTAAATGAGATTCAATAACAAGAGGTTAGAGAATAAATTTAAAATATTTTTATTAATTAAATTAATGACACCTACAACTAAGATGAATACATTCGACCTATAATTAATTTCACATTGAGATCTATATTTTAATAAATTTTCATTAATAAAATAGATGCATGAAACTATATATTTTTAAAATACATATATATAAAGTTGATGGGAAGATTGCAGACGATGAGATAATTTTATACCGCTTTTATTCTCTTAAAAAATAAAGTAGAGAAATTTGCCTACTAATTTTTCGCTATTTTTAAAAAATTTTACTGACAAAACTGCTTGGTAACCAAAGTTTAAAGGATCATTGTTAAAATATTTTTTAAATTTTTCAAAAAAAAAAAAAAGTTGTGACACGCACAATAATTTTTTTTAAAAACTGATTTCTCCATAACAGATTTACAATAAATTTTTATGATCATAATTTATATCGCCCAAATAAAAACAAATCTCTAAAATTAAAATGTAGTTGCCATTATCTTAATTGTAAAATGTATTTTGGCATCTAAACGAATGAATCCATAATTATTTTTTTAATTTTTAAAGCAAGCAACCAGCTGCTTTGTATGACTGGCATGATTATTACATCGCACATCTGCTGATAATCAATTTTTTTTTATATTAAGATCAATTTAAATATGTAAATAAAAAATTTATTTAATTCAGTTAGAGAATGAAATGTGCAAAAGAAAATAAGATTTTCAAATCGATCCATTCACATAAATTATAATTACAAAAGTCAAGATACAAATATATCTCATATATTTAAATATAATTAAATTTAAAAGTAAAGCATTTCTTATATAAAATTATTAAAATATTAATAATCAATTTAAATTTCTATCATAGTTATTTTGAAATAAATACAATAATTTTAAGTTCTGATAATAACTTTAGATAAAAATATTCTCCTATAAATTTGATTGGAATAGATTTAAAAAATAAATTTATAATATTTATATTATAAAAATAATAAAAACATATTATAAAATATATAAAAACCTTTATACATAGCATTAAAAAATTAACTCATTACTTGGTTAAAATAATTATGACCTAATCCATTTTTTCCATAATATCTGACCTAACTTTTTTTTTATATAATAATACTCATAAAAAAAACGATTTGTCCCCACCTCACCACCGTCTTCCATCGTCCTTCCCTAACTTTTGCTCCTTCCCAAAAGCTGTGGCCGGCAAACGTTTCAGTACCCTTTCTCCCTCCCTCTAACTCTATATATAAATCCACTCATCAATCGCTCCTTCAGCTAAAATCTCTCTTCTCATTCTCAGCTCCATGGTATAACTATACGCTACTCTCTTAATAATAATTTAACAACTCTTAATTTCACGCCTTCTTATCTCTTCTTCTCTAACTCTCATGGCTACAGGATTCCACTTCCAGCCTAGAGCCCAGCAAGGAATCGACGGTCGACTTCCGTGGAAACCCGTCGGACAAGTCGAGAACCGGCGGTTGGTTTGCCGCCGGTCTGATATTAGGAACAGAGTTATCAGAAAGGGTACTAGTAATGGGAATCGCCATGAATCTAGTTACTTATCTGGTTGGAGACCTCCACCTATCTACCTCCAGGTCTGCTAATATAGTCACTAATTTCATGGGCACACTCAACCTCCTCGCTCTCCTCGGTGGATTTGTCGCTGACGCCAGGTTTGGCCGGTTTCTCACCGCCGCCATCTCCGCCGCCATTGCTGCCGCGGTAATTCAGCACTATATTTTCAGCTGTTTAGTTCTCATGCAGCCCGCCATATTTGAGTTATTTGTGATTTACTTTTATAGGTTTCAAAATATTCTAAATAAATAGATTTTTTTTAAAAATTATTGTATATTATTATAATTTTTCCCTTATATTTCTCCTCCAGGGTGCCAGCCTGCTGACAATGGCGACATCTCTAAGCAGCATGCAGCCACCGGCATGCGTCAGTTTCCGCCTTCAAGAATACGAATGCGTGCCGGCGAGCGGAGGACAGCTGTCCATGCTCTTCGCAGCGCTGTACACAGTCGCGGCCGGCGCCGGGGGAATAAAGGCAAACGTGTCGGGTTTCGGGTCGGATCAGTTCGATTTGAATGACCCGAAGGAGGAGAAGGCGATGGTTTTCTTCTTCAACAGGTTCTACTTCGGCATCAGTCTGGGTTCGTTGTTCGCCGTGACCGTATTGGTTTACTTACAGGATAATGTTGGGAGGGGATGGGGTACGGTGTGTATCGGCGGCGACCATGGTTGCGGCGTTGGTGGTTTTGCTCGCCGGAACGCCGAGGTATAGATTCCGGCGGCCGCAAGGGAGTCCGTTGACGGTGGTGTGGCGGGTGATGTGGCGTGCGTGGAGGAAGAGGGGAGTGGCTTATCCGGAGCAGGTGCAGGAGCTTCATGGTTTTGAGGTGGCCACGGCTCCCCATACGGATCGACTCAGGTAGACCATTTATTCCTGATTTTCTTTTTTTAATATAAACTTCGAGCTTTACCGAGTTTAATAATGGCGTGGATTACTTGCGGAAGACAAATGGAGAATTTTTTAAACAAAAAATCATAAAAAATTAGCCATGAATTTAAAGCAAAAGTGTTAATAGGCATACCAGAGGAACAAATCGTACGGAAACTGCAGCTGGTGTGCAGAGTCTGCTGACAGTCACACATTGTCATTTATGTTGTTTTCACTGATACCATGACCCAGTCCATTGGAGCATAGATCACTCTGCTTTTACATCAAAAAAAAAAATAGTAAATTTAAGAAAGATATTTCAGAGTGATTCGGAGAAAGATTTTAAAGCTCAATTAATTATTGATTTTTGCCTGTCATAAATTATTTTGTTTTAACATTTGTTCAAGTTTTATTTCAATCATTTTTATTTATTATCACATGTTATATATATATAAAGCAGATGTAATTGTAAGCGATTTTTCAGAAGTTGACTGCCGGATGGCAAAAACATATATATTTTAATAGGTATAATCAACATACGTAATATTCACACAGTAATTTCTTTGAATGCATAATTAAATAAATATTCATATCAATTCAAAAATTCATTTTTTTTTTTTTTTGTATCATTCAGAAGCATACATAAGCAGCATTGATCATGACAGAATCTCAATAAAATACATTCTTTGCAGGTGGCTTGACAAAGCAGCAATCTTACAGAGGCATGAAATCTCAGCTTCAGAATCTGTCAATGTAGAAACAAAGACTCTCAGCACAAGCAAAGCATCAACTGTAACGGAGGTAGAAGAAGTGAAGATGGTGCTGAAGCTGCTACCAATTTGGGCAACCTGCATTATGTTCTGGACCATATATTCTCAAATGACCACTTTCTCAGTTGAACAAGCCACTTACATGAACCGCAAAATTGGCTCGTTCGCTTACCCTTCAGGCTCCCTCTCCTTCTTCCTCTTCATCTCCATCCTCCTCATAACCTCCCTCAATGAGAAGCTCCTCGTCCCCTCGCGCATCATCACGCATAACGTTCAGGGCATCACTAGCCTCCAAAGAATGGGCATCGGCCTCATCTTCTCGGTGATTGCCATGGCGGTTGCTGCAATTGTAGAAATGAGAAGAAGAGATCTTGAAAATGAGGGAAAAACATTATAAGTGTGTTCTGGCTTGTTCCTCAGTTCTGCTTGGTTGGTATAGGGGAAGGGTTTGCTTATGTCGGGCAGCTGGAGTTCTTCATCCGCGAGGCGCCGGAGAAGATGAAGTCAATGAGCACAGGACTCTTCATTAGCACCCTATCAATGGGGTTCTTCTTCAGCAGTGTGTTGGTGACTATAGTTGATAAAGTTACAAGTGGGGTGGATCAAGAATAATTTCAACAAGGGGAGACTGGATTACTTCTACTGGCTGCTTGCAGTTCTTGGCGTCGTGAACTTCATAGTTTTCTTGGTATTTGCAAGCAGACATCAGTACAAGGTGCACACGTATCAGTGGAAGAATCAGGGTGAGGATCTCAAAGTATGGAATGATGAAAACTGTGAAGCTAATCAGCATGGAGAATTTGTTTAGGAAAATTTGGTTTTTTGTGTGGACGGCACATTTCGACTTGTTCATGGAAGTTCTGTAACTTTCCATTGATGCAGAATGTGAATCCATGGGTAGAAGACTCTGTGTCTAGAGCTGCAAGGTTGGAAGGTTCACAAATGTCGTTCTGTAAAGCTAGAAGAGATCGTGTTTTTAGCAATATGTATTCATGTTTAACATGGGAGAGAATTAGTAAAACAAATTGCATCTTGATGCTCAAGTTCTTATTAGCATCATATTCGATGAGCAAATTAAGAAACCAAATGATCAACCATGAAGAAAAAGAACTTAACTTTATAAGGTTCAACAACATCACTCATCAATGTGAAGAAAAGAAACTTTTTTTTTTTCAAACCCAACTATATGCTTCAAACCTTATCTCATCAAGAGACGAGCTCCAAATAACTGAATAAAACCACAAAATGAGAAAAAAATATTTACATCTCACCTCGTCCACAGTAACAAAGGCGATGGAAGAAAGTTCCAGTGGTGACTTCTTCAGCTGGATGCAACAGGAAGT
This sequence comes from Cymbidium sinense, assembly GCA_021442155.1. NCBI lineage: Eukaryota > Viridiplantae > Streptophyta > Magnoliopsida > Asparagales > Orchidaceae > Cymbidium > Cymbidium sinense. The sequence goes on from CM038215.1 coordinate 124,236,538, forward strand.
AAGAACAAAGCCAGATGTTTCAAATCCAATCTAAAGAAGGTTTTCATACTTTGTTCCACAATTAAAATGCAGGGAACATCAAATCTCTTGAATCCTGACTACAAACGAATCACATCTACTAATGTACCATGATACATCAGCCCTATTAGAGGTGCAATTTCAACTGGTTCCACTTAATTCTACATAGAATCATAAATTAACAGAATACCAGCGGTTTAAGATTCTCAGATTGAGAACTAGATACGATGGAGGCCACTACAGGAAAATTATTGATAATGATAATGAAAGAGGCGACAAAATGAATGCAATATACTGGAAGGGTGGAAGAAATGATTGCAAAATGAATGTGAAAAAAAGGCACTTTGGAAATTAAAGGACGATAATGACGGAGATTAGAAAAGAGACTGGAATGCCAAGCATAATAGCAGGATGAAAACCACAGCAAACAGATGATCGAACAGAGTTGAACTCCACTTCAATTATTGGGTGAACTTTTGCTACATATTTTGGATTATTTGGAACGCATTAGTTGAAGTCACCTTCAGTCAAACCAGTGAATACCTATGCCAAGAGAGCACCTGTTTAGATAACACCCAAGACCTCTCTTTATTCCCATTAAGTGGCACTGTGGAAGGGTGCTGAGAAAGTCTATAGAGAGCAGGTGTGGAGGTTTCTGTCAACTGCTTTGATTTTCTCTTCTTTTTTTATAAAAATTTGAGCTATTTTTATAATAAATTCACACGTTCGTACGTTCTTCGAGATTTAAATTTAAGGCATTCGAGAAAGAAGCAGGATGTCAAGCAACCTATGGAGATAAAAAATGCTGATTTTCTCTTCTTCTTCTTCTTCGCTCTCTTATTAGGCGCAATAATGTGTTGTGTGAAAGCTAAAATATTTAATTCAGTGCCATGAGCCTGGCCTGAATGTAAACACCTGGAATTAGATGTGACCTAAAGCAGCCACGACATATTGTGGAGTTCTCTGGCTGATCGTCTATCTGAGATTCTTCTGTTCCCACCCTATCAAATCCTGGATAAGCTCAAACCACTAGATGTCAAACTATAACAATAAAATATTTCTGATACTACATTACAATTTATCAAGTTAAATATGAATTTTGAAATAGTATATATTTAAATTTATAAAGTTAATTTAAAAATAATCTAAATTTTAATTTAATAAAATTATAAGTAAATTGAACATATCGATGAGACAAGTCCACCTAAATCATGAATAAATAAATTTGAGTCTAAATGAGTTTAGGTCAAACTTCATAAGCATAATTGAAATATTTTACATATTAATTGAATTGTCAAATAATTTCTAAAGATGATATGCTTATAGTCAAATAGAGCTAGTCAGTGAGAGGAATACAACGAGTTTAAGATCACTCAAATTTGAAGTCATTAAGTCACTTAAATCATCAAGAAATCATTTATGATCAAGAAAATTAATATGAACCATCCGATAAAGTATTTTGAGATGTTAACTAAAGTTACCAAGATACCCCTCCCAAAATACTATAAATAGGACTCTATTGTTATCTTTAAAAGGAGAAAATGGAGGACACTTAGAAAGAGAGGTGAAGAGCTAAGCTTAGAAGCTTAAAATCATTCACCATTAACAATCATCATCCATCTTTGACAACCATTGTTGACCACCATTAATGACTGTTACAACCTAACCACAACCATAGAATTATTAGAATTTAATTTTAAAGTTGTCATATCTAATGTTCTATACACAATCTTGTATTTCGTCTTCTATATTTTTGGAGAAGAGAAGAACTTTATAAATCAAAATATATAATGAATTATTTAAATTGGGCAAAGCCTTGTGTTTTTCCCTTTTCTTGGGCTTTTTTAACATTAAAATTATGGTGTTCCCCATACTTTCTCTAATTATCTATATGCATGTTAGATTTTCATGCAAAACTATAACTTAAAGAATTTTACTTTATTGCAGTGCTTTTTTTGACATGCAACATCTGTAGTCTTCCAACAATTGTTTCATTGCCACATAAACTAAGTGACAAGTGTGTGTATATATGTATGCATGTATATATATGTGTGTGTATACACACACAACACACACATATATATATATATATATATATATATATATATATATATATATATATATATATATATATATATATATATATATATATATATATATATATATATATAGAGAGAGAGAGAGAGAGAGAGAGAGAGAGAGAGAGAGAGGGGAAGAGAGAGAGAGATCATCATCCCTTTTGAATTTTAATAATACAATCATCTAACATAAGAGAACCAAACCACTAATCCTTTTTATCATTGTTAAAACTATAGTGATTGTGGGCTCCGAAAATTCACCACCGACATCTCGCAATTGAAGAGAATATGATATGTGTGTCGATGTAATTTTTAGAAGGCAGGTGGAATAGTAGATAAGACACTACCCAGAGATTTCGTCCTCACTTTGTGAGACTTAGATCTCCCTGTGGTTCTATAGCAAGCACCTATAGTTAATTACCTCTCAATCTTGAAAGAGAATTTTCATTTCTAGTATTGATCGCTAAATGCATAGTGTATGGTAATGAATGGAGTTTATAATTTAGATTTAGAATTTATGAAATTATCATTATTAGCTTAAAGAGGACATTGGGGAATGATGACGCCCCATCTAGATCCCATGGTTCCGCTATCCCTGCCAGTCCTACTACTTGGGTTAGAGGAAGGTAAACCCAACCCATTGCACGATCATAATCAACACATTATGCCAGCGCCAAGAAACTCAGGATAAGATGGTGCTTGTCTGGCGAGACAATCTCATTCATCTTCCCTATCATGTACTATGATTAACAACTCAAAGGCGAGCCATTGGGAAGCATTTCATCGTGTCGTAATATAATGGTTCCATTTGGCGGCAACCACTCGATCAAAGACTCGGTCATTGCGATATGGAGCTTCTTGGCGGCCACGGTCGAGGGACTCGCGTCCTTACGTAAGATTAATTAAGAGTGAACATAGTAGAACACTTGATTTGATATTGGCTCCTTTGTGAGCTAGAGTTTTTTTAATTTGTCACCTCCGACAAATAATTACATAATGTGGGTTGGATTTTAGCTTTAATTTTTTAGATATTGAATTTCATTTAAGCATTTTTAGGTTGATACTTAATTTGAGTTAATTTGATTTGAAATTAGAATCGCATTTTGATAGAAGTATCCCCTCTGGTTGAAATTACTGTTTAACATAGCCATCATCAAGGTTTATGAGTTTGCTTGGTCATTTAATTTATTATTTTAGATTTTGTCGACTCTATTAATTTAATAATAGAGGATCGATCTATATCATATATGAATCGCAGGATATTTCAATAAGTGAAATTCTTATAATAATTAGATTTTTAAGTTTTATTAACGAATCTTAAAGCAGAAGCAACCCATGACATTCTGAATTTAAGTATTGCAATGTGGGCCTATGGGTATTTAGTAATTCGATAATTTTATGTTTAAATTATAAGATTGATTTTATATTTTTATTTAATTCCAACTTAACTGCCTTTTTTACATTAAAATTTACTTTAAATCTCATATCCACGTACATTTATAGTTTAGATAATTTCATCTAATTAATGAGATTATTGATTTTGAAAATCATAATTAAAATGAAATTCTTTAATTTTTGGATTGAAAGAAAGTTCATTCATTTGTGCAACATTTAATTTAGTGTTGCTTTATGTCTGCTTGTATGAAGAATTGTAGATTTAGTGGCGTATTTCCTTAAGCTTTCAAATGACGCCTTCTACCTGCTTGCACTTGAGCGTTGTGGGTTCGATGTCGATTTGATTTAGGTTGTAATTTAAAATATTGCTCGTATTTAGCTTGCTCATTGAATTTTTCAATTCTCAAATATCATTTGGCTTTTAATAGTTAAAGAATTTTCAAATCTTTATCAATTCATCACTTTTAGCTTTTATTCTAGTCTAGAAGGGCTAATCTTATATAAGTGAACATCGAGTTCATCACAAATCTAAGTCAAATTATATGGATTATTTTTTTATTCACTCAATGTCTCATATAGAATAACTTGAGTGACTATTGAAAGACTTTATATATGCTCACTGATGAATTGGTTAGCCACTTTATAGGTCATTTCATAGATTTCATTTGGATTTCATTAATTTTGAAGATAAGCAATAGATATATCACAAGTGCTTCAAATTCGATTTTAAATGCAAACTCCAAATGATCTTTTAAAGGCTACATTCATAATTGCTCATGAGTTGTCTAATTGAACTTGTGCTTGTAAGAAAGTTATCAAATCACTTATACACTTTTATTTTCAATTTGGTATTGAATATTTGAATTTACTATCAATCGTTTGTCCTTTGATATTCAATTTAAACACTTACATCACTTGATGTCGAATGTGATTATTTAAACATTCAATTAATTTTATTCATATTAGTTACTTGTTAATGAATTTAACATTTCAAATGTTCAAAGAAAAGCTTTACTTGCATGAAAAGACATCCAATCTAATATAGATTTATCCTCAACTCCACATCAAATTTCTTGCTTGTTAGAAATCAAACTTCAATCTTATGATGAGTCTTTTGTGAGTTTAGTATTGGCCTTCTCAAATTTTACTTGAATTTTAAATAATTGTTCTATTTTTTCAAAAAATTTCTTTAAGTGCTCTCACTCTATTTCCTTTAATTTAACATTTATCATCATATTTATCGTATATCTTTTTGTTTAACTTAAGTTTAGATGATTTTTATTTGAATTTGTTTAAGTCTTGAATTTCAACCTAAATTTTGGCGATATTTTTACTACGTCGCATAGATTACATTGAGCTTGTTTTACTCGGTATGCTTCGTGGATGTATGTCCCATAGCTCTTTCAATCGTTAATACATAGCATGGTCTTTCAATCACCTGCATAAAAGAAAATACAAAATATTTCATATACATTCAAGCCCTTTTTCGTTTAAGTCCAAAATTCAATCTAAATTTTGATAGTATTTTCACATAGGGGTGTATCCCAATAGATGTTGGCTTGTATGCTAATGACGTGATCCATCCATCGCGTCGTAGTAATAAGTATAGAGGTCTTCAAACCTTCGGTTGGCATGCGGTTGGAATTTTGAATGAGAGTGGCTTATCGCGGTTGAGGAAAACAGGATGAAGAGGGGGAAGAGAGGGAGATATTGTGCGTGTGAAGGTTTGAATGAACGAGTGAGGGATCATGCTTGGAAGAGCGGAAGCCTTCGGGATAAGGGAGATCAGGTCGAGTGAAGAGGAGGGGAGGGTTTGTGCGGTTGGGGTTTCGAATGAGGAATCACTTCGGTTTCACATGAGGAGCGTGTGAGCCAAGCGAGAGGGATTGTGTTTCGAGGTTGAGCGAATGAGGGTCAAGTGATATAAATGATTTTAAGAAGTTTTATGCTCAATTGATCGTCAATGAAATAAATCAAAAAATTCTTCATCAATAACTCCGATTGCATGAAAAGATTATTCAGAGTTTTAATGTGAATTGTCTTAAATGACTTGAAATTCAACATGTGTGTTAGCAATATTTCAAGTGCATTCAATGCATTTGATAGATAAAGCATGATGATAAAAATTAAACATTTTAAATGACTTCTACATGTCTTCTGATTACTCTTATTTTTCACCTAATTGAAATTTTTTAATTATTATAAAAACTTAAAAAAAAACGAACTCAATTGTATAGTTTTTATTTATTCTCTAAGCATCTTTGTGCATAAATATCATTGGAGGAATTAATAAACCAAGCTTTCCTGCCACTCCTTTTCTATGTAGTAATAAATAAATGTTTATATCCTTCTTCCAGCCTTTATTTTTCACTCTTTCACTCTTATTCTCTTCATCATGTTTATTTCTTTACTTTCTTTTTAAAGAGACGACAGTCACGAATTGTGAAAATAAGAGTAAATGATAACTTTAGGGTTACAAATTTTGTATAGTTTGAATGAAAAAACTATTTAAAGTAATCTTAGATTTAAAGACCTTTTTGAAATGAAAACCCCTTTATGCATCTCGTTGATCTCCAAAGTTTACACTAAAGGATGAAGCACATTCAATAATTATGTCATAATCTTTGAACGCAATGATATCTAAAATCAATGAATCATACATGTTCTTAACAATCACAAAGATATTTCAAAATCTATCAAACATACTAAAATTTAGTGCCCTCATTTATAAAAATCAAGGTAAAGCTATCAACAACCAAGCAAAATAATCTATGGTTTTAATGCAATAAAGGTTTATTGATTAAAATTAGATTACTACTATGATCTCAAGATGAAGTGTAATGACGATATCATGATTCTCGAACACGATGTCAAAAAAAAAAAAAGTTTTTGACTTTTTGCCGAGACTAAAATTTGGTCAAATTAATAATCAAAATTTGAACAGAGTGAACCTATCATCCCTAAATGAGATATTCTTGCTTATACGAATCGAATAAAAAAGAATTAAGGATGATAATGCTCTACACTAACTTTAAAATGTTTGCCATCACAACCAAAAAAACAAAACAAAAAATAACATATTTTCATAAAATATTTTCAAAAAAGATTAAGGTTTTACACATATCAGTTTAAATTGAAAAATCAAATCAAACTGAGCATATTTGATTAGTATGGCTCAAATTTTTATTCCAAAGAATGAGTTATATGGTTTTGGTTAGTGATTCATTTTTAAAAAAGAAAACTTGGTTAAACCAAAAAATAAAATGTCATAAACAAATAGCAAAAAAATAATTCTCTTTAAAGTTTTATTGAAAATCCTAACCTCATCTGTATTCACGCCTAACAAGAAGCGAGCAATAAACCAAAGAGGTGAGCACAAAAGCAATGTGAGTTTCTAGTTGGATTGAAGCCAGAATGTCAAGAGAGAAGCGTACACTTGCAAAATGCACTCTTTTAAAGAAATTCAAAATTCAATTAAATTCAAATCGAACAAAATAAACTAAATTATATTGCAATTTGATTTGGTTTAGATCTGTATATTATTTAATCAGTTTGATTATGCTTATAATTAGGTTTATTTTAATTGATTGAACTATTATGTCAATTAATCCATCTAAGCCAATCAAATGTTCAATTTTAAGAAGAATAAAAGCTTTTAACCAAAAGCAATGGCAATTACTAGAAGAAAAAAAACATATTTGTAATGAAAAAATAAATTTGACATATATATATATATATATATATATATATATATATATATATATATATATATATATATATGATCATTATATTCTCTTAATTTTAAGAAGTTATAATTTTGATATTTTACTTTTATCTTTTATCATCCAATTATATTGCAATTAAAAGTAGATACCCTTTATCATTCAAACGCCCTCTATCACAAGCTCACTCAACATACACATTTTAGTTAAAAGTAGAAGTATTTGCTTAATTTTAATCATATTTAGTATTTTGCATCAATTAAATAAGTTTAATAATATTTTGATCAATTTGTTATTGTACTTTCACCTTTAGAGTTGTATTTTGATATCTAACTTAAAATATTTAAAATTTAATATTTATAAATGATATATTACATAAAATTTTGACAAATCAAGCATAAATCTGAAGCGTGTTAAAATTTTCAAAATTTAATTCATCATCCAAACTCTAATTTAACAAATTTATAATCAAAATGAACGTCTTGACAAGACGTGCATTGATCATAATTCAAATGAGCAATCAATCTCAAAATACAAGAAAAATTTAAAATATTGTGGGCTCAGAAAATTTAAATATCTCAACATTGAAGAGTGTGATTTAAGTATCTGTAATTTTTAAGGAGATGAATAGTAGATAAGATACTACCAAGATTTCATCCTCATTTTGAGGACTTTAGACTGGTTAGGTTTCCAATAAGCACAAGCATTTATAGTTAATTACCTCTCCCAATGTTGGGAGAGAACTTTCGATTAAAGGTGGTTAGTAGCATTTGTGCAAGTAAATGTGAGTTATGAAATTTGGATTTATAAAATTCATCATCTTTAGCTTAAAGCAATGGTCGGGGGAATGATGCGTGCTTGATCTATATCATGGTTCCATCATCCCGTCTGTCTAGTCTACTTAGTTAGGAGGTAGTCAACGACAAGGATCTTTATCGACATATGGATTAAATGCGTCAAGAAATCTTTTAGACTTTGGATGATATTTGTAAGGAGATATGCATAAGTCAACCTTAGACAAAGGCTTTTTATCAAATGTATGATTCACAACTCAAAGGGCAAAACCATTGGGGAATCAGTACGGTCATGATCGTAATATGCGTTCCATTGTCGACAATAGCCCGTCAAAGGACTCGTGTATACATCATATGGGAGCATCTTGGGTCCGTAGTTAGGGGACATGCGTCCTTATGAGATTGATTGAGAGTAAACATAGTAGAACTTGATTTGACTTTGGCTCTTGGTGAGCTAGAGTTTTATTAATTTGTTACGTTCAATGCGAAGATGGATTGAATCGAGTTTGTTTTAAGCTTTTAAAGATTAAATTTTATTTAAGCAATTAATACTTAGTAATTTATCCAATTTTGAGTTTGTATTGACACTTGATTTTGATTAATTCAATTTGAGCTTGCACATTTTGATGGTAAGTATCATCTAGGTTGAAATCACCATTCAACATAATCATCATCGGGTTTATGAGTTTGTTTGATCTCGACTATTAGTTTAATAATAAGGATCGAGATCTACTATCACATGACAAAATTAGCTTCCCAGATATTTTAATAAGTTAGAATTCTTATAATAATTGGATTTTTAGGTCTTGTTAACGGACGGTCCAAGACCAAATGGGAAGCATGTGATCCTCAACTAAATTTAAATATTGTAATTTTGGGGATCTTTGGTGTGTTTAAGAATGTTTGCATAATTTTAAGACAATGAATTTGAGTTTTAATCCTACTTCATAATATATGCAAGGGTTCAATTGAAGCCTTAATTAACGTCTTATGTTCGCTTGTATGATGTGTTACGAATCTGGTGGCGTTTATATTTATGTTGTAATTTAAAATATTACTTGCACTTAATTTACTTGTTAAGTTTTTTAATTCTCGAAGCTTTCAAATTCATTTATGAACAGGTTCGAATTCTTTCATATTTAGAATTTATCTTCCAATTAGTTTAAAACAAACTATTAACAGCTCTTGTATGAATCTTGCAATCATTCATTAAGGAGATTTAACTATGTTTTCCAACTTATTATTTAACTTCTTCATAAATCTCCTATAAATTTGATTTGATTTCCCCCTTTTTTATATATAAACATAACACTTAACAAATTTCTTATGATTTAGTATTGTATTGAAATACAAATTCAAGTAGACTTGAAATATATCATTCATGACTATGAGCAAGCCAACAGTTATGCTTGTGAGTAAGCTATCGAATAATATTCTTACACTTATGAGAGTTATTCAGTCTTCATATAAAAGTGATCAAACACAATTTGACTTTATTTTAAATTTTATATCAAGTTTTATGTTTATTTAAAGTCAAATTTCAAACTTATTATAAGTCTTTTATGAGTTTGACATTTGCCTCCCAAATTTCAATTAAAACTTATTTAATTTTGAAGAATTTACAAGAAAGAGAACTCACTTTGCTTTAATTTAAGCATAAAGAATTGCAATTGAATATTGTGAGTTTAATATTAGTCCCTCCAAGTTTCAATCAAAGCTTGTTTAGTTTTGAAGAATTTATAATAAAAGAGAACTCACTTTATTAAGAAGTTTAATATTAGATAAGAATGGGTTCCTCATTGCTTGATCTATAAATAAGGCTAAGAGAGAGCAGTTGCTTAAGTTTAGAGCACTTGAGAAAGAGGGAGAAGGATTTTAGTTCGAACTTTGGGAGAGCTTTCAACTTGCTTAAATAAGTTTTGTAAGTGTTTTTCCTGTTTTTCTTTTCTTTGGTTTGATGTTCATTTTCCTATTTATCATGTATTTTCTTATTTAACTTAAGTTTAGTCGATTTCAGCTTGAATTTGTTTAAGTTATGAATTTCAGTCAAAATTTTGGCAACATTTCGGCATAGGGGGTTGCATCTAACAGTTTTGGATGACTTCGTCTCGATGAGCATGATGGTTAGTGTTTCTTCGATATCTCATCCTCATGGGCATGATGCCTTAAAACACGTATAAAGTATATATACACATACACATTCCACACATCTAAACACATTTTTTGTTTGCAACGAATAGCACAACGATTAATAAGCACGAGTGTTGACCTCCACATATGTCATACGTCGTCATTAACAAGTCAAATTTCTGGCGAAGCGCTTCGGGGCTCAAAATGTACTGGATGTCCCTGAAAATAGTCGAAATGACCTCCGATCAATGAACGAACTTCGTCGTCATGTTCAGAATGTCGAAATCGATCAAAATATAAATATCACAAAATTTAACGATCAATCGATTAAGCGCTTGTAGAATGTCGACACGCATAGTGAAGCGTGCAAGTCAAATGACCTCATTCATAAAATTGATTACGCTTCAAACATCGAAAACTATCAAATGAGGCGTATCTCAATTGGATGAGCATGCAAATGTCGAATGATTGAAGTGGCGGTCGGTTGAAATACACTGAGCGTTATCAAAATCTAAATGACCTCCGATGACGAACTTCGTTCACTTTGAATGTTGAGTCAATTGGGATATAAATATTGCATGACTTGATGCACCTCAAGCCGAGTCATCAATACGCGCCATATCGGCGTTAAGAGGCGGCCAAGTTAAACACCTCCGTTCGTAAAATTGATTATCGTTGAACTTTGAAATCTAAAATCTATCAAATAAGGCTTCGCTCGTTGGAGTGCATGAAAATCGGCGTCGAAAGTGATGATGTGTATTTTGAAATTTGAAATCATTCAATTTAGCGCCGACTAATGGTCCGTCGGCAGACATTATGTTGAATAATATAATTATCATCTCGATATATATATATATATATATATATATATATATATATATATATATATATATATATATATATATATATATATATATATATATATATATATATTATTTCTGGCTAATTCACATTTAAATTTTTAATAAATTCAAATTTTATTAAAATTCTTATTACTTTTGCAGCAACCGTTTTTCCTTATTTTTAGTTTTCTGAAAAGAAATAAAAAAAAAAAACTTTTAATAAATTCTTTTATTAACCCCCCCCATTTTTATTTTCATTTTCTCATTCATTCATTCCTTCCTTCCCACTTTCCTCCCTCATTCCTTGCATCCCACGTAACTCCCTCCTCACATTCTCTCTCACTCTCCTCTCTCTCCTGTAGCCATCTCCCGTCGAAAAGGAAACAAAAAAATAGGTGAATTCCTCTCCTCTCGATTTCCGTCCCGCCGCCCGCGTCGTCCGGCACAATTCGCGCGTCCCACGGCACGGTCCGCCGCTGCAGCTCGATCCGCTCCTCTTCACACGATTCCGCAAACCACCACCGACCTGCAGCCAGTGAAACCGCGTCCCGCAAAGCATCCCATGGCTCATCCGTTCCGATCCACTCTGATGGCCCATGGCCCCATCCGACCCTACTGCTCTGTTCTACGTTGCCGCCTCTGCGACCTGCACCGCTCCGCGTTAACCCTGTAGCGCTGACCACTGACTCGCCATCCGCTGCGCCCCGTCTCCCGTGGCCGCGACCCGCTGGTCCGATCCCGTCGACCCGCTGAACCCGCACGCCCACGATCCCGCCACCGGCCTGCATCCGTCGTTCTGCTGCCGGCCTGCTCTCCGGCCCGCCTTTCTGTCGTTTCACCCTCAAAACCGCTCCTTCCACTGCCGTTCCATGAGCCAAACCCACGCGCCGCACCGGCGAAGCCCGCTACGCCCAGCCTATTGCCCGTTCTGGCCTACCCGCTGCCTTTTGAAATCCGAACCGCAATTCTCGCGGCTCGTGAAATCACACCCGCAAGCCCGCTAGCCGCTGTTTCGTTCTGCATCCAGTCCGCGTCCGCGCACCTTTTACTCCTTTTGCGCAGATCGGGAAGAACATCGTCGATGAATTGATTTTTCGGCATCGCACCTACTTTGGCGTCCGTTCTGCACATATAAATTGGGGAAGAACATCGCAGTAATTCTTCCGATTTTGGCGTCGCACCTCTCCGTAATATCCGTTTTTGTTAAATCGGGGAAGAACATCATCATGCAATTCTTCCTTCGATTTTGATTATTTACCTCGCCCATCCTTTTGCGCCGTAAATCGAAGAACATCGTCGGTATATTCTTCCTTCAATTTTGGCACCATTTAGTCCCATTTTCACGCAAATCGGGAAGAACATCGTCGGAGCGAATTCTTCCTTCGATTTTGCGCGCATTTTAGCTATCACAGTGGGGAAGAACATCGTCAACAAAATTCTTCTTTTGATTTTTTGGCGTCTCCTTACTTTACATTCTCAGCATCTAACCCGTTCCTTGCCTTCGGTCGAGAAAAATCGTCGAATATGTGGTGAATGTGAATATATATACTTGTGTTTCAGGGTTTGAAGACCTCGTTTGCTTTCAGGGAGATGACGAAATGAAAAAAGGATGTGATGTCGAGACCACCCTCTCTTCAGAAGCGTGAGTACTTGTTAGATGTCGCTCCCCCTAAACGAAATGCTACCAAAATTTTGTCTAATTTCCATACTTAGAAAAAAAAGGGGAAGGAATATATATTGTATTGTATGTTCTCTTTCAGGTTTAAATACCTCGTCGTGCTCAGCAGGGCGCGACGAGATGAAAATTGGATGTGGTGTCGCGACACCACTTTTCTCAAAGCGTCTAGGTAAGCCAAAACACCCGATGCTTTGAGGGGATGATGCTGGAGGCACAAATGCGTCAAATCTTTTGACTAATAAAAAATGGGAGAGTGAAATGAGTTGACTTAAGAGCGCTAAATAGGGAAACTTGCAGCTAATTTTAAACTAAAAAGCGGAAACAAGAAAAAGGGGGGAGCCTTTAAAACAAATTTTGAAAAGAATAGAATATTCATTTAAAATCTAAGTGAAATTTGGGGGAGGCTAATATTAAACTCACAAACTTTGGGAGAGGCTAATATTAAACTCACAAACTCTAATTATAATCCTCTATGGCTTAAATTGAAGCGGTAAAATGAGTTTCCTTTTCTTGTAAATTCAAAATTAAGCAAGCTTTAATTGAAATTGAGGGGGGACTAATGTCAAACTCATAATAAACTTGCAATAAACTCAAAATCTAAGGATAAATCCAAATTGAGTTTAATAACTCTTGTACGAATGTGGAGGTGATTACTATGCTAGTTGATAAGCATAGGTAAAAAAAACACTAAAATCGGCATAACTTATCAAAATTGAGCATAATCAAGTTGGGAAAATTGTGAAAACTCAATAAATAAGCTAAGTGCCAGTAGTGTTTTAAACTATAATCTAAATCAAAATGCCTTCTTCCCATCAGATCTATAACTCTTTGTACAAGCATACAAAAGGCGATACTAAATCAAAATTTACAAATTATAGGGCTTCATCAAAATCAAGAATTTCTAATTATGATTTTCAAAATCAATTATTTCATTAATTAGATGAAATTAGCTAATCTATAAATACCTGCATGTGCTCGGACATAGAGATTTCAAGTGCAAATTTTAATGTCTAAAAAGGCTACGTAGGCTAAATTGGAATATATTAAATATTAATCTAAAAAATCTAATAAGATATTTGATCAATTTACAATGCCTTCTTCATCATCGGATATGCAACTCTTTGTACAAGCAGACAGATGGCGATACTAAATCCAATTTTACAAAACATCATAGGGCTTCCTTCAATCAAAAATTAAGGAACTTCATTCTAAACTATGATTTTCAAAATCAATGAAATCACTAATTATGTGAAATTATCTAAACTATAAACACCTGCATGTGCTCGGACATAGAGATTTCAAGTGCGAATTTTAATGTCTAAAAAGGCTGTGCGCAGGTTAAATTAGAATAAAAAATGAAAATACAAAATCAATCTCATAATTCAAACATGAAATTATCCAAAATTACTATACACTACATGGGCCCACATATACTAAATGCTTAAATTCAAGTGTGAGGATCTTTAGTTGTTTCGGTTTAGTCTTAAGGCGGGGAGTTAACAAACTAAAAACATAATAAGAGTTTTAAATCGGTGAAATATCATGAATTACGTCGGTGACGAAGAAGATATAATCCTCTGATTAGCTAAACAGTTGACAAGATCTAAACTCTTAAACACATTCAAATTAATATTTTTTATCAAATTAAGTAAAAATCTCATCTAACTTCGAAATAAAACTAAGTCTTAAATACACCCGCATGTGCCTCGATACTATGTTGAATGCTTAAATTCAAATGTTTGAGGATGTTGTGCGGGTTGCTTCCCGGTTTAGTTTTAGGACTGAGTCTGGGTTAACAAAATCTAAAAACCTATAATAAGAGTTTTAAATCAGTGAAATATCTAAAAAACTAATTTTGTCATGTGATAATAAATCTCTACTAGCTAAAGCAGTTGTAGTCTAAAGCTCTTAAACATATTCAAATTAATCGATCTTTTTAATCAAATTAACTCAAATTAAATAGTAATTTGTAACTACTTAAATGAAATTCTATCATTAAAAATTTAAATCAAAACTCAATCACCTTGCACCTATTTGTCGAGGGTGATAAATTAAAAAACTCAGCAAAAGGTGTTAAATCAGTATTCTATGTTCACTCTCAATCAATCTCTTGCCGGTGGGGCGTGATGTCCTCATTTGGCGTTGGGCAATAGGCTCCACAGATAAAGCGGTCCACGAGTCCTCGATCGGTTGGTTTGGCCATCCATTATTATATTGCGATCACGGTAGTGCGTATGCTTCCAATGGCTCGCCTTTGAGTTGTGAATCATAGGGTATACTTGATAGCAATAACCCTCTCTGTCAGGTAGACTTAAACTTGTCTCCTTAGATAAACACCACCCAGGTCTACAAGATTTCTTGACAACGTAACTTGCGATGAGGATCCTTTGTCATGTTAGTTATTTACCTCCTAACTAAGTAGACTAGGATCGTGACTTCGGATCGGAACCATGGGATCTAGATGACGCGTCATCATTCCCCAAACCATCCAGATTTAAGATAATGATGAATTTCATATCTCAAATTCTAAAACTTACATGTTCTTCTTTACCTCAGCGTCTAATGACTAAAACTTTTAATCAAATTCTCTCTCACTTATTGAGAGGGTAATTAATAGGGCTTTCTTTATAGGAAACCTGGAATTAGATCTAAAGTCCTCAACAAATGAGGATGAAATCTTTGGGTAGTATCTTATCTACTATTCCATCTGCCTTCTGAAAATTACACTGACACATTTTAAAACACTCTTTTCATGGAAGAGGTTGGTGGCAAATTTTCGAACAGCACTCCATTTGGGGATAAGTTTTTCTTTCCATCTTTGGCTAGTCGAATTTAAGCTATAGTAGCAGTGGAGCATGATAAAATTGATATTTAGAATCAATTATCAATGAATTTAAATTTAAATCAATTATATTTTTATGACTAATATGTTTGTTCTGTATATCGATGGATCTTCAGAACACTGTTTATTATGCAGCTTAGTCATAGAGCCAATATCCTGCACTTTAATGTTGTAATCATTCGGGATGTTGGAGATCTTGAAACACTTCATCATGCGGTGGTCGAGCCGAAATCCATCTAATGTTGTAATCAATGGGGATGTTAGCTACTATTTAATTTGATAGTGTAGACTTCCATCATCACCATTGCAAATAATCCTCCACCTTAATCATCATATTGTACACACACCAACATTGCATTAGAGGATGACAATTTGAATGGACACTCTATCGAGGTTCCTCAAAAGAGAGCCTTTGTACTTAAAAGATTGATTTATTCTAAGGTGTCAATCATGAAGAGAACCTTATTTGGCGAAAGTTTCATCATACTTGTGAATGTGACAACCCATCGGTTGAACCTATCAAGAAGTTATGATATTGAAGCCTCCTCTTATGGCAGAAAATTGAGTAGAAGGCAAAGGATAAGAAACACTAAACCGCGAGTTCGGTGGTTCGATCGAATCATAAGTCATACAACTGCAGTACAACCGAGCGAGTATTTTACCTACAATAAATTTGAAATTTTTGAGATGGGTGAAAAGGAATAGCTCTTGGTGATGTTAGATGGTGCTTTTAGGCTCAACAACAGTCAGTTTCAACCTTTCTAAACAACATGAAAGTCTATCTACTCGAACACATAGAGTTCTGAAAGTTGTTAAGGAAAAATATCTTATGAAAAATAGGTATCAAATGTCAATTATCAAAAAAGTCAAAAATGCTCCACTACAAAAGCTATAATCAGTGGTAGTAAGAGCTCAAGACCGTCCTAAGTAATTTCTACACGGTGAGCATCGGGCGATACACGCGTGTTCAGAATCGTTAGAAGGTCGGTAGAAAGAAAAAAATATAGAAAAGCCTCGAGAAGAAATTGTGATAAGCTTCTTCATATGGAAAGCAAGTTAACCTAGAGATGGTGAGGAAATAGAAATGTTGCATGCTCAGCACTATTCAAGCAAAAAATTGTATACCAGTAGAACTAGAAATGAGTATTTTAATCCATAACGTTTTTGACATAAATATGTGTAAAGACGGATAGCTCTACTAATCAAATCAAACAGTCCTTCTGAACCCGATAACATTAAGATCCCAGATTCTCTAGTGAGAAAATTTGAAACTGTATATGTAAGAGTGCATTGGGTCCTCAAAGTTGCAAAGGAGAAAAGGACTAATAAAAAAAATATATGAAGGTCCTATCATGAGGCCGAGTTGCTCCTTCAAAGAGACCTCCTACAACCAATAAGATGTCTACTAATTCAAGTCTCAAGAGATAGTGAGCATCGATATGTGACACTTGGACCACATGTCCTAGAATCCATCAAAAGGTCCCACAAATAAGTGAGCAAATTTGGAGGCCAAAATCTCAAGTGAAATTCTACAAATAGACAACATCATGACATGACTATACTCCCACAAAATCCACTCTTTATGCCAAAGTATTTGGAGCTAGAGCAGTCTTGCCACTTGAAGTTGAACTACCTTCACTCTGAGTAGTCATTCAACACAATCTCACTCAAGATGAGAATGTATGTCTATGGATGTGAGAATTTAATGGACTTGACAAGGTCAGGCACCAAGCTCAATAAAATCTAGAAGTCTACCGAGCAAAGATGTCCAAAAGCTTCATCATTATATATTATCTCACAAGATTACTCTCATCTCGAGGATCGATTTGCTGAAGTACTTGATGACAACCAACGGCGTCGCTGCAATGGCGATATTATTTCTACAATTTGATATCACATACGGTAGAAAGCGAAGGGACAAGTCTTAGCAGATGCACATCCTATCCCTGGACTCTTCTCTTAATGAAGATTTGCCCGACGAGCAAATTATGCTCATTCATGAAAGAGAAAATCACAAATTTAGAAAATACTTGATGGAGCCTCATGATCAAACAAGTCCAATCTCTAAATTTTCCAAGAGCAAGAGCAGGAATCGACATCATCTTCATAACACCAGAAGGAGGGATAATGAGACGATCATATGGATTGACCGAGCCAAGAACTAATAATGAAGATAAATATGAAGCATTACCGGAAGAAGCTATTTTCATAGGCATTGAACTTGTATATGTATGATTCTCACTTATTATAAATCAAGTGCATCTATAGAATCAACAAGCTTGAGTTAGCTTTCTATCACAAGCGAGATCGCTTAAGCGTATACCAAATATCATACTAACTCGAGTCTCGATCCGAGAATAAAAGTTGATCGCTTGCAAAATTAAAAATGAAAGTATGAATGGTGATTATATCATGATTGACATGTTTACTCGAGTTCTAGAGCCGATAAAGTATCAATCCTGTGAGGGGTTACCAAATTTGACTCAACAGATGTGACTCAAGTTGCTCCTCATACTCCAAAATCAACAAGTTGTACCAAGAAGAGCTAAGAATGAAATTACCTCGTGTGAAGCTTTGTTGAGAAGAGTCATTGATTAGAGGTAACCCTTCATTGACTACTTTAAAGAAGGTAAATTACCAAACGATAAATCACTAAAAAGAAAAGAGAATGCTTACGCTATGCTTTCAACAACACTTTATATCGTAAATCCTTTGAACAAATGTGGATATGATGCCTAAATGTAGATGAAGCTAGCAAAGTGATGGTTGAAATTCATGAAGGACTTTGTGGTGCATCATCAGTCCCAAGATGATAGAAGATCAAAAGGATGGGATATTATTGGCCATCTATGGTGAGAGATTGTATTAATCATGCTAAGAAGTGTCATGAGTGTCAAGTACATGGAAATCTCATTCATCAACCTCCAAATCCATTACACCCAACAATAGCATCCTGACCATTCAATATTGGGGTATATGTAATTGGACCAATCGATCCACCATCATTGGACATCGCTTCATCCTAAGATATTATTTCTCTAATAAGCTACCCCATTTAAAGAAATTACCGAAAGTGATCAACTTATTCACGCATAATGCAATCTATAGATTTGGAGTGTTAAATAATTATAATTTGATATAGCTTTCAAAAGTGCAAAGATTTATAGATTCATCGATTACACAAAATTGATTGTGATACTCTTCAATATATAATCCAAGAGAAAATGGTTTGACAAAGGCCTTCAACAAGACATTAGTCAAGTCGCTCAAGAAGATTCTTACAAAAAATAAGAGAGAATGACATACCAAGTAGAGGCTCTATGGGTATCGAACTACATACAAGACGCCAAATAAGCCACTATTTATTGGTATTTGGAACTGAAGCAGTTCTTCCGCTTGAAGTTGAGTTGCCTTCACTTCGAGTAGCCATCCAGTACAATCTAACTGAAGATCAAAATGCTCGAGAATGGAGGAACTCGACGCACTTGATGAAGTTAGATTACAAGCTCATCAAAATCTAGAAGTCTATCAAGCAAAGATGTCAGGCTTTTGACCATACCGAAACATTCCAAAAGGAGAATTAGTCTGGTGCCGAGAAGACCAATTATTCTAATCAAAATTTGGTGGCAAATTTGAGCCTAACTGGAAGGCCCTTTTTTGAAAAAAAGTGTATCAAGGAGGGGCATACCAACTCATCAACTTAAAGGGTGAAAGACCAATGCCGCCAATCAATGATCGTTACCTGAAAAAGTATTATACATGACAAATGCATTCCCAAGGTACAATAAATCCGCAAGACACATTTTTTTAGTATATTTATTTAGGTTGACATCATGCCGAGATCCCTAAATAAACATACTCTAGATGAAGAACTTCGTGAAAATTTTCCGTTACATAGGGGCATTTTTATATATATAATAAAATCAATGGTGTATGTTAAAATCCCTTTAGAGTACATCAATTCAAATATGATGTATTTGTATATTTTCATCTTGAAAATTCTCCTAAATGTACTTTAGAATTCCCGCAAGACAGGGGATATTTTTTTAGTTTATATTAAGTTTATTTGAGTTGACATAAGCCATGAGATCCTCAAATATATTCTTATTCAGTCGACATCGAGCTTTACATGAAATCAATATATCTATAATTATCATTATTAAGTTGCATGTTCTGCGTAAACAAAAAAGAACCTATTTCTACGCATGAAAGATAACCTTGAATGTCAAGAAATTTATCTCCATATTTGCCAAATTCTAGAGATCAAGTAAGAACTATAATTTTCAAAGCTTCAATAAGTTGGAGAAATATCAATCTCTACATCCTAAAGTCAGGACACAAATAGTTCTAAAGGTTAGACTCAATAAGCCCATAAATGGGTCGACGCTTCTCCTCACTTAATAAGCCGCAAGAAAAGGCCGCGTGAAAGAGCCCTCATTCGTCAATCTAATGATAAAACCACCAACCCACTATAGCTTAAGTCAAGACTGAGTAGTTCTAAAGGTCGAACTCAACAAGCCCAAATATGGTCGAGTTGACGCCTCCTCACTCAACAAGCGCAAAAGGCAGTGAAAGAGCCCTCGCTCATTAATCCAATGATGATAGTTTAATCTCAAACCATTCATTTAGTGATTACAAGCAACCAAGATCCAAGAGATCTCTCTACTTTATCAATAGATCAAGGCAAGCCGAGGAAACGCCAATCGGCTACCTCAAATCAATCTTTATATTACCGCAAGTGGTATTTCAATCTATTCTCAAACAATCTGATCAAGCTCAAAGCACAGATCAAAGCATATCTCCTCATCAAGTCTGTCAAAGCAGAAAGCACAAGACTGAGGAAGTAATTCCATAGTTCAAACAAAGCCGATAGCTGAACTAAAGGAATTTCATGACTATTCAGTCTGTTAAAGCACACGTTGCTAGACTAATAACTCAACATTATAAGCCGTAAAGGGGTCATCTATATGTATCTTTCAATGAATCAAAGTAAGCTGTGGTTCATGGAGTGCTTACTTCCCGACAAGTAAATAGGACAAATCAGTCGGCCCTTCATCAAGTCCAAGCTCAAAGCTAGGGAATGAATTTCAAATCCAAGGATAAATGATTCCCCGGAGTCCTTCATCAAAACAAGCAGACCAATTCTTCCATCAAACCCAACCAAGTGAAGCTGATTCAAGGAAACTCAAATCTATAAGAACATAAAAGAAAGAGGTCTTCAAAGCCAATAAAATAGATAGTAGATGTAAGAACTCTTATCTATCGACAAGTCGATTGATAAATCGATCAAGCTCATCATTTTAGCATGTCCCGAATAAAAATACTAATGACAAATCTATTGCAAGTTTAAGCTAAAATGATCCAAGCTCATGGTCAAAAGTCAACCGCTAACAAATGTGACTGCACCATACGCAATCACATTTATTGGGGAATTTTTAACCTTCACATATGTGTCATACGTCAAGTCAAGTCCACAAGTCAAATTTGATGGACTTCGGAAGCAATAATGCATAAATCGGGGCTCAAAATGCACTATATGTCCCTGAAAATGGTTGAAATGACCTCCGATCAATGAACGAACTGTGATTCGTAATGTCAAATCGAATATAAATACAAAATCTAATGATCAATCGATTAAGCTCGAAGCTATGAATATATCGCATATCGAAAAAAAAGCGTAAGTCAAACGACCTTCACAAAATTGATTATGTCGTTAGCTTCAAAATATTAAAACTATTAAATGAGACTATCCACGCTAATTCGAGAGCAAATGTCAATGATTCGGGCGCGTAAATCGAGGCTGAAATACACTAGACGTCACCAAAATCAATCCAAATGACCTCTGATCGACAAACGGACTTTGCCATCGTGTTCAGAACATAGAAATTGGTCAGGATATAAATATTGCACGACTTGATGAGCAACTAATCAAGCGCTCGAGTCATCAATACGTCTACATGCATATCGAGGTCAAGAGGCACCAACGCAAGTCAAACGACCTCTGTTCACAAAATTGATCACGACATTTGTTTTAAAACACCAAAATCTATCAAATAAGACTGTTCATACTCAATTCGGATGAGTCTGCATGAAAATCAAGAGGTGATGCATGCATTTATAAATCAACTTAATATCGAACAAACAAAGATCATCAAAACATCAATCAAATAAATAATTACCTAAATCGATGTATATATTGACAATGTGTATTTATCGATGCGAAATTCACATTTAGACTCTTTAATAAATTCAAATTTTATTAAAAAAATTTCAAATTAGCCCTCACACAGCAACTGTTCCCCCCTATTTTCAATTTCTCGAACGAAAAAGAACTAACTCCCAATTTTTGATTTTCATTTTCTCTCCTCATTGTTTCCCTCTCCCTCTCTCTCCTGCATCCGTCGGACAAAAAACACAACAGGTGAACTCCTCTCCTCATTTTGTCCGCCGCGTTGTTTTCAATTGCATCCACGCTGCTACAGCCCGGTCCTCCCTTCCCATTTCGAACCACAGCGACCCATCGCACGGCAGCCAGCCTGAATGTCCCGCAAAGCATCCTGCTGGCCGTCCTGATCCTGTTGCTGTATTCCCTGCACCCACTGCCTCGGACCTGCACCTGTGGGTTCCAACCCATGCAGCCCGCCCTGCCGCTGCCGACCCGCCATCCGCTGTGCCCCGTCTCCCGCGACCTTTCTGATCCGCTGACCCGCACGCTGCTGCTGAACCCGCGTCCGTGATCCCCTGCCGTGTGTCGTCGTCCTGCTGGCCTGCTTTCTGCTGCCCATTTCACCCGCAAACGCTCGTTGTTGTTCCGCGGGCCAAACCCACGCGTCGCACCGGCGAAGCCTGCTGCGCCCAGCCTACAGCCCGTTACCCGCTACCTTCCGAAATCCAAACCGCAATTCCCGCAGCCCATGAAATCACACTGCCCGCAAGCGTCCAGCCCACAGCTCATGAGCCCACTAGCTCTGCGTCCGCCTCTACCAGCCGCTGTCCCGCAGCAACCTTTACCCCCTGTTGCCGCCACAAAAGAACATCGCCAGATTCTTCCTTCGATGGCGTCGATCCCTCTTTAGTTTCTTGCCGCACAGAAATCGTGGAAGAACATCGCCGCAAGCGAATCCTTCGATTCGTGACCCTCACTTTAGCCGCCCCGCTTCCATCAGAGATCGGGGAAGAATATCACAACAGCTGAATTCTTCCTTTGATTTTCGCATCTCGCTTTAATCCACCCGCCACAGATCAAATCGGAAGAACATCATCGAGTGAATTCTTCCTAATTTTTTGGCATCGCACTTCACTTTAGCCATCCTGCCATCAAATCGAAGAATATCGCTTTTCCGATTTTCATTCGCCCCCGCTTTAGCTTTGCTACGCGCAATTGGGAAGAACATTGTCAACAAGAATTCTTCATTTGATTTTCGCACACTCCTTACCTTAGATTCCCAATCGATACCTAACCCCGATCCTTTGCTCTGACTCAAAAAACGCGCCGCGAACTTGTGGGATCTATGAATGTGAATATATATACACGCTTGTGTTTCTTTGCAGTTTGAAGACCTTATCAGGCAGTGTGACGAGATGAAAAAAATAGTGGTTGTAAGACCCCGCCAACGCTCAGGGTTGCATCGAAAAGCCATTACTTGTTATGTTCCCTAAACGAAATCGCCAAATTTTGTCTAATTTCCAGACTTAGAAAAAAAAAGGAGGGAGGAATATATATTGCATTGTATGTCCTCTTTCAGGTTTAAAGATATCGCCGCTCTCGTGGGAATGAGATGAAATCACCGCGCCAAGACACCACTCACCACGCTCAACAGGATCGACTAAAAACACCCATTTATATGGGATGGAGATCGCTCAAATCGCCAAATCTTTTGACTTAGAAAAATGGGAGAGTGAAATGAGTGACTTAAGAGCTTAAATCGGAAACTTAAAAACTAATTTTAAACTAAAAAGCTGAAAATAAGAAAAAGGGGGAGCCTTTAAAGCAAATTTTGGAAAGAATAGAATATTTATTTAAAATCTAAGTGAAATTTGGGGGAGGCTAATATTAAACTCACAAACTTTGGGAGAGGCTAATATTAAACTCACAAACTCTAATTGTAATCCTCTATGGCTTAAATTAAAGCGGTAAAGTGAGTTCCCTTTTCTTATAAATTTCTCAAAATTAAGCAAGCTTTAATTGGAATTGAGGGAGGACTAATGCCAAACTCATAACAAACTTGCAATAAACTCAAAATCTAAGGATAAAAAATTGAGTTTAATAACCTTTTGAATGTAGTGATTACTATGCTATTTGATAAGCATGAGGCTAAAGCAACAAACATTGAAATTGACATAACTTATCAAAATTGATGTAAATTGAGCATAATCAAGCTGGGAGAATTGCAAAAACTCAATAAATAAGCTAAGTGCTAGTAGTATTTTAAACTACAATCTAAATCAAAATGCCTTCTTCGCCACCGAATCTGTAACTCTTTGTACAATCATACAGAAAGCGATACTAAATCAAAATCTACAGAAATCATTGGGCTTCCTTTCATCAAAAATCAAAGAATTTCATCCTAATTATGATTTTCAAAATCAATGATTTCATTAATTAGATGAAATTAGCTAAGCTGTAAATACCTGCATGTGCTCGGACATAGAGATTTCAAGTACAAATTTTAATGTCTGAAAAGGCTGCGCAGGCTAAATTGGAATATATTAAATATTAATCTGAAAATTCTAATAAGATATTAGATCAATTTACAATGCCTTCTTCTCCACCGGATCTGCAACTCTTTGTACAAGCAGACAGAAGGCGATGCTAAATCCAATTCTACAAAAAATCATAGGGCTTCCTTCAATCAAAAATTAAGGAACTTCATTCTAAACTATGATTTTCAAAATCAATGAAATCACTAATTAGGTGAAATTATCTAAGCTATAAGAACCTGCATGCTCGAACATAGAGATTTCAAGTGCGAATTTTAATGTATGAAAATTTTGCGCAGGTTAAATTGGAATAAAAAATAAAATACAAAATCAATCTCATAATTCAAACATAAAATTACCTAAAATTACTATACACCTGCATGGGCCCCGACACTATGCTAAATGCTTAAATTCAAGTAGGATGTGATGTTATTTCCTTTAGTCTTAGGACTTGGTCCGGGTTAACAAAATCAAAAAACTTATAACAAGAGTTTTAAATCAGTGAAATATCTGAGAAACTGATTCTGTCAGGTGATAGTAGATCTAATCTTCTATTAGCAGCTAAACAGAGTTGACAGGATCTAAAGCTCTTAAACACATTCAAATTAATCAATTTTTTTATCAAATTAAGTAAAAATCTGAAATCAATCTCATAACTCAGAAATAAAAATTATTGAAAGTCTTAAATACACCCACATGGTCCCTGAAACTATGTTGAATGCTTAAATTCAAGTGTTTGAGGATGTTGCACGGGTTGCTTTCCGGTTTAGTCTTAGGACTTGGTCCGGGTTAACAAAACCTAAAAACCTATAATAAGAGTTTTAAATCAGTTAAATATCTTAGAAACTAATTCTATGAGGTGACAGTAGATCTAATATTTTGTTAGTAGCAAAATAGAGTCGACATGGTCTAAAGCTCTTAAACATATTCAAATTAATCAATATTTCTAATCAAATTAACTCAAATTAAATAATAATCTGTAACCTCTTAAATGAAATTCTATCATTAAAAGCTTAAATCAAAACTCAATTTATTCACCTTCCGCAACTGTTTGTCAGGTGACAAATTAAGAAAACTCTAGCTCACAAAGGAGCCAATGTCAAATCAAGTGTCGCTATGTTCACTCAATCAATCTCTTTCTAGTAAGGACGTCCCGTGTCTTCTAACCTGGTTTAATAAGCTCCACAGATAAAGTAGTCCACGTGAGTCCTCTGGGTGGTCGCGGTTCCATTATATTACGATCACGACCATAGCTCGTATGCTCCCCAATGGCTCTGTCCTTTGAGTTGTGAATCATAGGGTATACTTGATAGGGCAAACAACCCTCTGTCAGCTAAAGTAGACTTAAACTTGTCTCCTTAAACAAACACCACCCCAGGTCTACAAGAATTTTTTATGAACCCATGTGCCGATGAGGATTCTTCATCGTTGGGTCGATTACCTCCTCGACTAAGTAAACTGGACCATGACCTGTGATGATGGAACCATGAGATCTAGATCGCACGCCATCATTCCCCAACCAGCTTTAAGCTATAATGATGAATTTCATCTCAAATTCTAAAACTCTACATGACGCTATAATGCTTACTAGTTCTCTCTCAATAATTTATAGAAAACCTAGAGATCTAAAGTCCAAATGAGGATGAATCTTTGGTAATGTCTTATCTACTATTCCATCCTGAAAAATTACACCAACACATTTTAAAACACTCTTTTCATCGAAGAGGTCAGTGACAAATTTTTGGAGCCCACAACGGGTAAAGTGGAAGGAATAATGGAAATGCTGAAAACCTAGAGAAGAACCCGCCTAATGATAGTGTTCCTCTTCGGCTGCGGGAAAAAGGAAAGATCAGAAGGGTAATTCAGTGACTATGTGCTCGATTAAAGGAGGAAAGAGAGGTATACCGAGGAACCCACCGATGATGAGTTGCCTCTCTACCCCTCGCTTGTAAAAAGGGGAGGTCGGCTAAGGATGAATTTAACAAAGGAAAATGAGGGAAGGAGGGAGTTAGACCAAGGGAAAATGAGGGAGAGAGGGGGATCGGCCAAGGGAAAAGGAGGGAGAGAGGAAGTTCAGCCAAGGGAAATGAGGGAAGGAGGGAGTTCAGCCAAGGAAAATGAGGGAAGGAGAGAGTTTCTGGGAAAATGAGGGCGGAGAGAGTTCGCCAATGGAAAATGA
>CM038215.1:124263015-124392927 GCA_021442155.1 Cymbidium sinense
AACTACATCATATGCTGGAGACACTCAAGCCGAACAAGCTGAGGACGAGCCACGCCCCTAACTAGCATGAGATTGATTGAGAGTAAAACATAAGTAGAACACTTGATTTGAC
Source organism: Cymbidium sinense (assembly GCA_021442155.1). Lineage (NCBI taxonomy): Eukaryota > Viridiplantae > Streptophyta > Magnoliopsida > Asparagales > Orchidaceae > Cymbidium > Cymbidium sinense. The sequence goes on from CM038215.1 coordinate 124,263,128, forward strand.
TTTCGCCTTGGTGAGCTGAGTTTTATTAATTTGTTACGCTCAACAAACTGATGCAGAAGATGGATTGAATCGAGTTTGTTTTAAGCTTTTAAAGATTAAATTTTATTTAAGCAATTAATACTTAGTAATTTATCCAATTTTTGAGTTTGTATTGACACTTGATTTTGATTAATTCAATTTGAGCTTCTAAGCACATTTTGATGGTAAGTATCATCTCCGGTTGAAATCACCATTCAACATAATCATCATCGGGGTTTATGAGTTTGTTTGATCCGTCAATTTAGTTTAATAATGAGGATCAGATCTACTATCACATGACAAAATTAGCTTCTCAGATATTTTAATAAGTTGGAATTCTTATAATAATTGGATTTTTAGGTTTTGTTAACGGACCGGTCCTAAGACCAAACCGGGAAGCAACTTGTGCAGCATCCTCAAAACTAAATTTAAGCATTCAGCGTAATTTTGGGGCCCATGCAGGTGTGTTTAAGAATGTTTGCATAATTTTAAAACATTGAATTTGAGTTTTAATCCTACTTCATAATATATGCAAGGGTTCAATTGAAGCCTTAATTAACGTCTTATGTTCATCAGATGATGTTTAACTGGCATTTATATTTATGTTGTAATTTAAAATATTACTTGCACTTAATTTACTTGTTGAATTTTTTAATTCTCGAAGCTTTTAAATTCATTTATGAGCAGGTTCGAATTCTTTCATATTTTAGAATTTATCTTCCAATTAGTTTAAAACAAACTATTAATGTCTCTTGTATGAATCTTGCAATCATTCATTAAGGAGCTTTAACTATGTTTTCCAACTTATTATTTAACTTCTTCATAAATCTCCTATAAATTTGATTTGATTTCCCCCTTTTTTATATATAAACATAACACTTAACAAATTTCTTATGATTTAGTTTTGTATTGAAATACAAATTCAAGTAGACTTGAAATATATCATTCATGACTATTAGCAAGCCAACAAGTTATGCTTGTGAGTAAGCTATCGAATAATATTCTTACACTTATGAGAGTTATTCAGTCTTCATATAAAAGTGATCAAACACAATTTGACTTTATTTTAAATTTTATATCAAGTTTTATGTTTATTTAAAAGTCAAATTTCAAACTTATTATAAGTCTTTTATGAGTTTGACATTTGCCTCCCCAAATTTCAATTAAAACTTATTTAATTTTGAAGAATTTACAAGAAAAGAGAACTCACTTTACCGCTTTAATTTAAGCATAAAGAATTGCAATTGAATATTGTGAGTTTAATATTAGCCCCTCCAAGTTTCAATCAAAGCTTGTTTAATTTTGAAGAATTTACAATAAAAGAGAACTCACTTTATTAAGAAGTTTAATATTAGATAAGAATGGGTTCCTCATTGCTTTCTCCGATCTACAAGAGAGAGTTTAAGTTTAGAGCACTTGAGAAAGAGGGAGAAGGATTTTAGTTTGAACTTTGGGAGAGCTTTCAACCTTAAATAAGTTTTGTAAGTGTTTTCTTTTTCTTTTCTTTGGTTTGATGTTCATTTTCCTATTTATCATGTATTTTCTTATTTAACTTAAGTTTAGGCGATTTCAGCTTGAATTTGTTTAAGTTATGAATTTAAGTCAAAATTTTGGCAGCATTTCGGCATATGGGGTTGCATCTAACAGTTTTGGATGACTTCCCGTCATGCCCTGATGAGCATGATGGTTGATGTTTTGCAACACATCTACCATCATCTCATACGCCTCTAGCATCTTAAAACCGTGATAAAGAAGTATATATACACATACACATTCCACACATCTAAACACATTTTTTGTTTGCAACGAATAGCACAACGACATAAGCACGAAAAGTTGAAACAAATTTATAATTCTAAAACAAATTCAAAATGTATGATGTCGAAAATAGTCGAAAATGACTCGATGAACGAACTATTGCGTTCGTAATGTCAAATCGATCAAAATATAAATATCACAAAATTTAACGATCAATCGATTAAGCGCTCAAGCTATGAATGTGTCGACACGCATATCAGAGTCGGGAAGCTGTGTTGCAAGTCAAATGACCTCCATTCATAAAATTGATTACGCCGTTAGCTTCAAAACATCGAAAACTATCAAATGAGACTCCGCAATTCGATGAGTCAAAATGTCGAATGATTCGGATCGAGAAAATACACTGACGTATCAAAATCAATCTAAATGACCTCCGATCGACAAACGAACTTCGCCATCACTTTCAGAATGTCAAAATTGGTCCGGATATAAATATTGCATGACTTGATGTGCAACCGATCAAGCGCTCGAGTCATCAATACGTCTGCTCGCATATCAACGTTAAGAGGCACCGACGCAAGTTAAACGACCGTTAAAATCGACATGCTTATCGGAAATCAAATCTATCAAATAAGACACACACTCGACGAGTCACAAAAATCGAAAATAAAAGTGATGAGATTTTTTGAGTAAATCAAATTTAATAATCAAAAAGGCACCAGAAATTATGCGTAAATATAATTATCAAATCGATATATAGATATATATATATATATATATATATATATATATATATATATATATATATATATATATATATATATATATATATATATATATATTATATTCCGGAAAATTCACATTTAAATTTTAAAAAATTTTATTAAAATTCCCAATTATCCTTACGCAGCAACGTTTTCCTTATTTTATTTTCTGAAAAGAAATAAAAAAGAAAAGGAACCCCCCCCCTAAACTTTTATAAATTTTATTAAAAACCAATTATCCTTTACGCCACTGTTTTCCTTATTTTCTCTATTTCTCCCTCATTCATTCCTTCCTTCCCACTTTCCTCCCTCATTCCTTGCATCCCACGTAACTCCCTCCTCACATTCTCTCCCACTCTCCTCTCTCTCCTGCAGCCCTCTCCCGTCAGAAAGGAAACAAAAAATAGGTGAATTCCCTCTCCCTCTCGATTTTCGTCCTGCCGCCCGCGTCGTCCAGCGCAATTCGCGCGTCCCACGGCACGGTCCGCCCCTGCAGCCCGATCCGCTCCTCTTCACACGATTCCGCAAACCACCAGCCGACCCGCCGCACCTGCCAGCCCGTGAAACCGCGCGTCCCGCAAAGCATCCCATGGCTCGGATCCATTCCGATCCCACTGCCCATGGCCCACTGGCCCATCCCGACCCTACTGCTCTGTTCTACGCCGCACCCACCGCCTCTGCGCGACCTGCACCGCTCCCGCGGCCTGTTCCAACCCGTGTAGCCCGCGCTACCACTGCCGACTCGCCATCCGCTGCGCCCCGTCTCCCGTGGCCGCGACCCGCTGGTCCGATCCCGTCGACCCGCTGAACCCGCACACCCACGATCCTGCCACCGGCCCGCATCCGTCGTTCTCCCTGCTGGCTCCTCGGCCGCCTTTCTGCCGTTTCACCCTCAAAACCGCTCCTTCCGCTGTCGTTCCACGAGCCAAACCCACGCGCCGCACCGGCGAAGCCCGCTTCGCCCAGCCTACAGCCCGTTCTGGCCTACCCGCTGCCTTCTGAAATCCGAACCGCAATTCTCGCGGCTCGTGAAATCACACAGCCCACTAGCCCGCTGTTTCACCTTCTGCAATCCAGTCCGTCCGCAGCCACTTTTCTGCTTTTTCAAATCGGGAAAGAACATCAGGAATTCTTCCTTCGATTTTGATCGCACCGCTTTAGCCGTGCTTTCGACCATAAATTGGGAAGAACATCACTGAATTCTTCCTTCGATTTTGCGTCGCTTCTTATCCCGTTTTGTTGCATCGCAAATCGGGTAAGAACATCATTAGCAGGCGAATTCTTCCTTCGATTTTCGGCGTCGCACCCCTCACTTTAGCCATCCTGCTTCACGCGCAAATCGAAGAACATCGCCGCGAATTCTTCCTTCAATTTTGTCGCACCCTCTAGCCCCATTTTCATCGACGCAAATCGGGAAGAACATCGCCAGAGTTCTTCCTTCACATTTTGCATCGCGACCCCGCTTTAAGAACCCCATTTTTGCTAATGCACAAATCGAAGAACATCGCCTTTCTTTCGATTTTCGTCAGACTTACTTACATTTTCAATCAGCATACCTAACCCTGCCTTGTTTAGCTCAAAAAAAAAAATGCATCGAATAATGTGGTGGAATATATATACATGTTTGGTTTCTTCAGGTTTGAAGACCTCACAGGCTCGAGGGCTGAAAAATGAAAAAGGATGTGATGTCGCAAGACACCGCTCTCTACGCTCAGGAGGGCATACCGAGTAAGCCACCACTTGTTAGATGTCGCTCCCCCTAAACGAAATGCTACCAAAATTTTGTCTAATTTACTTAGAAGGAATATATATATTATCAGATGTTCTCTTCGTGTTTAAATACCTCATGCTCAGGGCGACGAGATGATGGTTGTGGTGTCAGACACCACTCGCTCAATGAGTAATCAGTAGCCAAAACACCGATGCACCCCTACAAGGGGATGACGCCGGAGGTGAAAAATTGCCAAATCTTTGACTTAGAAAAAATGGGAGAGTGAAATGAGTTGACTTAAGAGCGCTAAAACCAAAAATTTTAAACTAAAAAGCGGAAACAAGAAAAAGGGGGGAGCCTTTAAAACAAATTTTGAAAAGAATAGAATATTCATTTAAAATCTAAGTGAAATTTGGGGGAGGCTAATATTAAACTCACAAACTTTGGGAGAGGCTAATATTAAAACAAAACTAATTATAATCCTCATGGCTTAAATTGAAGGTAAAAGTGAGTTTTTTCTTGTAAATTCCTCAAAATTAAGCAAGCTTTAATTGGAATTGAGGGGAGACTAATGTCAAACTCATAATAAACTTGCAATAAACTCAAAATCTAAGGATAAATCCAAATTGAGTTTAATAACTCTCAGAATGTGGAGGTGATTACGCTAGATAAGCATGAGGTAAAGCAACAAACACTAAAATCGCATAACTTATCAAAATTGAGCATAATCAAGTTGGAAAATTGAAAACTCAAATAAGCTAAGTGCGTAGTGTTTTAAACTATAATCTAAATCAAAATGCATTCTTTCCCATCAGATCTATAACTCTTTGTACAAGTAAACAAAAGACGATACTAAATCAAAATTTACAAAAATTATAGGGCTTCCTTTCATCAAAAATCAAGGAATTTCATCCTAATTATGATTTTCAAAATCAATTATTTCATTAATTAGATGAAATTAGCTTATCTATAAATTGCATGTTCTATTAGAGATTTCAAGTGCAAATTTTAATGTCTAAAAGCAGAAGCTAAATTGGAATATATTAAATATTAATCAAAAAAATCTAATAAGATATTGATCAATTTACAATGCCTTCTCATCTGGATCAGCAACTCTTTGTACAAGGCATGTGATATACTAATCAATTTTACAAAACATCATGTGGCTTCCTTCAATCAAAATTAAGGAACTTCATTCTAAACTATGATTTTCAAAATCAATGAACTAATTATGTGAAATTATCTAAACTATAAACACTGACGTGTTCATAGAGATTTCAAGTGCGAATTTTAATGTCTGAAAAGGCTGCGCAGGTTAAATTAGAATAAAAATGAAAATACAAAATCAATCTCATAATTCAAACATGAAATTACCCAAAATTACTATACACCTACATGGGCCCCACACTATACTAAATGCTTAAATTCAAGTGTCTGAGGATACTGCACAGGTTGTTTCTCGGTTTAGTCTTAAGACTGGGCCCGAGTTAACAAAAACTAAAAACCTATAATAAGAGTTTTAAATCAGTGAAATATCTATGAAACTAATTCTGTCAGGCGACAAGATATAATCCTCTGTTAACAGCTAAACAGAGTTGACAAGATCTAAAGCTCTTAAACACATTCAAATTAAATATTTTTTTATCAAATTAAGTAAAAATCTGAAATCAATCTCATAACTCAGAAACAAAAACTGTCAAAAGTCTTAAATACACCCGCATGTGCCTCGATACTATGTTGAATGCTTAAATTCAAGGATGTTGATGCTTCCTGATTAGTTTTAGACTGAAAGGTTAACAAAACTAAAACCTATAATAAGAGTTTTAAATCTGTGAAATATCTGAAAAACTAATTTTGTCATGTGACAATAGATCTAATCCTCTGTTAGCAGCTAAACAGAGTCGACAGGGTCTAAAGCTCTTAAACATATTCAAATTAATCGATCTTTCTAATCAAATTAACTCAAATTAAATAGTAATTTGTAACTACTTAAATGAAATTCTATCATTAAAAGTTTAAATCAAAACTCAATCTATTCACCTTGCACAACTATTTGTCAGGGGTGATAAATTAAAAAAACTCTAGCTCACAAAGGAGCCAATGTTAAATCAAGTATTCTACTATGTTCACTCTCAATCAATCTCTTGTCAGTAAGGACGTGACCCATGTCCTCTGACTGCGTGGCTTGGGCAATAGGCTCCACAGATAAAGCAGTCACGACCAGAGTCCTCTGATCAATTGGTTTGGCCAGTCCAACTCCATTATATTATGATCACGACCGTAGCACGTATGCTCTCCAATGGCTCTGCCCTTTGAGTTGTGAATCATAGGGTATACTTGATAGGGCAAACAACCCTCTGTCAACTAAGGTAGACTTAAACTTGTCTCCTTAGATAAACACCACCCTAGGTCTACAAAGATTTCTTGGACAACGTAACCCATGTTGCTGATGAGGATCCTTTTGTCATGTTAAGTCGACTACCTCCTCTAACTAAGTAGACTAGGGATCGTGACTTCCCGGAATGACGGAACCATGGGATCTAGATCGGGCACGTCATCATTCCCTCAACCATCCGATTTAAGCTATAATGATGAATTTCATATCTCAAATTCTAAAACTCTACATTGCACACTACTCATACATCTAATGACTAGCTTTAATCGAAATTTCTCTCTCACTTATTGAGAGGGGTAATTAACTATAGGGGCTTGCGCCTATAGGAAACCTGGAATTAGATCTAAAGTCCTCAATAAATGAGGATGAAATATTTGGGTAGTATCTTATTTACTATTCCATCTGCCTTCTGAAAATTACACTAACACATTTTAAAGCACTCTTTTCATGAAAGAGGTTGGTGGCAAATTTTGAGCTTCGCTACTCAGGGGATAAGTTTTTCTTTCCATCTTTGCTAGTCAATTTAAGCTATAGTAGCGTGAGCATGATAAAATTGATATTTAGAATCAATTATCAATGAATTTAAATTTAAATCAATTATATTTTTATGACTAATATGTTTGTTCTGTATATCGATGGATCTTTATAACACTGTTTATTATGCAGCTTAGTCATAGAGCCAATATCTGTCTGCCTAATGCTGTAATCATTACTGGGGATGTTGGAGATCTTCAGAACACACCGTTCATCATGCAGCTAGGTCGCAGAGCCAGCATCCATCTGGCTAATGTTGTAATCAATACTGGGGATGTTAGAGCTACTATTTAATTTGATAGTGTAGACTTCCCAGCCATCACCATTGTAAATAATCCTCCACCTGAATCATCCGCATATTGTACACACCAACCTGTGCATTAGAGGATGACAATTTGAATGGACACTACTGCTACTGAGGTTCCTCAAAAGAGAGCCTTTGTACTTAAAAGATTGATTCATTCTAAGGTGTCAGTCATGAAGAGAACCTTCGTTGGGCAGAAAATTTCAGTCATACTTGTGAATGCGACAACCCTGTCAGTTGAACCTTTCGCACTAAGAAGTTATGATATTGAAGCCTCCTCTTATAGAGGAAAATTAAGTAGAAGGCAAAGGAGAAGAAACACTAAACCTGAGTTCAAGAGTAGTCAATCATAAGTCATAACTAACCGTACAACCGAAGCAGTATTTACCCTACAATAAATTTGAAATTTTGAGATGGGTGAAAAGGAATAGCTCTACCGGGTGATGTTAGATGGTGTTTGGCTCAACAAGCTTTCAACCTTTCTAAATAAACAACATGAAACTCTATCTACTCAACACATAGAGTTAAAGTTGTTAAGGAAAAATATCTTATGAAAATGTGTATCAAATGTCAATTATCAAAAAAGTCAAAATGCTCCACTATAAAAGCTATAATCGGTAAGAGCTCAAGACCGTCTAAGTAATTTCTACATGAGCATCGGGCTGACACCAACCGCTAACTGCTAGAAAGGTCCCAGTAGAAAGAAAAATAAATATAGAGGCCAAAGCCTCGAGAAGAAGTTGCGATGCAGAAGCTTCTTCATATGAAAGCAAGTTAACCTAGAGATGGTGAGGAAATAGAAATGTTGAACTGCATGCTCAACAACTATTATTCAAGCAGAAAATTGTACAGCCAGCTGTAGAACTAGAAATGAGTATTTTAATCCATAACAGTTTTACAACATAAATATGTGTAAAAACGGATAGCTCTACTAATCAAATCAAACAGTCCTTCTGAACCCGATAACATTAAGATCCCAGATTCTCTAGTGAGAAAATTTGAAACTGTATATGTAAGAGTGCATTGGGTCCTCAAAGTTGCTAAGGAGAAAAGGACTAATAAAAAAATATATGAAGGTCCTATCATCAAGGAGGCCAGAGTTGCTCCTTCAAAGAGACCTCCTCCTACAACCCTAATAAGATGTCTACTAATTCAAGTCTCGCATAGTGAGCATCGATGCATGACACTTGGACCACATGTCCTAGAATCCATCGTCAAAAGGTCCACAAATAAGTGAGCAAATTTGGAGGCCAAAATCTCGAAGTGAAATTCTCTTACAAATAGACAACATCATGACATCTGGACTATACTCCCACAAAATCCACTCTTTATGCCAAAGTATTTGGAGCTAGAGCAGTCTTGCCACTTGAAGTTGAACTACCTTCACTCTGAGTAGTCATTCAACACAATCTCACTCAAGATGAGAATGTATGTCATGGATGTGAGAATTTAATGGACTTGAGCACCAAGCTCAATAAAATCTAGAAGTCTACCAGCAAAGATGTCCAAAAGCTTCATCATTATATATTATCTCACAAGATTACTCTCATCTCGAGGATCGATTTGCTGAAGTACTTGATGACAAGACCAACGTTGACAGGTCGCTTGGCAAGATGGGCAGTATTATTTCTACAATTTGATATCACATACGTTCCGTAAAAAGCAGTGAAGGGACAAGTCTTAGCAGATTGTCTGGCTGCACATCCTATCCCTGTGTACTCTTCTCTTAATGAAGATTTGCCCGACGAGCAAATTATGCTCATTCATGAAAGAGAAAAATCACAAATTTAGAAAATGTACTTCGATGGAGCCTCATCGATCAAACAAGTCCAATCTCTAAATTTTCCAAGAGCAAGAGCAGGAATCGACATCATCTTCATAACACCAGAAGGAGGATAAAGAGACGATCATATGGATTGACCGAGCCAAGAACTAATAATGAAGATAAATATGAAGCATTAGTAGTCCGAAGAAGCTATTTTCATAGGCATTGAACTTGTATATTTTGGTGATTCTCAACTTATTATAAATCAAGTACTTAGCATCTATAGAATCAACAAGCTTGAGTTAGCTTTCTATCACAAGCGAGTTCTCAAGCTTATGAAGCAGATACCAAATATCATACTAACTCGAGTCTCTCGATCCGAGAATAGCAAAGTTGACTGCTTCGCAAAATTAGCTAAGAAAATGACAAGTATGAATGGTGATTATATCATGATTGACATGTTTACTCGATGAGTTCTAGAGCCGATAAAGTATCAATCCCCGCAGGTAGAGGGGTTACCAAATTTGACTCAATAGGATGTGACTCAAGTTGCTCCTCATACTCTCCAAAATCAACAAGAAGTTGTACCAAGAAGAGCTAAGAATGACATTACCCTGTAAAAGCGGTGAAGCCTTTGTTATAGAAGAGTCGTGATTGAGGTAACCCTTCATTGACTACTTTAAAGAAGGCAAATTACCAAACGATAAATCTAGCCAAATTGAAAAGAGAATGCTATTATGCTTTCCAACAACACTTTATATAAATCCTTTGAACAAATGTGGATATGATGCCTAAATGTAGATGAAGCTAGCAAAGTGATGGTTGAAATTCATGAAGGACTTTGTGGTGCACATCAGTCAGGTCCCAAGATGGCAGTAAAGATCAAAAGGATGGGCTATTATTGGCCATCTATGGTGAGAGATTGTATTAATCATGCTAAGAAGTGTCATGAGTGTCAAGTACATGGAAATCTCATCCATCAACCTCCAAATCCATTACACCCAACAATAGCATCCTGACCATTCGAATATTGGGGTATATATGTAATTGGACCAATCGATCCACCATCATCGCATCGCTTCATCCTAGCAGCGACTGACTATTTCTCTAAGTGGGCTGAAGCTACCCCATTTAAAGAAATTACTGCCGACCGAGTGATCAACTTATTCACGCATAATGCAATCTATAGATTTGGAGTTTTACGCCGAATAATTTCTGATAATGGCATAGCTTTCAAATGTGCAAAGATTTATAGATTCGTCGATCGACACAAAATTGATTGGTGATACTCTTCAATATATAATCCAAGAGAAAATGGTTTGACAAAGGCCTTCAACAAGACATTAGTCAAGCTGCTCAAGAAGATTCTTACTAAAAATAAGAGAGAATGACATACCAAGCTAGTAGAGGCTCTATGGGTATCAAACTACCTACAAGATCTAAGCCACTCTATTTATTGGTATTTGAAGGGCGCTTCTTCGCTTGAAGTTGAGTTGCCTTCACTTTGAGTAGCCATCCAGTATAATCTAACTGAAGATTAAAATGCTCATCTGAGAATGGAGGAACTCGACGCACTTGATGAAGTTAGATTACAAGCTCATCAAAATCTAGAAGTCTATCGAGAAAAGATGTCCAAGGCTTTTGACCATACGGTGCGGCCTCGAACATTCCAAAAAGGAGAATTAGTCCTGGTGCTGAGAAGACCAATTATTCCTAATCAAAAATTTGGTGGCAAATTTGAGCCTAACTCGGAAGGCCCTTTTGTCATTGAAAAAGTGTATCATGGAGGGGCATACCAACTCATCAACTTAAAGGTGAAAGACCAATGCCAATCAATGATCGTTACTAAAAAAAGTATTATACATGACAAATGCATTCTCAAGGTACAAAAATCCTCGCAAGACCAGGCACATTTTTTTAGTATATTTATTTAGGTTGACATCGTGTTTCATGCTGAGATCCCTAAATAAACATACTCTAGATGAAGAACTTTGCAGTGAAAATTTTCCTGTTACATAGGGGGCATTTTTAGATTTTTATATACGAATAAAATCAATGGTGTATGTTAAAATCCCCTTTAGAGTACATCAATTCAAATATGGATGTATTTGTATATTTTCATCTTGAAAATTCTCCTAAATGTACTTTAGAATTCGGGGATATTTTTTTAGTTTATATTAAGTTTATTTGAGTTGACATCGCGCCATAAGATGAGATCCTCAAATATATTCTTATTCAGGTTGACATCGAGCTTTACACTGAAATCCCTGAATATATCTATAATTATCATTATTAAGTTGCATGTTTTTGCAGAAACAAAAAAGAACCTATTTCTACGCATGAAAAGATAACCTTGAATGTCAAGAAATTTATCTCCCAGATTTGCCAAATTCTGGAGATCAAGTAAGAAGAACTCATAATTTCGAAAGCTTCAATCAATTAAGTTGGAGAAATATCAATCTCTACATCCTAAAGTCTAGGACACAAATAGGTTCTAAAGGTTAGACTCAATAAGCCCATAAATGGCTGAGTTGCTGACGCTCTCCTCACTTAACAAGCCGCAAGAAAAGGCTGCAGTGAAAGAGCCTCATTCGTCAATCTAATGACAAAACCACCAACCCACTACAGCTTAAGTCGAAGACTCGAGTAGGTTCTAAAGGTCGAACTCAACAAGCCCAAATATGGTCGAGTTGCTGACGCTCTCCTCACTCAACAAGCGCAAGAAAAGGCCGTAGTGAAAGAGCCCCTGCTCATTAATCCAATGATTATAGCTGTTTAATCTCAAACCAAATTCATCTTAGTGATTACAAGCAACCAAGATCCAAGAGATCTCTCTACTTTATCAATAGATCAAGGCAAGCTGAGGAAACGCTCAATTCTGGGCTACCTCAAATCAATCTTTATATTACCTGCAAGGTGATATTTCAATCTATTCTCAAACAATCTGATCAAGCTCAAAGCACAGATCAAAGCATATCTCCTCATCAAGTCTGTCAAAGCAGAAAGCACAAGACTGAGGAAGTAATTCCATAGTTCAAACAAAGCCGATAGTTGAACTAAAGGAATTTCATGACTATTCAGTCTGTTAAAGCACACGTTGCTACACTAATAACTCAACATTGACCCTATATAAGCCAGAAAGCTGGGTCATCTATATGTATCTTTCAATGAATCCATCAAAGTAGTAAGCACAGGGTTCATGGAGTGCTTACACTTCCTGACAAGTAAATATGGACAAATCGTCGGCCCCTTCATCAAGTCCACAAGCTCAAAGCTAGACATAATGAATTTCAAATGCTCAAGCAGGATAAACCGATTGGAGTCCTTCATCAAAACAAGCAGACCAATTCTTCCATCAAACCCAACCAAGCATGAAGCTAGGATTCAAGGAAACTCAAATCTATAAGAACATAAAAGAAAGAGGTCTTCAGCAAAGCCAATAAAATAGATAGTAGATGGTGTAAGAACTCTTATCTATCCGACAAGTCGATTCTGATAAATCGATCAAGCCCGTCATTTAGCATGTCCTGAATAAGGCAGCATACTAATGACAAATCTTATCAAAGTTCCGTAAGCTATTAAAAGGGCTAAAATGATCCAAGCTCCACCAAAAGTCAATTTTCAACAAATGTGACTCGCACCATACGCGAATCACATTTATTGGGGGAATTTTTTAACCTTCACATATGTGTCATACGTCAATTCAAGTCCACAAGTCAAATTTGATGGACTTCGGAAGCAATAATGCATAAATCGGGGCTCAAAATGCACTATACCAAAATGGTCAAATGACCTCCGATCAATGAACGAACTCCGCATTCGAATGTCAAAATCATCAATATAAATATTGCAAAATCTAATGATCAATCGATTAAACGCTCGAGCTATGAATATGTCGACATGCATATCAGAGTCAAAAAATTGCGACGTAAGTCAAATGACCTCCGTTCACAAAATTGATTATGTCGTTAGCTTCAAAATATTAAAAACTATTAAATAAGACTATCCACGCTTAATTCAGATAAGTCTGTACAAATGTCGAATGATTCGAAGTGGCAGCGCGTAAATCGAGACTGAAATACACTAGACGTCATCAAAATTAATCCAAATGACCTCCGATCGACAAACGGACTTTGCCATCGTGTTTAGAACATAGAAATTGGCCAGGATATAAATATTGCATGACTTGATGAGCAACTAATCAAGCGCTCGAGTCATCAATACGTCTACATGCATATCGAGGTCAAGAGGCACCAACGCAAGTCAAACGACCTCTGTTCACAAAATTGATCACGACATTTGTTTTAAAAAACACCAAAATCTATCAAATAAGATTTCATACTCAATTGAGGATCATAAAATCAAGAGTGAGCGTGATTTTGAGTGAAATCAACTTAATATACAACTGAAAAATCATCAATCGTAAACGATACGTCGTCGTAACAACATAATTATCTAAATCGAATATATGACAATGTGTATTTATCGATGAAATTCACATTTAGACTCTTTAATAAATTAAATTTATTAAAAATTCAAATTACACACAGCAACTCATTTTCATTTATGGAAAAGAAATAAAAAAGAAAAGAACTAACCCCTCTTTTTTGATTTCTCATTCATTCCTTCCATCCTCTTTCCTCCATTTTGCATGTTAACTCTCTCCACTCTCCTCTCTAGCTCTCCGTCGGAAAGGAAACAAAAAAAAAACACAACAGGTGAACTCCCTCTCCTCTCTTTGTCTGCTCGTTGTTTCTCAATTGCGCATCCCAGCACTGTCCGTCTGCTACAGCCTGGTCCTCTCCTCTTCGCATTTCAGAACCAAAGCGACCCATCGACGGCAGCCATGATCCACGTCCGCAAAGCATCCTGCTGGCCTGTCCTGATCCTGTTGTATTCTGCACTGCACCGCCTCCGGACGCACTCCTGTGCTGTTCCAACATGCAGCCGCCCTGCTGCTGACCTGCCATCCGTTGTGCCCCTCCGCGACCCGTTGGTCTGATCCCGCCGACCCGCACGCTGACGCTGAACTGCGCCCGGATCCTGCCGCTGGCCGTGTCTGTCGTCCTGCCGCCGGCCTGCTTTCTGGCCCGCCTTTTCGCCATTTCACCCGCAAAACCGCTCCTTTCGCTGTTGTTCCGCGGGCCAAACCCACGCGTCGCACCGGCGAAGCCTGCTGCGCCCAGCCTACAGCCCGTTACCCGCTACCTTCCGAAATCCAAACCGCAATTCCCGCAGCCCATGAAATCACACTGCCCGCAAGCGTCCAGCCCACTAGCCCGCGAGCCCACTAGCCCGCTGTTCCGGCCCGTTCTGCACAGCCCGTCCGAGCGCAACCTCGTCTGTTTTGTTTGCGTAAATCGGGAAGAATCGTCGCAGCGAATTCTTCCTTCGATGCCGTCGATCCTCGCTTAGCCGTTCGTTAACGCAAATCGTGGGAAGAACATCGCCAAGAAGAATCTTCCTTCGATTTTGGCCGCACTCTCACTTTAGCCGTCCGTTTCATCGCGCAAATTGGGAAGAATATCACAACAGCTTCTTCCTTTGATCGCATCGCACTTCTCGCTTAATCATCTGCTCAGACCGAAATCGAACATCATCCAGTGAATTCTTCCTTCAATTTTGGCATCGCACCCTCACTTTAGCCATCCCGCTGCCAGATCAAATCGGGAAGAATATCATGGGAGAATTCTTCCTTCGATTTTCCCGCACTTTAGCTCTGCTTGACAAATTGGGAAGAACATTATCAACAAGCGAATTCTTCATTTGATTTTCGGCGTCGCACTCCTTACCTTAGATTCCCAATCGCATACCTAACCCCGATCCTTTGCCTAGCCTTGCAGCCCGCTGAAAAATGCGTCAGAACTTGTGGGATCTATGAATGTGAATATATATACATGCTTGTGTTTCTTTACATGTTTGAAGACCTATCTTTCGTGCCAGGTGACGAGATGAAAAAAATAAGTCGGTGTTAAGACCGCCGCAACGCCGGCAGTATGCAGAGTAAGCCATTACTTGTTAGATGTTGCTCCCCCTAAATGAAATGCTGCCGAAATTTTGTCTAATTTCCAGACTTAGAAAAAAAAAGGAGGGAGGAATATATATATTGCATTGTATGTCCTCTTTCAGGTTTAAAGATATCGTCGTGCTCAACAGGGAATGATGAGATGAAATACCGTGGTGTCAAGACACCACTCACACGCCAAACGACTAAGCTAAAACCCCAATGTAGCCTATATGGGATGGCGAGAAATTGCCAAATCTTTTGACTTAGAAAAATGGGAGAGTGAAATGAGAATTTAAGAGCTTAAAGAAACTAAATAATTTAAACTAAAAGAAAAATAAGAAAAGGGGAGCCTTTAAAGCAAATTTTGGAAAGAATAGAATATTTATTTAAAATCTAAGTGAAATTTGGGGGAGGCTAATATTAAACTCACAAACTTTAGGAGAGGCTAATATTAAACTCACAAACTCTAATTGTAATCTTCTATGACTTAAATTAAAGTGGTAAAGTGAGTTCCTTTTTCTTATAAATTTCTCAAAATTAAGCAAGCTTTAACTGAAATTGAGGGGGGACTAATGCCAAACTCATAACAAACTTGCAATAAACTCAAAATCTAAGGATAAATCCAAATTGAGTTTAATAACTCTTGTACGAATGTAGAGGTGATTACTATGCTATTTGATAAGCATGAGTAGGGCTAAAGCAACAAACATTGAAATTGACATAACTTATCAAAATTGATGTAAATTGAGCATAATCAAGCTGGGAGAATTGCAAAAACTCAATAAATAAGCTAAGTGCTAGTAGTATTTTAAACTACAATCTAAATCAAAATGCCTTCGCCACACCAGTAACTCTTGTACAATCATACGAAAGCGATAAATCAAAATCTACAAATCATGGGCTTCCTTTCATCAAAAAATCAAAGAATTTCATCCTAATTATGATTTTCAAAATCAATGATTTCATTAATTATTAAATAAATAAAGTAAATACTGCGACATAGAGATTTCAAGCAAAATTTTAATGAAGCGAAAGCTAAATTGGAATATATTAAATATTAATGAAAATTCTAATAAGATATTAGATCAATTTACAATGCCTTCTTCTCCACCTGACCAAACTCTTTGTACAAGCGAGAAGGCATCTAACCAATTCTACAAAAAAGTCATAGGACTTACTTCAATCAAAAATTAAGGAACTTCATTCTAAACTATGATTTTCAAAATCAATGAAATCACTAATTAGGTGAAATTATCTAAGCTATAAGAACTCGTGATGTTCTAACATAGAGATTTCAAGTGCGAATTTTAATGTATGAAAATTTTGCGCAGGTTAAATTAGAATAAAAAATAAAAATACAAAATCAATCTCATAATTCAAACATAAAATTACATAAAATTACTATACACCTGCATGGGCCCCGACACTATGCTAAATGCTTAAATTCAAGTGTCTGAGGATGATGTTGTTTCCTTTAGTCTTAGACTTGGTCCGTTAACAAAATCAAAAAACTTATAATAAGAGTTTTAAATCGAAATATCTCGAAACTGATTACGATAGTAGATCTAATCTTCTATTAGCTAAGAGTTGAGGATCTAAAGCTCTTAAACACATTCAAATTAATCAATTTTTTTATCAAATTAAGTAAAAATCTGAAATCAATCTCATAACGTAAATAAAATTATTGAAAGTCTTAAATACACCCACATGTGCCCCGACACTATGTTGAATGCTTAAATTCAAGTGTCTGAGGATGTTGCACGGGTTGTTTTCCTGGTTTAGTCTTAGGACTGGGTCCGGGTTAACAAAACCTAAAAACTTATAATAAGAGTTTTAAATCAGTGAAATATCTCAGAAACTAATTCTGTCAGGTGACAGTAGATCTAATATTCTGTTAGTAGCAAAATAGAGTCGACAGGGTCTAAAGCTCTTAAACATATTCAAATTAATCAATATTTCTAATCAAATTAACTCAATAATAATCTGTAACCTCTTAAATGAAATTCTATCATTAAAAGCTTAAATCAAAACTCAATTTATTCACCTTCCGCAACTGTTTGTCAGGTGACAAATTAAGAAAACTCTAGCTCACAAAGGAGCCAATGTCAAATCAAGTGTTCTGCTATGTTCACTCTCAATCAATCTCTTTCTAGTAAGGACGTGTCTGTCTCTCGTGCTTGGTCAAGCTCCACAGATAAGTAATCACGAGTC
Source organism: Cymbidium sinense (assembly GCA_021442155.1). Classification (NCBI taxonomy): domain Eukaryota; kingdom Viridiplantae; phylum Streptophyta; class Magnoliopsida; order Asparagales; family Orchidaceae; genus Cymbidium; species Cymbidium sinense. The sequence goes on from CM038215.1 coordinate 124,280,595, forward strand.
CTCATCTGGTTTCTAGTTCCCATTATATTACGATCACCATAACTGATGCTCCCCAATGGCTCTGCCCTTTGAGTTGTGAATCATAGGGTATACTTGATAGGGCAAACAACCCTCTATTAGCTAAAGTAGACTTAAACTTGTCTCCTTAGACAAACACCACCCCAAGTCTACAAGGATTTTTTAGACGATGTAACCCATGTGTTGCTGATGAGGATTCTTCATCGACATTACCTCCTCGACTAAGTAAACTAGGGACCGACTACCTGTGGATGATGGAATCATGATCTAGAGACGCCATCATTCCCCAACCATCGGTTTAAGCTATAATGATGAATTTCATATCTCAAATTCTAAAACTCTACATGTGCACGCTATATATTGCCATCTAATAATTATTTAATCGAAAGTTCTCTCACTTATTGAGAGGGTAATTAACTATAGGGCTTCTATAGAAACCTAGAACCAGATCTAAAGTCCTCAACAAATGAGGATGAAATCTTTGGGTAATGTCTTATCTACTATTCCATCTGCCTTCTGAAAATTACACCAACACATTTTAAAACACTCTTTTCATCGAAGAGGTCAGTGACAAATTTTTGGAGCCCACAACGGGTAAAGTGGAAGGAATAATGGAAATGCTGAAAACCTAGAGAAGAACTCGCCTAATGATAGTGTTCCTCTTCAAGGGAAAAGGAAAGATCAAGGGTAATTGACTATGCTCAGGAGAAAGCGAGGAGGCAGAGAAACCCGCCTGATGATTGTTTCTCTACCCTCTTGTAAAGGGAGTAAGATGAATTTAACAAAGGAAAATGAGGGAAGGAGGAGTTAGACCAAGGAAAATGAGGGAGAGAGGGGTCTCAAGGAAAAGGTGGGAGAGAGGAAGTTAAAAATAAAAAAGGAGGGAGTTCATAAAATAAAGGAGAGAGTAAGGAAGATGAGAGATCTGGAAAAATGAGGGAGAGAGGGAGTTCAGCCAAGGGAAATGAGGGAAGGAGATAGGAAATCGGAGAGCGAAAGGAGATCCAAGGAAGAAGGAACCCTTATGGTTTTTTTTTTGCTTGTGTGTAGCTTGGATGAGTGGGGGAGAAGGTGAGGAACCGCTCTGAGGCTTTGAACCAAGGGGAAGGAGGAGGCTGGACTGACTGAGGGAGGAACCTGCTGAGAGGAGAAAAGGCAGATCTGAGGGAGGAACGAACAAGGGGAGAGCCGAACTGCATGGTCTCTGAGGAGATTGAACTTAGGTGAGGACTCATGTGTGCATGAAAAGGGGAGATCAAACGAGTGGAACGGATCGGGTTATGAATAAGAATTTAGGGTTAGTTTGGATTATTTATTATAAAATACGCTCTTTTAATTAATATTTTAAGCGTTCAATCAAATTTAATATGAATTTTACATCGAAATCATTATATGGTGAATATATATGTCAATCCTAAGTTATTCTGATATTCCAGATGCAACAATGTAGCCCATTTCACGATCAGAAACCGTTTAGTTTAAGTTGACATCAAATCGGGTAGATTTTAACTTAAAAATGTGTCTCTCTGCTTCCAATCGCTCGATATTCACACAGACTTATCCAAATTTAGTGCAAACAATCTCATTTGATAGATTTTGATGTTTCAAAGCTAACAACGTAATCAATTTCATGAACGAATGTCGTTTGAATATTGTCGCAGCCTCCCACTTTAATATGCGCGTCGACACATTGATAGCTTAATCGCTTGATCGGTTGATTGTTATATTATGTAATATTTATATTCTGACCAATTTTGATGTTCTAAACACGATGGTGAAATATGTTCGTCGATCGGAGGTTATTTAGACATCATTGCGCCTCTCCACTGAGCATGCTTTCATTAACATTGTTTGATCTTTGATCGTGAGCAATATTTTATATTTTGACCAATTTTGACGTTTTGAATGCGATGGAGAAGTCCATTCGTCGATCGGAGGTCATTTGGGCATCGTCGCAGCCTCCCGACTCGATATACTCATCGACACATTGACAACTCAATCGCTTGATCGGTTGATCTTTATATTGTGCAATATTTATTTTCTAACCAATTTTGATGTTCTGAATGCGATGACAAAGTCCATTCATCAATCGGTGGCATCATTGCGCCTCCTCGACGATATGTGTGTCGTCACATTGAGAGCTTGATCGCTTGATCGTTAGATTGTGCAATATTTATATTCTGAAAAATTTCGATATTATGAACGTGATGATGTAGTTCGTTCATCGATCGGAGGTTATTTGGGCATTGTCGCAATCTCCGACTCCGATATGTGCATCGGCACATTGACCCGATACCGTTAGATTGTGCAATATTTATATTCCGATCAATTTCGACGTTCTGAACACAATGACGAAGTCTGTTCATCGATCGGAGGTCGTTTCAATTGATTTAGATGATGTTTGGTGCATCTCAGCTCCGATTTGCGAACTGTTATAATCAAATTATGTTAGCTCGAAGAGAGGAATTTAAGGAGCTCATGATCTTTCAAATCTGAATTAAGATGCATAAATTCTAAGAGAATAATTTATGATCAAGGGGATCAATACCAAATATCTGATGGAGTATTTTAGAATTTTAGTTAAAATTATTAAAATGTTCTTCCCAAAATTATATAAATACGATCATATTCTCACAATGTGAAAATAATGCTTAATAACTTGAAGCCAACTATTACCAATACCATCTAATCACCACCACTACCATTAACATGCGACCACCAATAATGGATGTCATAGCCCAACCACCAACATTAGATTGTTGTTGCTAAATTTTGTATAAGTTACAATTTTGTAATATCATTTTTTTTTAATTAAAGAAAAGGGTGAAATCCTAAAGTTTTATTTATAAGTTGATTATTTTGACTAGATTAGACCATGTGATTTTTTTTTTCGTTTTAAAATTTTCACATAAAAAATTCTACTACATTCTATATTATTCTTTACTATCTATGTATATGCTGAATTTTTATACAAAGTTAAGACAACTTTTTTACTCTATCACCATGAATTTTCCAATACACAATAATAAAATAATTGTAAATAATATATTTTATTTAATTTTAATGATTTGAATTGATATACCTACATTTTAATATTAGTTTTTTTAATATATATATATATATATATATATATATATATATATATATATATATATATATATATATCAGCTATGCATGTGTGATAAATTGATAGATCAGACTTTACATATTTAACTTATTATAAAATTATCACTACTTATCCTTATTAATAAACTTGTCTTTCCAAAATCATAAATTTAATAAGCTTATAGATATATATATATATATATATATATATATATATATATATATATATATATATATATATATATATATAATTATGAATGTAATTAAATATTAATATAATATACAAGTCATCATAAAATAAAAATCATTTTAATTTATTATGAAAGTATTTAAATTCTTATAAACCTATTGTAAAATTTTTAAACTTATTTAATATATACTCAAACAAAAATCGTTGAAAATTAGATCCAAAATGTTGAATAAAATCAAGAGCTTAGAGCTCTTTGGGATCACTTTTATTTTCTATTTTTTATTTTTATTTTATGTTGTTTTTAAAAATATATTTGTTTAGAAAATCGTAAAAATCATTTTTATTGTAATGTGCTAAGCTGCCCAAACTATTAACCATTTTTATTCAATATATATCTCTAATAAAATTAGGCAAGTTTCAAAAATTATAAATACTTTTAAATTATAACTTGTTCGTATTTTTATTACATGGTTGTCCAATAAACTCAATCATTTATCTATTGGAGCAATGATGCAGGTCTTTTGCGGTATAAAAGCTATTTATTTTCAAATGATTCGAATATTACTTTATTGAGTATTTATAATTTTAGAAATTATTAGATGTATGATATAATAATAAGGCATTTATATATATAATGCATAATTTTTATATATTTATATATTTAATATCTAAATTTTAATATATACATAAATAGCACTTAAATATTTAATATTAGACAAAAATAATATTATCACTATTTTTTAAATAATCTTTATAAAATATATATATGGTTATATATATATATATATATATATATATATATATTAGATATATAAATACATAGAAATTATGAGATCTGTGTATAAATCTTTTTATAATATAATATTTAAATTAAAATAAAATTAATTTTTAATAAAAATTAATATGATGCATTTAAGACAAAAAAATTTTTATTAATAATAAATTTAATAAATAATGTGAAGTAATCATTGTGAAAGTCACAATCTCATTGAGAAAGATGATTGGAGAAACTAAAGAGAAAGATGGATTTTATCAAAGTAAAAGACAATAACCACTTATACTACTCTTTATCTACTTTAAATAAAAACACCATTTGGGACATCATTATAGGCTAAGATATCTCTCTTATGATATATATATATATATATATATATATATATATATATATATATATATATATATATATATATATATATATATATATATATATATATATATATATATCTTGCGAAAATCACCGGTAGAGAAAAAGTTTACTCTTAAGCTTTGTATGAGTTCAAGACTAATGTGATGTTTGAAGAATTAATAAGAAAACTAGAATTTTACATGAAAAAAAAGAGAGGAAAATCACGCTAGCCCAGTAGAAATCTTCCACTATATATTTTGAGTACAAAATTTCCGAACGGATTACGAATGTATATGAGAATGGCAGACAATGAATCCTAAGACAACAACAGCTATATAGTCACGCTCGTTATAACAAAGGGCTGGTAGTAGATGATGGTGAACAAATGGGGTCCAGACGATGGTTCGTCACATGGTGATGATGCGAAGATGGTAGCGATGGTGGGCAAAGACGATGGTACAGAAAGGTAATGAGTCGGTGATGATGACCGGGACGATGGTTGATCGGATGCGGCCGGCAGTGGTCGTGGTGACGAAATGACGAGATGAATTAAATGAGGATCGGGCCGATGGCGGTGGCGTGGCGGTGGTTGGCAACCAATTTTGAACCATCGAGTGGTACGACATGCTTGGAGGATTTTCAAGCTCTGAGCTCTCTCCTCTTTTTTCTTGGCTCAATGTGAAGAATGAGGCCATTTATAGACAGAGGAGTGCTTCGTAGATACATGCAAAATCTGAACCACTCCACTCCACTCCATCGAACGGCTCAAAATGATTCCTTTGATTATTTGATGTATTTTAAGTATTTGAATGCTCAAATGAAGTCAAAATTATGAGATCTTGGGTTTGTTAGATCCGGCTCATCAAGACGCTCGATTTGATTATAAACACTCAATGTTTAAGAGCTATTTAAGGATTTAACTGATATCCCAAAGTTTCCAATGATATTTTAAGTGCATGATCTCGGCTAGTTTCAACTTAAGATCAACTTGCTTTTGACATCAATATTCGTTAGTAGTATTTTATGTGCCATATATCGGTTGTCCCCTATTTTTGGATGACATTATCTCAATCATCCAAAAATATATACGTCAAATACTTGAAAATAATAAATTCTTCAATGAAATTTATGGGTCCACTAATCATACATTTTGAGAACGATCTTCAGAGTACAAGATTATGATCACAAAGCGGGGCCATGGAAGTGTATGCGGGTGCAAGGTTTCGGGTAATGGACCCATCCGAACATTTATGCAGGTGGAGGCTGGCCTCGTGGAAGGAGCGTCACGCAGGACGCTGGCGTCCGGCCATGGCAAGGTGCACGGATGGGCGACAGCGGATGGCAAGCCAGAGCCCCCCGCGACACGCCTGCACAAATCAGCGAGGGTTTTTTGTTCATTTTTGTCCATTTTATTTTTTTAGATTTTTTACCTTTTTGCCTCTATATAGGGTCTATAAAAACTCCCCTAGGGCCAAGGGAGAAGGTACACTCCTCATATGTTCGAGTTTTCCTCTTCTTCTTAAGAGAAGGTCATTCGGATGCGATCAAGGATCGTAGTTCATACGACGAGGCTCCAGTTTTCCCTCGAAAGAGGCGTCAACTATCACCGTCGGACTGACCGGGTTCGGAGGCGATCAAGGCATGTAGTTCATATGGCGAGGCTCCAGTTTTTTCTCAAAAGAGGCGTCAATTGTCCGTCGAACAGACCGAGTTTGGAGGCGATCAAGACCCGTAGTTCATACGACGAGGCTCCAATTTTCTCTCGAAGAGGCCACCGCCCTCGCCGGACCACTGTGTTCAAGGCATCAAGAGTAGTTCATATGGTAGGCTCCAATTTTCTCGAAAGAGGCGCCAATCATTACCTGACACCGGGTTCGGCGATCAAGGCCCGTAGTTCATACAGGCTCGATTTTCTCTCGAAAGAGGTGTCAACTATCCTCGTCGGACCGACCGGAGGCGATCAAGACCCGTAGTTCATACGGCAAAGCTCCGGTTTTCCCTCGAAAGAGCATCAACTGTCCTCGTCGGACCGACCGGGTTAAGAGGCAATCAAGGCCTATAGTTCATATGGCGAGGCTCCAGTTTTCTCTTGAAATAGGCGTCAACTATCCTTGTCGAACCGACCAGGTTTGGAGGCGATCAAGGCCCGTAGTTCATACGGCGAGGCTCTGATTTTCCCTCAAAAGTGGCATCAACGTGCCGACCGACCGGGTTGAGATAATCAAGGCTCGTAGTTCATACTTCTTCTTATAGGAAATTGGATTTCTTGAAACTTCAATGGATGGTTCAACAGTTGACAACTGCCAAGATGACGGGGAAGCGTTATTAGAAACCATCATTCGAACGACGCAGAAAGTTTGGCAGGTAATTTCAGAACTTCCTTAGAGAGGAATAACTTCTTTTTTATCTCATATGTATGCGTATCATTTTCGTCAGATCGTAGGTGAAAAATTTTATCCCAAGCTATCCGTGAGCGACAGAGTCAGAAAAGGATATGCCCAAGTAATGGGGTGAGTGAGTTACTTCACAAAATTCTTAGATTTTTATCATTTCTCTCTCTCTTTCTTTATTTATTATGTATTTTCACAAGGTGATGGTCGGAAGAAAACCCATAGTGTGACAACTACAGATGATATACCATCCATTATCACATCAGATAGTTTAATGGTGTTCCGTAAGAAATTTTACTTCCCAAATGAGTTGGTGGCTATTGTTGCCAAAAGTCCGATCTGCTCACCTCCGCCAGATACTTTATCGCTTCGAGATGATTCTTCGTGTGGAACTGCGATTCCTTTTGGCTCCCGAGTTGATTGAGATCTTTAAAATATGTGGTGTAGCTTTGTCACAATTTTCATTTCGAGTTTAGTGATCGTCGTTGGTTTGACTGTCTTCTTTAGAGAGCGTGGTATTATTTTGAACATCAAATGCTTGTGTCGAATGTGTAGATTCACATGTGATGCTCAGGGATATGTTTCTTATCAGGCTATAAAGAATTGGATAGAATTTTCAGCATGTGATCCATCTAGAAATTGGTCTAATGAATTCTTTTTTGTGAAAAATGAGTGGGTCTCCACGAGATGAGGAAGATTGAATGACCTTCCGCATCCATTCGATTGAGGAGAATGAAATCTTAGGAACTTTAATATATGCGTGCTTACAACATGAGTTACGTCACATTGGAAAATATATAGTTGAAGATAGAATGTTCAAGGTTGGCCTTTCCATCCGTGCGAGATCTCATGCTCTTCCACCCAAGAAAGTAAAAGGTGATGAAATGTCTCCTCATGTTCATAGGGTTCTTTCAAGAAGCCCGTTACGAAATCACGGTGGTAGTAATGTTTCTTCATTGAAGAAAAACATGGCATGTGTTGAAGTGACTACGTCAAATATCTACGAAGAAGATGTTCGCTCCTAGTTGGCCTCTGAGAGTTTAGTTATCTCAACTCATAATGGGGGAATTCATTTCTTGAAGCCGCATATTCCTGAAGAGGTGTTAAAGCATGTATGCCGACGTCCAACCAGGATGAATTATACGTTGTCTTCTTCCTTCTTTTCTTCTTTTCCTTTTTCTTTGTGTAATATTTGTGATGGTTTTTTTATTGTAGGTAGCTCAAACATTAGGACTGATGGCTCATTTGGGTGTCGCTCTAGATGAGTGGAATATTGAATTTGTGAAGGTAAAATACAAAGCTCTCATCCATTCAAAGCCCGTGGCCTTTTGCTCAATGGGGAATTGATATCATGGGACCTTTTTCGATATCATCAGGGCAATGAAAGTTTATCATTTTAGCCGACTACTTAAATGGGTGTGGAACCACTCAATAAAATCATGGAGGTAAATGCTAAACAATTTATTTGGAAAAATATATATGTCATTCAATATCCGCAAAGATCATCACGACAATGAAACCCAATTTATCGGAAAAGTCTTTACGTCCTTTTGCAAAGATCTTCACATTTGCGATACTCAGTAAGACATCCTCAAACTAACGGGCAGACTAAAGCTACCAACAGGACTATACTCAAAGGACTAAAAGCACGTCTTGAGAAGACTGGGGGGCAATGGGTTAATGAGCTTTCTAATGTTCTTTGGGCTTACCGACAACAAGCCGAGTGGTGAGACACCGTATAACTTGTGTTTCGGCACAGAAGCTATTATACCAGTAGATATCGGGGTTCCAAGTCCAAGAGTTCAATTATTCGATCATGAAGATAATGAAGAAAAACTTCGACAGCACATGGACCTACTCCCCGAAACTCGTGACATGGCCCTACTCTGACCGCTATCACCATCACGTAGCTCGTCACTTCAATAGAAGAGTAAAATCTCATCCCATATTTGTCGGTGACTTGGTCCTACGAAGTCTCGAAGCTGTAGGAAAAGGCCCTCAAGGCAATAAACTCTCACCTCTTTGGGATGACCCATATGTGATTATAGTTATGGTGAAGCCAGGAACTTCCAAGCTCAAGGATCTAGAGGGAAAAACTTTACCTCAAACTTGGAACACTGAGAATCTCCAAAAATATTATCAGTAATTCCTACTGCATAATTATTGCAACTTTTATTTTGTCTCGTTTGTCATTTCCTCTTCATGTAGCCCACTTAGTGGGTAAAGACTCTTGTTGTTGTCGCCATTTCTTCTTGAAACTCATATCCGTGTTAAAATGTCTTATGATTGTATCACCGAACTTATCAGAATAATGAATTTATAACTTTTTTCTTACAGGCTTATTTCTTCTTCATTTAATCCTCTCACTTAAGAAATATACAACTCGTGTTGTATCTCAATCGAGGCAAAATCAATCCCAAGTGGGCTTGATTGGACCTCTTTCATACAGGTAAGAAGTCAAGTAACACTTTGGATGATACCTAGGATAGGTCAAAAGGTCCCGACATCCCGCACCTCTTCCATACAAGTTAACGCCATCAAGTAATACTTTGATACCTAGATAGGTCAAAAGGTCCTTGGTGGCATCCCGACCTCTTCCATACGTTAACATCATCAAGTAGCACTTTGACAAACAACCTGGATTGGTCAAAATCGATTCAATTCAACCTCATCTCAGATAGGTTAGCATCGTCGAATAATATTCCGACCAATTGCCCCGGATAGGTAAAAATAAAACAAGAGCGTATCATCTAAAAAATAAAAAATAAAAAAATAATAAAAAAAATTCATTGGCAGCATTAATATGATGATATAAGAAAGAATCAAGATTCTGATACACACAAATAATAATACATAGAAAAAAATGCATTCTCAAGTGACACTATATCATATCAGTTGGTGATATCAACGTCCTCCTTGCCACTAGGAGATGCTCCCTTGGACTCACTCTCAACTCCTTCATCTCCTAAATCGAAAGAGTCTTGATACTTGGTTGGGAGATAGATCCTCAATACTAGCTTGGTCTTGGTGTAAGCGATTCCTTTAGGAACCCTCAGATGAAGCCCTCCTCTGAACATTGGTGCTCCAAATCCTTCACTTCAACATCAAGAATATGATTACGAACTTCCTGGGCATGGTCTTTGATTATATCGCGATAAGCCAAGGAGTTCTTAAAGTCTTCCACTGCCTTCAAGGAGATTTCATTTGCTTCCGCTTCTCACATTATATGCTCCTTCTAAAGATCGATGTAATGCTTTCTTATCTCCGAGAGCTCTTCTTCTACAAGTGCTTGAGTCTTTTCTCTTCTCGAGTCTCTCCCTCACCTCAACTCATCATGAGTGCGCCCACCTCGACACCGAAGAGAAAGAGAAGTCGATATGTTTGCTAGCTGTTCAGCTTGGTAGTGATCCTCCAAAGTCGTCACTTCTTTGGCCTTAACACTCATCTTTCTCTCATACTCGCCTTGCAGATATTTTACCTTCACAAATTCAGTATTTCACTCCTCTAAATAGACACCCAAATGAGCCATTAGCCCTAATGTTTGAGTTACCTATAAAAAAAAACCATCACAAATATTACACAAAAGAAAAGAAGGAGGAAAAGAAGAAAAGAATAAAGAAGGAAAGACAACGCACTCAATTCATCCGCATTGATTGGCATATGTGATTTAACACCTCTTGAATGTGCGCTTCGAAACGAACTCCCCCATCATGAGTTGAAACAGCTAAACTCTCAGATGCCAACTGAGAGCGAACATCTTCTTCGCAGATATCTGACGTAGTCACTTCAACACATGTCTTATTTTTCTTTATGGAAGAAACATTGCCACCACCCTGATTTTTTGATGGGCTTCTTGAAAGAACCCTATGAATATGAGGAGAACTTTCATCACCTTTACTTGACCTCTTTAGTGGAAAAGAATGAGATCTCCCTACCTGGATGGAAGGGCCAACCTTGAACATTCTATCTTCAACTATATATTTGCTAATATGATGCAACTCATGCTGTAAGCTTTCTACATCAGGAACATTAAGAGTTGCCAAGATCTCATTCTCTTCAATCAGTAATGGATTTGGAAGGTCATTCAATCTTTCCCATCTCTCAGGAAGGCCCCACTCATTTTTCACAAAGAAGAATCCAAGACCAATTTTAGGGATCTTTAAAAATTCTATCCAATTCTTTATAGTCCGATAAGAAACATGTCCCTGAGTATCACATGTGAATCTACATTCGGCACAAGTACTTGAAGTCCAAAGTAACATCACGCTCTCTAAAGAAGATATTCAAACCAACGATGACCACTAAAGCTCGAAATGAAAATTGTGACAAAGCTACACCACATATTTTGAAGATCTCAATTAACTCGGGAGCCAAAGGGAATCGCCGCAGCCTAAGAATCATCTCGTAAATAGAAAGTACCCTGGTGGAGATGAACGAGCTCGATCAGACTTTTTAGCAACAATGGCCACTAACTCATTAGGGAAGTAAAATTTTCTGCGGAACACCATTAAACTATCTCGATATAGGATGATATATCGTTTGTATCCATCATGTTATGGGTTTTCTTCTGGCCATCACCCTGTGAAAATACATGATAAATAAAGAGGAAGAAATGACAAAAATCTAAAAATTTTGTGAATCAACTTACTTACCCCAATAAGGCCTTTTTTGACTCTCTCACTCATGGATAGCTTGGGATTTTTGCCTACGATCCATGACAAAAAAGATACACATACATATGAGAAAAAAAGAAGAGAGAGAGAGAGAGAGAGAGAGAGAGAGAAGATACTCCCTCTAATGATGCTCGAAATTACCGCCAAACTGAGTCTCGAACGATGGTCCTAACGCTTCTCCCCACCTTGGCGGTTATCAAACCATCCATTGAAGACTCAAGAAGTCCAATTTACAAGAAGAAGTAGCTACGATTGATTGCCTCCAAACCCGGTCCGACAATACAACTTTCGAGGGAAACCGAGCTCGCCAGATGAAGGTATGAGCGTGATCGCCTCCAAACCCGGGGCCACGGCAATCAATGCCTCTTGAGGGAAAAATTGAGCCTCGTCAGATGAACTATGGGCCTTGATCACCCGGTCCACCGACAAGGCGGTCAACGCCTTTCGAGGGAAAACCGCCATATGAACTACGTGATCACCAAACCCGGCCGGTCCGACAATGGGCCAACGCCTCTTCGAGGGAAAATCGAGCCTCGTATGAACTACGGGCCTTGATCGCCTCCAATCCCGGTCGACAAAGACAAATAACGCCTGTTCGAGGGAAAATCGACTGGGCCAGATGAACTACGGTCTTGATCGCTTCCAAACCCGGCCGGTCTAAACTTTTCGAGGAAACCGAGCCTCGTCAGATGAACTCGGGACTGATCCCCCGAACGCACTCAGAAGAAGAGAAGCACTAGAGCATTGAAGTGTGCCTTCTCCATGCCCTTTATAGATTTATAGGTAAAGGGTAAAAATTCAAAATCAAAACTAAAATCACAAAACCTTGCTAGCATCACGCTACCGCGCGGTTGCACGCCAACCGCTTAAAGGCACGGGCACTAACACGCGTTCGGCCGCGTGGCATGCTCACGCCACGCTACGGACTCGCGATCATCAAGGTCTGCTCACACCCGCGTCTTCCAACTGGCCGCCCGCCTTCGTATGCAGCGCACACGAAGCCCCATGGCCGCCAGGCGCGACGAGCACACGAAGCTCCGCAGGACTCTGATTAACCTCGAAATCTCGTGACTGTGCATACCTGCACACATCTGCAGCCCTACATATACTTTTATAGTCATAATTTTGTGCTCCCATGAAGATCTATTCTCTCAAATTGTATGGTTAAAGGACTCTCAAATTTCATTAAAGAATTTGTTATTTTCAAGATATGACGTATTTTTTGGATGATTGAGATAATCATCCAAAAATAGAACCGATATGACAAAAATTCTACTCAAGCACGAATCTTGACGTTAAAAAAATCCAAAGTTGAAACTGGTCGAAATCAAGAACTTAAAATATCATTGGAAATTTTGAAATATCAGTTAAACCCCTAAAAATCTCTTAAACATAGAGTGTTTCTAGTCAAATCGAGCGTCTCGACGATCCGGATCTAACAAGTCCAAGATCTCAAAATTTTGATTTCATTTGGGCATTCAATTATTTAAAATACATCAAATAATCAAAAGGATCATTTTGAGTCGTCCATGTGAGTGTGGGTTTTGCTTTTGTATGATAGAGATTCACTCCTCCCTATAAATAGCTCATTCCTCGGGGAGCCCAAACAAGAGAGAGCCCTAAAGCTTGAAGATCCTCCAAGCACAATCGTAACCACACTCAACTTGCCGCCATCACGCCGTCGCCGATCCTCGCCGTTGCCAACCTCTCACGGTCCATCATGATGACTTTCATTGTCACCGTTGTTCGTTGTTTATCGCCATCTGCTACCACTAGAATTGTTATCACCAACATGACTACATACATACGTTCCTTTCATATACAATTCTCAGATATCTGAAGATTTTTGTACTCAACAGACATAATGGAAGTTTTTTACTGCCAGTGATTTTTTTCTCTCTTTCGAGGTTTTTTTCACGAAAATTTTTGAGTTTTCGCTCACTTTTAAATACAATTGCCTGATTTCACAAGACCAAAGATAAACTTTACTCTAACGCAATTGATTTTCTAGCACGCAACAATTATCATTCTCGCATCGTGTAACTCTCCGACATAACATTTTATTTAACATTTAGGAGTTGTTTCTGATCAATTTTATTTTTATGTTGTTTTTAAAATATATTTGTTTAATATAATTTTTAATTATTTTTTTTGTTTTTAAAAATAAATAATATTATTTTTTAAATTTTCATAATAACTTTTAAGTATTGTAAGTAATTTTAAAAATAATCATTATCATGAAATATATTTTACTTTTGAAATAAAATATTAATAAAATAAAATAAATAAATAATTGATTTATGATTAAATGTCTTATTTGATTATCATTATTGAGCTTCAAACTTCAGCTTGTTTGTCATTATCAAGCTCGAGCTCTATTCGAGTTTGTTAGTAAACTCGGCTCAAATTGGATTATCGAGCAAGTTAACGAATAGCTTGTTTAATAAAATGAATAAATTTTAATCAAGCTTATTTACGACTAGCTTGTTGAGAAAGATACACGAATGTATCATTTAAAGCTTATTAAGTGCAGAAAACTTAGTAGTTGAGAATTTACGCCAATCAAGAGATCTTTAGTTTAAGCTTTGCACATATATTGTTTGTATGAATTTGTCATTAAATTGACTCAAATATCTCAAAAATAAAACTTATTAAGCCTAAAAATATGTAATAATAAATAATAATGTTCAGAAATAAGCGTAATTAAATCATAATTATGGCATAATAGTTCATTTGATTAGTTAATCAAATGATCATGAATAAATTTTAATCAAGTCGAGCCACCGATCATTTATAGAACGCTTGATTTATTTGTAATCCTAATGAAGTGCAAAAAAAGAGGATGAAATGGACTTCTCGTTGAATCGGCTAAAAAGAAAGTAGTTTTTATCTACCATATTTTTCATACGAGTGAAAAGTAACACGTCGAGGCGTTAAGGGTTTTATTATTACAAATTAACTATTATTAGCAGTGGTCGTCGTCGTATAGGATTCAGCCAAGTGTACGCTTCTAATACGCATGCTCTAATTAGCATGTGCCTAACAGATGCCGCACATGTTTTGGCTTAAAGTGGCCACCGTTCTCCTTTTTCTTATATATATTTTTTAATGATAATCTTGCCTACTTTTTAGGTAATAAATTGAGAATATATCTCACAAACAATCATTTTGATAATAAGAATTGAATAGTTTCAAAAGATTTTGACTATATTATATTTATAATATATAATATTTAATATTTATATTTGATATAGCATTAATTTAATATTTATAGAGAAATTTAACTATAAATGCCTTATAGAAAAAGAATTTTTGAAATTTTTTGAATATATATATAATTATTTGAAATATATATATCTTAAAGTTTATCTTTGATGAAAAAATTTTGAATATTCTTATATACTCATCATAGGAAGAGTGAAGTCTCTCCATTTCAATATTTTGACATCATTTTAATTATATCAAAATATTTTTTTTACAGCGACTATTCAAAAAAATTAACGAGGTGGAAGGATCTATTATTTTAAAAACTATGATGAGACTTATAAATTTTTTTTATTTAAAAAAAAATTTATAAGTAACTTTCTGACTGTCTTCGCAAGGAGCTATGTTAGATTGAAAAATATGATATTCTTACAGTAGATTTTTCAAAATGCAGTTTAAACGTGTCCTAAACGATCGGTGCTGCTCCAACACCCTTGATCACATGAAATAAAATCTACATTGAACTAATGGAAGGTATTACATTGAAACTCTAAGGACTTCATGAGCAATCAAGTTGGAGGATCATAATCCATCAATTAGATTTTATTTATGAAAAACTTCTCCATCTTATGTTCTCAAAGGAGAGATGAGTGAAATCCTGATGGGACTCAAAGAGTTGACATTATGGTGATCAAATCAATATAGATCAATCTATATTTTTTTCTTTTTGTACTATTTATTTATCTTAGTTATTTACTTCTTGTAATTGTTTATTTATTCTACTTAAACTCTAAAATATTAATTATTTATGGTAATTAACTCACTACAAAAAATAAAAGGGAAAACTAAAATCAATTGTTGTTATTTTTTGAAAAATATTTTATACTTATTAAATCATATTGAAAACAAGATTATGAGTCAAATTTCAAATAATTTATATCGTCCGACTTATTTATTAATCACACATTTATATATGCTTTAGTATTGTTCAAATTTCTCGCGCTTGCTTGTATTGAAACAGAAAGAGAAAAAAATGATGATTGTTTAATTTATTTGGTGCATATAACTATTGTCCTTAAAAATAATATTTTCTTCAACCTAAAATTAAAATAAATAAAAATGCTTTTTATATAAGAAAATTTTAAAATTTCCAAACCATTCCCTACCCTCACCATTCTCTTGGCTATATGATAACATTTTGTTGCAAGAGGTAAACTTCCCAACAAGTTAGTTTTATTTAGTAAAACTAATAGTATATGTAATATTTTATTGTTGCCTCCAAAATTATTATTTTTTTCTTCATCTCCACAAGAGTAAACTTCATGGATGGTTCATGAATCATATGTGTGCACCTCATTATTGTAAGAAAAATACATAGATCAAACATTGGGATGGTGAAAATAGTGATAAAACTATGCTATTTTTTATTATGAAATATTCTCCAACAAAAGGTATAATGGCTAATGATAAGGTAAATGGCTTCAAGAACTTTTAATCTATACATTTATTTTATTCTCAAGAATTTATATATAAATTAGAGCACCTCATCACAATTCATAGTCAAGAGAGCGGAACTACATGACAATATTGTCGGAGACTAATCTAGAAAGTAAGTGTAAATTTAGCAAACAAAATTAAAAGAGCATGAAAAACACTAGAATTTATCTCGAAAACTCGAAAGTGAGGAAAATTATGGAACCACATCACACTAAAAAATCCATTATGCAAAAAAATTTAGAAGAATTGTATAAATCTCTCTTCACTCAAATCTCTTTAGCTGTCTTCACACCTCACTCAGTCTATGGCACATTTACTTCACATATATTCTTTGCATAATGAAGAAAACTATCATTAAAACTGCTTAAAAATAAACTCGCTTCTAGCATTGCAAAGGGTGAGAAATTAGCTCAAGATCGTGACTCGCCGAAAGTCGAATTGCTCGAATCGAGATCGACTGATGCAAACGAGCGACCGAAAATGTGCAATTTTCGGTAACTTTCGCAGCAGGCTCGCCCGGATCGTGAAGTGAGCCGATCTGGAGGTCCGATGAGATGACGGGCGATCTAATACGCACTCCCCGAAGGCCTCGACCCAACTCTTCACTTCACTTCTGTTCTCTTCTCCGTTCTCCCGTCACTTCTCCGCGTTCTACTCGACCGCTTGCGGCGCCGTGATATCGTCGATCGAGTGTCGAGTGTTTGGTTCGATTTGATCGAGATTGTATTTGTGGTTGTTTGCTGCTTGTGCTTTCGATTTTTCATTTCGACTGTAAGTATTTCATGGAATCATGATGTTGGTTATTTCAATTGTTTCATTATTCCATTATTTGAGGTTCATATTGGATTTGGGGTGTTTGGTTCTTTAATCATTCATATGTATCTATATTTTTTTGCGGTTGTACTTGCAATTTGGTTTTTAATTGTCTTATTTCACTATTTTAGGTTAGGTTGCATGTTGGGTTGTTGTTTACGCCCCGGGTTTGTAACGATTGTTGCTGCTGAATGTTGTGGCGCAAACTTGCGCGGGATCTTGTTTTTTGATCTCATTACATGTTCTGTAACTTCGAATTCTCAGTAACCGGTTTGCCAATGCCCTCGACTACTCATGGATTTGCCTCTCTTCGGGTTCGACTTCCTTTAAACTTTATAATTGATTAGAAATACTTCCACATTGGCCATTATTTCATTTCCTAATTGTATTTGTTTCAGCATCTCGCTCTGTTGAATGTCGTGCCACGCCTAGTAGGTACTTGGCTTTTGTTGCCCCTCATGCCCATTGGAGGTTATTTGGTGCTTGTTTATTTGTTTCTGCATTGTGCATTCATGGGACATGTTATGATGTTCACATGCCTTTCCGCTTTGGTAACTTTGTGTTGATTGTTGGTAGATGTTGATAGATGCATTTCTTGGTTGTAAATATATGGGGATCTTTTATGTATAATCCAGTCTTAAGTAGATTTCTTGGTTGATTTTGATCTTTCTTCTAATCTAGTCTTTAATTAATTGGTCCAGCATGATTTGTTGTTCAAATTAATAGTTACTTATCTGGGTATTTATGTTTTTTGAGTGATTCTATGCATCGCTTTTGTTTCATTTCTTATAGACACAATGGCAAGTCCTTCTCAAAGTAAATCTATTAGTTTTTCAAGTGAATCAAGCCTACCTATTGATGATAATGCAACAACTCAAAATGAGAGTGTGGGTGAAATAACTTCGAGCGATAAGATCAAGGGTAAAAGACAATGATCTGAAGTTTGGCAACACTTTAATGAAATTACTGTAACAGAAAAGGGAAAAATAGTGCAGAAGTTTAAATGTAATTATTGTGTCAAATCATATGTGAAACAAAAAACTGGAACTACATCTCAGTTAAGTAGACACTTCAAATCAAATCAATATAGCAAGGTTGATAATAAGGGAAAGAAGCAAAAACTATTTGATCCAAGAAGGATTTAGAGGAAACCGGTTCAATATCTAGTTTATGTGTTTCACTATGATCATTCAGAATAAAGAATATTGTGGCTAAGATGATTATTGTTCATGAATATCCATTTATGATAGTTGAACATTTATGGTTCAATATTCGATGAAATCAATGAATCCAAATTATCATAAAATTTCAAGATTTGGCATCAAAGAGGAGTGTATGAAAGTTTATGAAGTCGAAAAAGATAAGTTGAAAAAAGTTTGAAAGTTTTGAGAGAGTTTCGATTACTTGACATCAAATCAAACAATTGGTTATATGTCTACGCATTACATTAGTTCTGATTGGAAATTATAATCTAGGATAATTAGTTTCACTAATTTGGATCCTCCTCATAGTGGAGCTGTGATTTCTGAGATAATTTCTGAAAGTTTGTTGCAATGGGGTCTACAAAACAAAGTTAGTACCATAACTTTGGACAATGCATCATCTAATGATGTAGCGAAATCAAAGTTTTATTCAGAAGATCCGGTTTTCTATTGATGGGTGATTTCTTTCATGTTCGATGTGCGCTCATATTTTAAACTTAATGGGATGGTGAAAGAAATCAGTTCAATAACTGAAAGGATAAGAGAGTCTATTTTATTTATAAAAGATCTCCGCTTACATAAATTTGGAGATAGCAGATTGCTTATCCACATCAAAGGCACTTTGCATTGATGTGCCAACTCGCTGGAACTCCACATACAAGATGTTAGAGTCTACTTTTTATTATAAGAATGTGTTTCTGAATATGCTTTATGTGATCTGAATTATATATGGTTGCCCTCTCAAGAAGATTGGGTTAATTTTGAGAAAGTAAGAGAGTGCCCATTTTTTCATCGCATTCAAATTTTTTGAGGTTCATTCTATCTACAAAAATAGATTGCTTCGATCTAATCGATCAAGAGAATATTGGATCGAGAATGCTCATCTAGTATGCTTTTTATTTCAAACATGACAAGTAGCATGAAGACTAAATTTGATAAGTCGACGAGTGTTCATTATTAGATTGCTTGCATTTTAGATCCTAGAATGAAACTTTTTGCTATCAATTACTACTACCCACAAATTTATGATGTTCACATTGTGAATGAGAAGAAGGGCACTGTAAAATAAAAACTTTTTGAGCTATACTCTTATTTGATATGCGACCACGGGCAAGAAACTAAGCATCCACTCTCAACTGAAAGAAACACAAGGTGGTAATGCTTCACATGATGATTTGGTTTGTTTCATAGATTCTCGGCCTCTTAGTACCGATCTGGAGATATACCTTGATGAAGCATGTGTGCCCAGATTCAAAATTTGACATTTTGGAATGGTGGAAAATGTCTATGAAACTTCTAAGACTCAAAGATATTTTTACCATCCCAAGAACCACCATTGCTTCAAACTTTTAGTGTTGGTACTGCGATTATAGAAGTTCAATTTTACCATGAACATTAGATGCTTTAGTGTGTAGTGAAAAGATTCATATAAATCATCAAAAGATCCATTGGTAATATTATCTTACTTTTATTTTATATACTCTCTCTACTGAGTTTCATTATGAGTTTCATTGCAATTGATGCTCTTGTGGAAGAGAACTTGGTTATAAATGTACACGAAAGTTTATCCACAAATAAATATGAAAATCGTGATATCATTTCATTATGCTCTCTTTATTTTTGGAGACTTTTCTACCAGATATTTGATCATTTTATGTGACTATACGGTTTGTATATATTTTTGGAGACTATTTTCTTTCAGAATGTAGGCTATGTAGCATCACATTATATTTTTTGTCTTTTATTTGTTAGGATGGCGATATGATGCCCAATGATAAAATTGAAGCGAGATTGATTAATAGAGGCTTTCGTGATTAATTTTTTATACTAATAGGGAATGATTAGTCGATGATCTAACTTTGAGGCCATTTCATCGTTTGGGGTGACATAGTATATTACTTGATAGTTGATATCGTAAGTTTCATCTAGATTTGTTTTTGTTTGACATTACAAACATATTGTTTCATCTTACATTCTTATATATTTTATCTATGATGCATGCAATATAAAAATTTTGGTTTGAAATTTTATTTTGACTTTACAAACCTATTTGTTTGCTTCATCTTGTCATCTTATACAAACTTACATTCTTATATTTTATGTATCATGCATTCTACATTCTTACATGATTGGAGCCTTATTTTGGCATTTGCTTAGTTACCCTAAAATAAAGAACTCAACTCGCTTTGAGGGGGCACAAGTGATGTTACCATTTATAAGATTTCTTGAGGAGAGACTATTGTAGCAAATGATTTAGCCAAGTTTCATTCAAGATTATGTGGAGCCAACCATGGGTATCCTATCTTTCGATCATATGTGGTTGTCTTATTTTTGGTGGCCTTTTTTGATTGAATTTTTTATTCTCTTTTCTGGTTTGGCTTGGAGATTTCTACATTCTTACATGGTTATTTGTTATCTTTGCATTTTCCCTTTGTAGTGATAGTCCGCTCTACCTCAGCCTCTTTGGGAATTTGAAGAGTTTTTTTCTCAGTTCCTTAACTGCCTACATTCTAGAGATCCCCAGCCCCTGCCTTGTCCAGTGCAAGCTTTTCTGCCATTTGTTTGTAACCGTGTTGGATTTTTGTTGGTTATTTTGGCGTGTTTGGTTCACTTGGTTGGCTATTTTGAAATTTGGATGGGTGGATGTGTTGGTGGTGGTGGTGCTATGAATTTTGGGGTTGAACTTGATCGCTCTTTATTTCTTCTGCACTTCCATCTGTATCATGCATTGTAGCTGGTGGTTTTATTTGTTATTTTGTTGCCTTGTTGGTGGTGGTGGAGCCATGGAGGATATGAGATCTAGTGGGCTTATGAAGAATTTTTGCTTTTTTAATTTTCGATGATGAGAAGAAGAATATATTTGTAATTTGGGGAAATTTATTTGTTTTTGCTTCATTATTGGTTAACAAGCCTCATTGGACAGAGCCTTTATTCGCTTTTCGACTCTATATTAATGCATGATATTTCGATTTATGAGGTTTTGTCACTTTTGTAAGGGATTTATTTTTCTATCTTTAAGGCTCTAATAGATGGCTTTAACCTAGTTTAATTCAATTATTGAAGTAAAATATAAAATTACAAAATTTTGCTAATTAATGCTTGAAGATGGATATTACTTTCTCTCGACTCTGAGTCCCACAAACAAAAGATATTTTCATATTTTTAGTTTTTTTTCTAGATTTGTATTTTAAACTCAATGTTTAGATGTATTATAAATTTTTTTTATTTTATGAAATGCTTAATTGTTGGCAAAATGCTATTAAATGATATCATGAAAAGTTTAGTTTTTAGTTTAAAATTATCTCTAGTTCAATGAAAAGATTATATCTCTAAAATGATAAATTCAAATTAAGTTTCATTATTAAAAAAATTGATAATAGTGATAGCATCACAAGTATTTGTGCTAAAGTGGCTATGATCTTGATGAGAAATTCAAATTGTATCATTTTCTAGATTTGTATTTGTAATTTATAAAATTATAGTTTATTAATTGCAATTTATATTATTACATATGCCAAAAATTTGTTACTACCCTGGATTTCATTTTTCGAGCCAAACGAGCGGCTGTTTGCATTTCAGTTTGATTGGATTTCGAACCGACAGCCGATTGAGTCGTTTGCTTTCACATTCGAGCTCGAGCTGAATCGGATCGAGCTCGAGCGATTCGATCCGACTGCCTCGAACGAAATTTTAGCCACGCAGCCGTTATCAATTTATCGATTGAGTCGACCATGGCTCGCTCGAAATCGGCTCGAACACACCCCTAACTGCTGCCAAAGTAGCTTAGCTCCTCTATTAGTTTGTCTCATTTACATGTGTTCTAGTGTCACGACGTTCCATTATAGTGCCAATGTGTTAGCTTCTCTATCTTCTTGATAAAATCTCATAATTTATGGCATCAAGGTGCTAACATTCAATGTCGAGGTGTTAGTGTCTATGTCTCTAAAGCAACTCTTTCATTGCAAATGCACCATCTAAGCACAACACATTAAAATAAAAAATTCGGGGACTTCACCCTCGAACACTCAAGCACAGGCTATGTTGAGTTAACAGTACTTCCCCAATTGATCAACATAACTAACTCCACAAAATAATAAATATATGAGTTTAAGGTGTTCTCATATAAACCAAAAGCTATCTAGGTATGCATTATTAAAGTCATCTCTACCTGCAACTCCCACGAAGAAAAAAAAAAGGTTGGTAAATCAACTCTTGAAAAAAGTATAATCATTTTGATTCAATTGATTCAAAGATAAAATATTCTTAAAATCATATAATTTTTATCATATTGAATTTTTATTGTCAAAATACATAAAAAAAATTATAAATTAGATGATTTATAGAAATATTCATAATTTTCTAAATTACTTTTTTTTTATATTTTGTGAATTATATCATTACTTTTTCCAATCTTTTATGATAAAATTAAAAACAAAATTATACTAAAAATAAGTCCAAAATATGATAAAATTATAATCAAAATTATATGAAAAAAAATAAAATCAAAATCAAATTTAAAACATATTTCCTTCTATATATATAATCCTCATTAAATTAATTCCCTGCAATACATTAATTAGATTTCTCGAGTACGAGATTTCAATTTTACAACTAATTGACAAAAGAGCAAGACGTGTCAACACAGTGAACACAGATCATCGATCATTAATTCTTTGGGTGTGGTTTTAATATGTGAAACCAAAAGAACTTTTGAGAAAAAAAAAATAACATCCGATATTATGGTTAAATTTTATAAATTATTAAATTAAAATCAAATTAAATATAATATATTTTACATTTATTATAAAAAAAATAAATCTATTAAGTTGAAATCCTTCCTAATCTAATCTAATATTATATATATATATATATATATATATATATATATATATAATAGATTTTTTGCTCAATGAAATAAGATATTTAAAGAATAATAATAAAACTAATTTTTACAAAAAACCTAAAAGAAAAAAACTGCCTACCAAGAAAAGCTTCCACTATGTATCTGCTTTGAGTAAGTTCTTCTTCACAGGATTATATGAGAAAGAGAAAATGCAGCAACGACGTTGTAAATACAGAGAATAGGTGAATGCGGAGCAATCACCGGGAAATGCGAACAATTACCGCGAAAAATGAACAATCATCGAAACGGTAAGAACAAATGGTAGAAATCAACAGAGATAGAGATACATCGCAAATGCGAACAATCACGTAAACACGCGAAGATCAGCTTGGAAACCGAGATTGATGAGAGGATCAACAGTGGCGTGGACGGCTTGGCCACGACCGTCGAAAGACGACACGCTTGGAGGATCTTTAGAGCTCTCCTCTCTTACTTGCCCTCCTTATATTAGGAATAGAATTTATAGATTGGGGGGTGGCGTCAGAATATATGCAAAATCAACAACTCCTCTCGACTGCTCATGATTCTGATCATATATTTTGTGTAATGCTCAAATGAATGTAATTATGAGATCTTGGACTAGATCCTAGAGATGCTCGATTTAACTATAAATACTCCATGTTTGAGAGCTTTTTAGGGGTTTAACTGATATCCCAAAGTTTCTAATGATATTTTAAGTTCTTGATTTCGACCGCTTTAACTTGATCTTGTTTTTTAACGCCAAGATTTGTGCTCGATTAGTAGAATTTCATATCAATATTAATTTTATTAATAATATTAATCAATATTTTTCTTTAAAATTTTAATTTATGCCCAAAAAAAAACCTTCTGTAGCCCTGCTCTACATAACTAATTATGGCTTAATTTTTAAATTAACCCTAGTTAAAACCGTAATTAGCTAATTAGACCTTTAAAAAAATTTAAAATGCCAGTGGCGAGTCGCTGACTGATCGCGTGGTCGCCACATCGTGCTAAATAACTTTATAAACCTAAGAGAGATCGGGATCCCGATCGATCTCTCTCGCTTGTTTTCTTTCTTCCCCCCCAGCCAGTGCCGTGGAATGCCCAAGCTCGACGCCTTCTTCCTCTCCGACCGCGATCCATGCCACCGCCTGATCCCACACTTAATCCGAAGCGTTTTGGAAAAAGGTTTTGTTTGTTTGTTTTTTTTTTTTTTTCAAAATAAAAGGGTAATATGTAGATCTAATTTGTGATATATTGTGGATCTAATTTCTTTTGTGGATCTAACTTCTTTTGTGGATCTAATTTTTTTTGTGGAGCTAATTTGTTGTGGATCTAATTTGTGTATCTATTTAAATTGTAGATCTAATTTATTGTGGTATGTTTAGATATGCATATTGTGGATCTAATTGATTTTGTGTGTCTCTTACATTTTGTGTCTCTTATGTTGCAATTATGAAAAAGGTTCTTACCTTTCTCATCTCGTATAAGTTGATCAACTCCTAACTTTTGTTGTTGTTAAGTATGATAATGTTCAATGTTTATAAAATATTATAAATATCTATTTTCATTCCATGAGTATAAAAAATCAATTAAAATGTAGCATTGATAGTAACGATCCCTTTCGTGCAACTTAAGAAATTTCTTCTTGAATTATATGATCAGTATTTTTTTTTTTGCAAGTTATATTTTTACTAAATAAAATAATACTAATATTTAATAAGATATTGTGCACTGATCTGAATCTTGGCCATCAGTAAATTAAATTTTTTTAGTGAATAAAAACTAGCTTAATATATCTTAATTTAAATTTAATTAAGATTTAACTTTGAGATGAGTAAAGTAGATGAATAATTAATCAACAGTTAAATAAAATCTACATATTTTAGAAATTATTCTGCTATAATTTTAGTAATGATATATTTACAAGTTTTTTTTCATTTTTTTGTTATCTGTATCATGTTAGGATTATAGCAACATTATAAAATTAATAGGTTTCATCAAATATATATCATAAATTTGGGTGCAGGATATCAATTCATTTTTTTTATTTTTTATTATTATTATTTTTTTATATCCTTTCAAAGGGAGTTCAATGTGGAGAGGGGCTAATGAAGTTCACAGAATTTCAAAATTCTCATGCTGACTTTTGCTTAAGAGTCTAAAGTCATGATGACTAATGTTATTCTAAAATATCATATTTAATTGGTCTAATAGTCGCATTTTTGGTCAACCTTAACAGAGAAGAGAGGCTTTCAATATTCCTATTTATTTGTTTGTATGAAGTTAATATTTGTGTTATTTTTAAAATGATTTTGTGTAAGTTGTTAGTAGATAATATATCAATTAATTAAATTAATATTCTTTTGTAGTGTTCTATATCGCATATGAATCCAATCATTTTGTGCGTAATAGGTAGCATCTCGCATCTTCTATATCATAATGAATAATTTTATTTCTCCGTAATTAAATTATTTGCATTTATCAGGTGTGGTGAAACATTATTGTTGTTCTGTTATCAGTGGTTAGTGATGAATTCAACTACTGTCTGTTTAGTGCTTTATTATGGAGGTGAATTGAGAGTGAATGACGATTTCATTCCAACATACATTGGTGGGAAAAATTGTCCAATTCAAATCCCACGTCGTATTAGATTCGAGGAATTACAGAAACAAATCATGAAATCATTGAAGATAGATCCAACAAAGTTCTTTGTGATTCTGATGGGTCATTTTCCTATAGGTGCTGGATTTATTGCAACTCACATTGATGACGAAGAAGTCAGTGAAACTATACTCACTGCAGCTTGTGCTTCTCTTATTATGGTTTATGTCGAAGTTATGGAATTAATGGGTAGTGGAGGTTAACAATCTGAGGAATGAGAGAGCGAGCCAGCGTGCACATCGCACCGCCTTCTCGCTTAAGTACTCCGGAATGTTATGGTTCAAGCAAGAGAACATGATTTCTTTCGGTACAAGTTCTGTTATGGGTGAATAAGATAGAGATAAATGGTACCCACCAAGATGTTGGGTATGAAACTATGCCTAGTGGAGGTAGCAGTGATGATGATGAGGAGGAGGATGATAACTGCGCAGAACGGGCTAACTTACTGGCCACAGAATCATCCCTTAGTACTAGAGACTTGATTGTTGATTACTCAAATGGAACAAGTCAAGAGCACACACGAATAATTCTGCGTAAAACCGCTAGAGAATGGGATGAGGACCTCACATTCGATGGCCCGATCATTCATGAGGAGGAGACTTCCGGATGAGTTGTTTGAAGATATGTGTTTTCAATTTAAGAGAAAAATTGCTATTTGGTCATCTATCATGTTGATCGCCATTTGTGCTTCAATCAATTAAAATTACGAGCACACATCATTCGACGCTACAGCCAGGAGCTTACATGCAAGATCGCTAAGAGGTTAAGCGTGTATTGGGCGCACCAAGCACCTCGCTTATTTTGCACGCAATGCACGCCATACGCTCATTAGTTATTTCATCCAACCCGCAGCCAACTGGACTGCCTGAAAATTGTGCCGACGAGGAAGTTCAATAAGAGTGTCCCCATGAAGGCTTGATGCCGAAAGGTCGTTAAGGTTATTTTGGAAGTTAGGAGGAATCTTACAAATCACTGGGAAAATTCATGGCCGCGCATCAATGTGGTCGAAGATATCGATACATTCAACAGATTCCAACGTTGTTTTGGTCATTTGAGCCTTCCATAAGAGGTTGGCAGTATTGCCGCCCAGTATTATGCCTTGATGGGACTTTTCTCCTAGGCAAGTATAGAGGAACACTGTTAACTGCAGTTGGGATCGACGCAAATAATGGCTTGTTCTCACTAGCCTTCGCAGTTGTGGAATCAGAGAGCATCGAGTCATGGGTTTGGTTTTTGCAGACATTACAAGACTTGATCCCAATTATTTCCACAAGGGGTGATCTCTAATCTCGATAGACGTGTCTAGGTTTGCAGAGATCTTTCCTGGTAAGACATCGCTTCGTTTGCGTCACTTAAGGGAGAATTTTAAACGTCCGACATTTCGCAGGTGATCGATGTGTCAAAAAAAAATGTTCTGGAAACACGGATGACATGAATTTTTTTAGCGTGTATGTCGACATCAAGAACATCAAGGCATATGGCTTGTTTCAAGAGACATTTAACAATGGTCTCTTACATGATGAGGGGTGCACGGTATTACAATACAAACGCTTGAGTGCTTCAATGGTGTGCTTAAAAGAGCACGTGGCTTACCGATTCAAGCCTTGATTACAGCAATATATTACAACATTATATCCCTTTTCATGAAACATCTTGAATCAGCTATAACTCTCGAAAGACAACAGAAACATCGCTTCTTCCATCAGGTAACGCGTTTGAACGAGGCAAGAAGATTTCCTGAACCAGCGAATAAGCATGTCGGAGTACCAGGTGTTTGATGTCAGCAGGACCTTCAAGGTCAAGGTTGAATTAGGTGAAAATAACGAGTGTGCGCATGTAGACAACCGCAAGCATACCATCCGCCATGTGCGAATGATCGTTTGTCGTCAACAACGTAAACCATGTCCATTATGTGTACTATAGTTTGCAAAACTATATCAACCCACCGGGCAAAATCCGACGGGAAGAGTGGGGTGAACACATCAATGGTGGCACATGCCCAATTTACAAACCACCGAATGCAAAAGGAAGATAGGGAGGCCAAGGACAAATAGATTTAAGAATAGCATGGATGAGAACACTACAAAAAGTTCAAGTGTTTGTAGTGTGTAAGACTGATTGACACAAAAGTCGACGGTTCCTCAAATGCTCACAGTAGTAGTTTTTAAATGGTTGTTCAGTGTTATGTTCATTGTTGTCTATGTGTTGTGTTCAGTGTTGTGTTCATTGTTGTCTATGTGTTGTGTTCATTCCCGTCTTCAAGCTTTTCAACTTTTACCATTCGAACAAGTACCAGAGATGGTTCAGTCATATCATGAAATCTGATGATCTGATTTTACATGATAATGTATTTGTCTATGTTTTAGAGATTTAATGAATTTGTCAAATAAAGTTCAGGTCTTTAACCATCAGGTATTTCCTGTCTTCAAAATTTTATTTACAATATATTTCGTTGTTTGCCACAATATTTCATTCTCATTTGAGTTATGGGCTAGTAGAGTTAATAGAGTTTCTATGTAATAGATTCTAAGTATTTTATGGACCTCCATGTGCCCTCCTAAACTAGATTATGATATGATTTTCTTTCTATTACAATGGACTGTACCTGATTAGATTGCACAAATTATGTTGGTAGATTAATTCTAAAGTTATGGCACATAGTATTTTGGGTTCTTATATTTTTTTAAAAGGGATTGCATGAAAAAAAAATTTGTGAATTTTGATAGCTCTTCATGAAAAAAAAAAATTGCATATTATGTTGATCTGATTTTTCGCAGGTTGCCTTATTAATGCTTATCCAATTGCATATTATTGTTTTTCTCCATTACAACAGGAAAGATGTCCGACAATGATGCATTGTGCCCCCCATGTAGGAGGAGGCGACACCCAGATGAGACGGTTGTTGACTATGGCCCACCACACCGGCATAGTACGTGGAAATGGCGATCCCGATTCTAAAATTTCTTCAGTTTATGAAAATATTTCGCATATATATTTGCGAACCATGCTTAAATGATGGTTTGCGTTTGGTGCGGCACCTATTGATGTTTAGGAATGGCCTCAGAATTTGCATTTATGGATCATGGAAATGGCCTAGAGGTGTACCAAATGCGATATATTGGATCACCACTTACCGACAAAGATTAGTTCGCAGACAAATACCTTTCATCTGACGCATGAGATGACACATCGCGACGCGATGATTGATTCTTGGTATCCGGATAGATGGCTTAGCTGTGATTGGCAGTGTTGTGGTTGGTAGTGATAGACGGTGGGCTACATGGTCGTGTGCTCAGACAGCTCGGCATGTCTCCTACCATTGATGTTGCACGATAGATCCATCATTTATGCGGTGCGAAAGCGGATGATTGGGTCCATTACCACGCCTCTTACATTGCACCGTGGGAGCGAAGACGCGAGTTTGCTGTCATCAGGATTCATCACAGATAGGGAGCTGCGATCAACCGATACATGAGATGGTATCGCTCATGGCTTCACTACATGTAAGGCCGACACTTCCTCCGACACATACTACACCTGTAACGCGATGGTTAGTTTGAAGACATAGTATTAATATTTGCTTTTTTTTATAACAACGATACACTCATATATCAGATACGCACGACCACATTTTGAATCAGGATATATTCGTTATTTCAGAGACGATACTAATGTCGACATCTTTCAATGAATATGAGGAACCGTTGGTGGCTGGCGACATGCATATCTCGCACACTGAGGATACGGACATTCCGTGACTTCAGACGACCGATGTTCCATCGATGGAGCCATCCTCACCCCCTGGTGACTCTCGCACATTTACAGCCACCCCAAGATTCATATCGTGAAGTAATGTGGTCGCAATGCACCCATGGAACACGCCGCGATATGGTCCACGCCTTTTCATATGAATATGGAGTATACCACGGTATTCGCAAGCCTTTGACATACCTCATATTCTGAGGATCGTAACACCGTGGAGCGATGGAAGAGGAGGACCATCGCAAAGATCATTTATGGATCGACCACCATTCCACTACACTCCGAAGGATGCGATTCCACCGCAGAGCCATTTTAGATGTATGTATTATATTTTTGTGCATTTGATGACATGTATTTAGCTTTATATTTTTTATGTTTATTCTTCACCTACTTCTCATTTGATATCCTAGTGATGTTTATTGTTTATTTAATTTGATTCACCAAGAGGATGAAAGACTTAATGTAATTACATATAGTTTAAAATGTCCAAAAATTATTTTTGAGTATTTATAAAAATAATATGATTTAATTTTAAAACAAAAAATAAAAACATCTAAAATACATTAAATAGTTATTTTCTTAAACATAAAAATATATTTAATTAATATGTTTTTAAAATAACATACAAAATCAAAAACATAAAATAAGATTGATCTAAATAGGCTCTAATTTAATTGATACTTCCATTTACCCTAATTTCTAGAAGCAAAAGAACACTATCAATTTAAGATTTAGTTCTATTTTCATTTTGTCATTGTTGCTACCTATGTAAATATATGCTTATTTCCATACACAATAATTGTATAATTAAATTTTTTCTCTTAATTGTAGAGTCACCATGAATATTTGGATGCAAAAATTATAAAATTCTAAATTTTATTCTATTTGGGGAATGAAAGTATGAATTTTTTCACACTAAGTGTTAAGTTAAGTTCAATTAACAAATGAACGAAATCAAAATTTCAAAATACAAGAGATTTTTTTAATCGTTGGACTCTTTCCATAGGTTGTTAATCAATTTATATAAATATATTGAGAGTGTTTGATATTAAGAATTATATATATTTAACAATCAGATATGACAAAAAAAATGAGCTCGTAATAATTTTCGCTTTCATATATATATACAAAATTATGGCTATTCTGATCGAGATCGAATTTTTCAACATGAAAGTTGTAGAATATTTTATTCCCTTCCAACGATACCAACCACGTAGAAATCAATAACTAAAATGAAAATAAAAAAAATCTAATTTCATTTAAAAAAAAAAATATTTTGGCTGCTCGCCCATCAATGACAGTACCAGTTAGCCGCCGCTAACTGCTGACTGCTATTTTAATTTTTTTTAAAGACTAATTAGCTAATTATGATTTTAATTAGAGCTAATTTAAAAATTAAGCCACTAATTATAACGCCTTCTCTTGTGGTGTGGAGCTCTCCTGAGGCCATAAGCGTCATCCACTCATCCATTTTGGCCCACCCTACCGACATAAATAATAGAGTTCTTTAATCCTTATAAAAATTTGATAAAACCTTACACCTCATTTTTAAAAATTTGAGCGCTTAATTATAAATTCTAAAGCTGATAGTAACATAATAACAGTGCTCTATTGAGAAATCCTACAAATTGAGTTATGGGACAGAAATCTTAAATAAAACTTAAAGAGTTTGTTTGGGATGAATTTTGTTTTATATATTATAATTTTTTTATTATTATGCTATTTGAAAACATATTTATTTAGGACCTATTTGGGATTAGTTTTGTTTATTTTTTTTTTCAGTTATTTCTAAAAATGTGTTTATTTAAAATAATTTTAATTATTTTAAAATTGATATACTCAAAATACCAATAAAACCACAAATCTGAAAAGTTTATACGATTTTGAGTAAAACCGATCGAGATCAAGACTTAAAATATCAGGAATCTTTGACATCAATTAAATCCCAAAACAACTCAAATGTGAGTGTTTAAATCGGTCAGCCGGATCTAACGAGCCTAAGATCTCATAATTGACTGGGGCATCCAAATGCTCAAAATACATCAAATGATCAAAGGAATCATCCCAAACAATCGAGGAGTGGGTTTTACAATTAGAATCCTCCTCCCATCTATAATAAAGCTCATTCCTCACAGAGGGGGAAGAAAGAGAGTAAACAAAGAAAGAAGAGGAGCCGAAAGCAAGAAGAAAGAGGAAGAACAAGAAAGAAGAGGAAAGAAGAAGAGGAGAAGAGCTGAGCAAGGAAAAAGAGGAAGAGTCCAAGCAAGAAGAGGAGGAACCCAAGAAGAAAAGGAAGAGTCCGAAGGAAGGAAGATAAAAGCCTGAGATGAGGAAGAGAGCTCAAGATCCTCAAGTAAGATCGCAAGCAAAGATCACACTCCTCTCGACACCATCAACCATGCCACCTACCACCGCCGTCACTAATCAGATTTATTCACCTAAGTTACTGCGATCTCCACCATCAAGAATGCATACCCTGATCATTACACTCTCTTATCTCTATAATCCGTTATCGGAAGACCTTGTACTCAAAAGATACATAGTAAAGCTTTTACAGCTGATTTTTCCCTCTTTCGAGGTTTTCCATATTAAAATTGAGTCTCTTGTTCGCTTTCTAATTACAGATTAATCGATAAGGCTAAGGCTTAAACTTTCACTCTACCATGACTTTTTTAAGACAACAAAAAATAATTATCATTAAACATGTTTTATTTGAAATCAAAATATAATCAACATAAAAATAAAATAAAAATAAAAAAACAAAATGATCCAAACAAGTACTTAATTTATTTTTTTAGTATTTTAAATTTTTTACTTTTACATTATTTTGAAAAACACTCAAAAATAACTTTTTAAGTGTTTTTAAAAATAATTATAATTAAGAAATATATTTTATTTTAAATCAAAATATAAATAAAATAAATATAGAAGTGAATCATCCCCTAAAACTAGCTTTTTACAAGGATTTTTTTTATTGGGAAAAAAATTGAAGCCGAAACCACAAATTTAATGTAAATGAGATTCAATATCAAGAGGTTAGAGAATAAATTTAAAATATTTTTTATTAATTAAATTAATGACACCAACAACTAAGATGAATACATTCGACCTATAATTAATTTTACATTGAGATCTATATTTTAATAGATTTTCATTAATAAGAAGATTGCGGATGCGTTTGGGACGATTTTAAATTTCTTTATTCTCTTAGAAAGCGGTCAGGAAAAGTAAAAGCTTTATTTTCTTAGTTTTTTGGTTATTTTTTTTGAGGAAAATTTTGTGGTGACAAAACTGTTTTGAGAACTAGAGCAGTTAGAGTGTGGTGACTGCTAGAAAACTATTTTTTTAATTTTTTTTAAAAGAAAAATATTTGTAACACACACAAAAATTTTTTTAAAAAAATTGATTTCTTCACAATAGATTTATAATAAATTTTTCAAAAAATTAGAGCTGCTCTAAACATATCCTACATCTACTAGGATGAAATTTTGTAAGAACATCTTTATTAAAAAAATATTTTGTAAATTTTTTTATGGTCATAATTTATATCGCTCAAATAAAAACAAATCTCTAAAGTTAAAATGTAGCTGCCATTATCTTAATTGTAAAATGTATTTTGGCATCTAAACGAATGAATCCATGATTATTTTTTTAATTTTTAAAGAAAGCAACCAGCTGCTTTGTATGACTGGCATGATTATTACATCGCACATTTATCACTCGAGCTGCTGATAATCAATTTTTTTTTATATTAAGATCAATTTAAATATATAAATAAAAAATATATTCAATTCAGTTAGAGAATGAAATGTGCAAAAGAATATAAGATTTTCAAATCGATCCATTCACATAAATTATAATTACAAAAGTCAAGATACAAATATATCTGATATATTTAAATATAATTAAATTTAAAAGTAAAGCATTTCTTATATAAAATTATTAAAATATTAATAATCAATTTAAATTTCTATCATATTTATTTTGAAATAAATACAATAATTTTAAGTTCTGATAATAACTTTAGATAAAATATTATCCTACAAATTTGATTAGAATAGACTTAAAAAATAAATTTATAACATCTATATTATAAAAATAATAAAAACATATTATAAAATATATAAAAACATTTATACATAGCATAAAAAAATTAACTCATTAATTGGTTAAAATAATTATGATCTAATCCATTTTTTCCATAATATCTGACCTAACTTTTTTTTTTTTATATAATAATACTCATAAAAAAAAAAACTATTTGTCCCCACCTCACCCCCGTCTTCGACCGTCCTTCCCTAACTTTTGCTCCTTCCCAAACGTTTCAGTCCCCTTTGTCCCTCCCTCTAACTCTATATATAAAAACACTCATCAATCGCTCCTTCAGCTAAAATCTCTCTTCTAATTCTCAGCTCCATGGTATAACTATACGCTACTCTCTTAATAATAATTTAACAACTCTTAATTTCACGCCTTCTTATCTCTTCTTCTCTAACTCTCATGGCTACAGGATTCCACTTCCAGCCTAGAGCCCAGCAAGGAATCGACGGTCGACTTCCGTGGAAACCCGTCGGACAAGTTGAGAACCGGCGGTTGGTTTGCCGCCGGTCTGATATTAGGAACAGAGTTATCAGAAAGGGTACTAGTAATGGGAATCTCCATGAATCTAGTTACTTATCTGGTTGGAGACCTACACCTATCTACCTCCAGGTCTGCTAATATAGTCACTAATTTCATGGGCACACTCAACCTCCTCGCTCTCGGTGGATTTGTCGCTGACGCCAGGTTTGGCCGGTTTCTCACCGCCGCCATCTCCGCCGCCATTGCTGCCGCGTAATTCAGCACCATATTTTCAGCTGTTTAGTTCTCATGCAGCCCGCCATATTTGAGTTATTTGTGATTTACTTTTATAGGTTTCAAAATATTCTAAATAAATAGAATTTTTTAAAAAATTATTGTATATTATTATAATTTTTCCCTTATATTTCTCCTCCAGGGTGCCAGCCTGCTGACAATGGCGACATCTCTAAGCAGCATGCAGCCACCGGCGTGCGTCAGTTTCCGCCTTCAAGAATACGAATGCGTGCCGGCGAGCGGCGGACAGCTGTCCATGCTCTTCGCAGCGCTGTACACAGTCGCGGCCGGCGCCGGGGGCATAAAGTCAAACGTGTCGGGTTTCGGGTCGGATCAGTTCGATTTGAATGACCCGAAGGAGGAGAAGGCGATGGTTTTCTTCTTCAACAGGTTCTACTTCGGCATCAGTCTGGGTTCGTTGTTCGCCGTGACCGTATTGGTTTACTTACAGGATAATGTTGGGAGGGGATGGGGGTACGGTGTATCGGCGGCGACCATGGTTGCGGCGTTGGTGGTTTTGCTCGCCGGAACGCCGAGGTATATATACCGGCGGCCGCAAGGGAGTCCGTTGACGGTGGTGTGGCGGGTGATGTGGCGGGCGTGGAGGAAGAGGAGAGTGGCTTATCCGGAGCAGGTGCAGGAGCTTCATGGTTTTGAGGTGGCCACGGCTCCCCATACAGATCGACTCAGGTAGACCATTTATTCCTGATTTTCTTTTTTTAATATAAACATCGAGCTTTATCGAGTTTAATAATGGCGTGGATTACTTCCAGAAGACAAATGGAGAATTTTTTAAACAAAAAATCATAAAAAAAACAGCCATGAATTTAAAGCAAAAGTGTTAATAGGCATACCGGAGGAACAAATCGTACGGTAACTGCAGCTGATGTGCAGAGTCTGCTGATAGTCACACATGGTCATTTATGTTGTTTTGAAAGGTATACACCCAACATCCTTATCATCTGATGGGTGAAGATATCATTGTGACTAATCTCTCTGAGAAACTAGCATCACATTCATCACTTATATATGTCGGGCCCCCTTTTAATTTTTTCACAATTACAAATAGGGTGTGACCACATTAGCACTAGTATACCAGATCCCATTAGAACTTCGCAATTAAACGTGCTTGGGTGAGAGTAGTACTAGGATGAGTGTTTTCACTTTTTCACCCATATCATGACCTAGTCCCTTGGAGCATAGAGCATTCTGCTTTTACATAAAAAAAAGTAAATTTAAGAAAAATATTTCAGAGTGATTCGGAGAAAGATTTTAAAGCTCAATTAATTATTGATTTTTGCCCGTCATAAATTATTTTGTTTTAACATTTGTTCAAGTTTTATTTCAATCATTTTTATTTATTATCAAATGTCCGCCACGCTCACGCTGCCGCCGTGGCCGCGCCGTCATTGCTGCCGCCAATTCTTCGCCACCTTTGCCACCGGCCACCACATCGCCAGTCGCCGGGCAACGCACCCCCCACCACCGACGTTCAAACCTACAATTTACTTTTATTACATTTTCATTAATCAAACAAAAAATGAAAGCCATGATTAGAAAAGCTCACCTAAACAACTATAAAGTAATCCTTTACACCAATTCACTTTACATCAGATTTCTTTACATCAGATTTTAAATGCAGAACCAAACTTCTAAGTTCAAACCACTCAAGCACAAACTTCTTAAATGTCATAAGCACAAAAAAAATTCATTTTTTTTTTGTTCATTCAGAAGCATACATAAGCAGCATTGATCATGACAGAATCTCAATAAAATACATTCTTTGCAGGTGGCTTGACAAAGCAGCAATCTTACAGAGGCATGAAATCTCAGCTTCAGAATCTGTCAATGTAGAAACAAAGACTCTCAGCACAAGCAAAGCATCAACTGTAACGGAGGTAGAAGAAGTGAAGATGGTGCTGAAGCTGCTACCAATTTGGGTAACCTGCATTATGTTCTGGACCATATATTCTCAAATGACCACTTTCTCAGTTGAACAAGCCACTTACATGAACCGCAAAATTGGCTCGTTCGCTTACCCTTCAGGCTCCCTCTCCTTCTTCCTCTTCATCTCCATCCTCCTCATAACCTCCCTCAATGAGAAGCTTCTCGTCCCCCTCGCGCGCATCATCACGCATAACGTTCAGGGCATCACTAGCCTCCAAAGAATGGGCATCGGCCTCATCTTCTCGGTGATTGCCATGGCGGTTGCTGCAATTGTAGAAATGAGAAGAAGAGATCTTGAAAATGAGGGAAAAACATTATAAGTGTGTTCTGGCTTGTTCCTCAGTTCTGCTTGGTTGGTATAGGGGAAGGGTTTGCTTATGTCGGGCAGCTGGAGTTCTTCATCCGCGAGGCGCCGGAGAAGATGAAGTCAATGAG
The DNA here is from genome assembly GCA_021442155.1 of Cymbidium sinense. Lineage (NCBI taxonomy): Eukaryota > Viridiplantae > Streptophyta > Magnoliopsida > Asparagales > Orchidaceae > Cymbidium > Cymbidium sinense. The sequence continues at coordinate 124,317,339 of CM038215.1, forward strand.
CACAGGACTCTTCATTAGCACCCTATCAATGGGTTTCTTCTTCAGCAGTGTGTTGGTGACTATAATTGATAAAGTTACAAGTGGGGGGTGGATCAAGAATAATTTCAACAAGGGGAGACTGGATTACTTCTACTGGCTGCTTGCAGTTCTTGGCGTCGTGAACTTCATAGTTTTCTTGGTATTTGCAAGCAGACATCATTACAAGGTGCACACGTATCAGTGGAAGAATCAGGGTGAGGATCTCAAAGTATGGAATGATGAAAACTGTGAAGCTAATCAGCATGGAGAATTTGTTTAGGAAAATTTGGTTTTTTGTGTGGACGGCACATTTCGACTTGTTCATGGAAGTTCTGTAACTTTCCATTGATGCAGAATGTGAATCCATGGGTAGAAGAATCTGTGTCTAGAGCTGCAAGGTTGGAAGGTCACAAATGTCGTTCTGTAAAGCTAGAAGAGATCGTGTTTTTACCAATATGTATTCATGTTTAACATGGGAGAGAATTAGTAAAACAAATTGCATCTTGATGCTCAAGTTCTTATTAGCATCATATTCGAGCAAATTAAGAAACCAAATGATCAACCATGAGGAAAAGAACTTAACTTTATAAGGTTCAACAACATCACTCATCAATGTGAAGAAAAGAAACTTTTTTTTTTCAAACCCAACTATATGCTTCAAACCTTATCTCATCAAGAGACGAGCTCCAAATAACTGAATACGACTACTAGTAAAGTTCATTTAAGTACTATGAATAAAAACCACAAAATGAGAAAAAAAATATCTGCTTAAACACCAAAAATATTTACATCTCACCTCGTCCACAGTAACAAAGGCGATGGAAGAATGTTCCAGTGGTGACTTCTTCAGCTGGATGCAACAGGAAGTAAGAACAAAGCCAGATGTTTCAAATCCAATCTAAAGAAGGTTTCCATACTTTGTTCCACAATTAAAATGCAGGGAACATCAAATCTCTTGAATCCTGACTACAAACGAATCACATATACTAATGTACCATGATACATCAGCCCTATTAGAGGTGCAATTTCAACCGGTTCCACTTAATTCTACATAGAATCTGATATGAATCGATTTCCTTGAATTTGGTCTGATCCGGCTTGGCTTGAGTTCTGTTCACTGAGTTGACCCACTGAGTGGTCTGAACCCGGCTGAGTTGAGATAGTTGGGATGGTTTTATGGTGCTTTTCGATCCGCTTGGATTAGCCTTTTGCTCGCCGCCGGATCTAATCACTGGATTGAGTTTCTCTTGAGCTTCTTGAACCGCTTGATTTGGTTTCGACCGCCTCGATTTGATCTTTGATCAAGCGGTTCTTGATTCCCTTGAGATTTAGTGGATTACACGCTGGTTTCTGCGCGGCTTGATTTCTGGATTGAATCTGAGCCTTTGATTGAGTTGCGGTGGCTGTCTCTGGGCCGTGAGATTATGTTTCTAGATGATACTGACCTTAATTCCTTCTTTGCTTTGTTTTGTTTCGACTGTTCGAGTCGTCGAAGAACTCCCGAGAGGAAAGAGGGATGCGGCTGGAGTCGGAGGAGAATCCTAGGGTTCTCCGATGAATCACGGCGGTTTCCGGTGATGAAAACCAAGAGGAAGATAGCAGGAGGAAGAGAAGAAGAGGGAGGCTGAAGAAGATAAGTTTCCTTCTCAAATTGATTATTTTCTGCTTCTCGATCTCTATTTATACTTTCATAGCCCTTCTTTAACTTGGATTTGAGCTATCTATGCAAGCCTAACTACTTTCGTTACAAGTTGTTACTTTCTACATTCTCATATGGTTCGCTCTGCCGTTCTTTGGAGATTGAGGTAAGTGCAATCTATTTTCCTATTATTCCTCTTCTTGTTTTCGATGTCGAGCATCCGTCTTCTTTGTCGTTAATGATGTTATGGACTTGCTTTCAGGCCGGATCTGGATATGGTTTTGCTTTGGTTGCTTTACTCCTGTTGCTGTTTATTTGTTGTAGTTGATCTGGCTCTGTTGGAGAGTTTAAGCCCTTCTGTTATGACTGATATTTTATTTTAAAGGCAGCTCTGTAATTAGTATCTATTTCTGTCTCCTATTTTAGTTGATGCGATTCTTTCTCGTATGATGTTCCTATTTCTTCTGGTTTCTTAATTTTCTTGTTGTGTATTGATCCCGGTTGTCCGCTTTGATGTATAATGTTCTTTCTTGATCTTGTTGTAATAAGACTTTATTTTCATAAGTCTTCTTTCTCTCAGTCCTAGCCTCAGATCTTGATTTTTCCAATCATTTGGTCTTCCTCGCATTGGTTCTGGATCCTTGAAATTCTTATTGTTGAATGTGATATTTTGGCCATTAGCGATTTGGGCTCATATCATTACTCCCTCCCCACACCTTGTCCTCAAGGTCAAAATCTGAGATGCTTTCAGATTTCTTTACTTGATATCCCGTAAGCTCGTGGCTAGAAATCCTTCCTTGCCTTGATATTTCTTTAATTTGTGGATCTCCCCGTAGTACTTTTCGTGATCTAAAACTTTTAACGGCTTTTGTTTCCAATGATATTTGTTTTTGAGCTTCCTGTACATGATATGGGTCTCTGTCCCATCTATCTGAACATGATTCCTCCTTCATATGTGGCTGTATTATAAGATGCTTCTCTGTTTGTCCATCTGCTGGAAAATACTGTTGTGCCAACTGACTTATTGCTATGGAAAAGCTATGCTCTAAGATATTCTATGTAGTGTTTATATAAAAAGATAAATATTATGACTAGGTAGGTGGTTGTAGTGCTGGCTGTATTCTATATAGTTGGGCTATAGCTGAAATAAAATATAAGCTATTTGGGTGGTTATAACTATTTGGAAGGTTGATAATTATGCATACTTTATATAATCTTTCTTAACCTGGATTGAATGGCTGAAATTGTAAGCTTATTTTTAATGCATCTTCTTGTATCCATCAGATTTCGGTTGAGTATCTTGTCAGTTGATACTTTGGTCCTCATGACTATCATGAAGGCAAATAATTTGGCTTGACATATATGTCCTCGTGATATTTTTTCCTCACAATTGAAACACAATCCTTTCTTTCTTCTTTTTCCATTTGTGTAGGTGTTAGCCTCAATTGTTATTGGTATTGTTTATTTTGATTATCTGTTGATTGGTGTTTGTGGGAGTAGGCGATGTGCCGCTATAATTGAGGTTGTTTTAGTCGAGGTTGGTGATCTTGTAGTTTCGCCATGTGAATGTCATCGCCTAACCTATCTTCCATTAGTTTGGCCAATTGAAATGCTTGCTGCAAGGAACTGGGCTGTAATGCTCTTACTTCTCTCTTGATATCATGTTTAAGCAATGATTCAAAGTAGCTTTGTAAAAATTCAGGTGGGATGCCTGAAATTTGATTAGCTAATTCTTCAAAATCGTTGTAGAAGTTCTGAACTGTTGTTGTTTGTAATTTAGTTAATTCTCCTCAAATCTCAGATGAGAGGGACCAAATCTCTGAAGAACCTGTTCTTTAAATGTTGTCCATGAATGCAACTGATTATTTAAGTGCATATATTGATACCGAGTCCATCCATGTAAACTGAGGCAATTATGAACTTCTATTCTTCTGATAAATTGTAATATTGAAAGTACCGTCTGCTTTTGACGCCTTTAGATTGTCTCCATTAAACCTTGGCATATCTACTTTAATGTTTTCTATGTTTGTGGTCTATTTGGAGGATAACATTCTGTATGAGATGATGTACATACCTGGGATTGGATTTATTGCTATTCTTGAGAGTTTTTTTTCAGTTTATCCTCTATAACTGACAGTCTTCTTAATACTTCATTTAATATCATAAAGATTGAGGACATTTGCTCCTCTGATTTGTTTAGCCTTGTCACACATTCTTCTAATATTTTCGATGTGTGTCTTATTCCTTCTGCCATTTTGAGTATGTATACATCTCAACGAGAGCACCAATGATATGAATCGATTTCCTTGAATTTGGTCTGATCCGGCTTGGCTTGAGTTCGTTTCACCGATGACCCACCGAGTGGTCTCAACCCCCGAAGTTGAGATAGTTGGGATGGTTTTGCAGAGCTTTCGATCCGCTGGATTAGCCTTTTGCTCAACCGCGATCTAATCACTTGGATTGAGTTTCAGCCGCTTCTTGAACCGTCGGATTGATTTGGTTCGACCGCCTTGATTTGATCTTTGATCAAGCGGTTCTTGATTCCCTTGAGATTTAGTGGATTACACGCGACCGGTTTCGCGACTTGATTTGGATTGAATCGAGCCTCGGGCGGGTCGCTCTGGGATTATGTTTCTAGATGATACTGACCTTAATTCCTTCTTTGCTTTATTTTGTTTCGACTGTTCGAGTCGTCGAAGAACTCCCGAGAGGAAAGAGGGATGCGGCTGGAGTCGGAGGAGAATCCTAAGGTTCTCCAATGAATCACGGTGGTTTCCGGTGATGAAAATCAAGAGGAAGATAGCAGTAGGAAGAGAAGAAGAGGGAGGCTAAAGAAGATAAGTTTCCTTTCTAAAATTCTTGATTCTTTTCTGTTTGGCTTCTAATCTCTATTTATACTTTCTGTTAGCCCTTCTTTAACTTGGATCTGAGCTATCTATGCAAGCCTAACTACTTTCTGTTACAAGTTGTTACTTTGGTTACATTCTCGTTAGAGTTCGCTCTCTTTGAGAGGTAAGTGCATGTTATTTTCCGTTATTCCTCTTCTTGTTTTCTTGATGTCGAGCATCCGTTCTTTTGTCGCTTAATGTTGTTATGGACTTGCTTTCAGCCTGATCCGGATATGGTTTTGCTTTGCTGTTTTACTCTATGCTTTATTTGTTGTAGTTGATCTGGCTCTGTTGGAGAGTTTAAGCCCTTCTATTATGACTGATATTTTATTTTAAAAGCAACACTGTAATTAGTATCTGTTTCTGTCTCCTATTTTAGGTGTTGATGCAGGATTCTTTCTGTTAGCTGAGCTGTTCCTATTTCTTCTCAGTTTCTTAATTTTCTTGTTGTGTATTGATCCTGGTTGACCGCTTTGATGTATAATGTTCTTTCTTGATCTTGTTGTAATAAGACTTTATTTTCATAAGTCTTCTTTCTGTAGTCCTCATAGGTAGCCTCTGTATCTTGATTTTTTCGAATCATTTGGTCTTCCTTACTGCATTGGTTCTGTGATCCTTGAAATTCTTATTGTTGAATGTGATACTTTGGCCATTAACGGATTTGGGCTCATATCAGAATCATAAATTAACAGAATACCAGCGGTTTAAGATTCTCAGATTGAGAACTAGAGACGATGGAGGCCACTACAGGAAAATTATTGATAATGATAATGAAAGAGGCGACAAAATGAATGCAATATACTGGAAGGGTGGAAGAAATGATTGCAAAATGAATGTGAAAAAAAGGCACTTTGGAAATTAAAGGACGATAATGACGGAGATTAGAAAAGAGACTGAGATGCCAAGCATAATAGCAGGATGAAAACCACAAGCAAACAGATGATCGAACAGAGTTGAACACTTCAATTATTGGGTGAACTTTTGCTACATATTTTGGATTATTTGGAACGCATTAGTTGAAGTCACATTCAGTCAAACCAGTGAATACCTATGCCAAGAGAGCACCTGTTTAGATAACACCCAACACCTCTCTTTATTCCCATTAAGTGGAAGGGTGGTGAGAAAGTCTATAGAGAGCAGGTGTGGAGGTCTCTATCAACTGCTTTGGTTTTCTTCTCTTTTTTATAGAATATTATTTTTTATAATAAATTCACACGTTCGTACTTTCTTCGAGATTTAAATTTAAGGCATTCGAGAAAGAAGCAGGATGTCAAGCAACCTCTGGAGATAAAAAATGCTGATTTTCTCTTCTTCTTCTTCTTCTTCTTCTTCTTCTTCTTCTTCTTCTTCTTCTTCTCTCTTATTAGGCGCAATAATGTGTTGTGTGAAAGCTAAAATATTTAATTCCAGTGCCATGAGCCTGGCCTGAATGTAAACACCTGGAATTAGATGTGACCTAAAGCATCCACGACATATTGTCCAGTTCTCTGGATCGTCTATCTGAGATTCTTCTGTTCCCACCCTATCAAATCCTGGATAAGCTCAAACCACTAGATGTCAAACTATAACAATAAAATATATCTGATACTACATTAAAATTTATCAAGTTAAATATGAATTTTGAAATAGTATATATATTTAAATTTATAAAGTTAATTTAAAAATAATCTAAATTTTAATTTAATAAAATTATAAATAAATTGAACATATCGATGAGACAAGTCCACCTAAATCATGAATAAGTAAATTTGAGTCTAAATGAGTTTAAGTTAAACTTCATAAGCATAATTGAAATATTTTACATATTAATTGAATTGTCAAATAATTTTCAAATATGATATGCTTATAGTCAAATAGAGCTAGTCAGTGAGAGGAATACAACGAGTTTAAGATCACTCAAATTTGAAGCCATTAAGTCACTTAAATCATCAAGAAATCATTTATGATCAAGAAAATTAATATGAACCATCCGATGGAGTATTTTGAGATGTTAACTAAAGTTACCAAGATACCCCATCCTAAAATACTATAAATAGGACTCTATTGTTATCTTGAAAAAGAGAAAATGGAGGACACATAGAAAGAGAGTTGAAGAGCTAAGCTTAGAAGCTTAAAATCATTCACCACTAACAATCATCATCCATCTTGACAACCATTTGACACCACCATTAATGTTACAACCCAACTAATAGAATTATTATAATTTAATTTTAAAGTTGTCATATCTAATGTTTTATACACAATCTTGTATTTCGTCTTCTCTATTTTTGGAGAAGAGAAGAACTTTATAAATCAAAATATATAATGAATTATTTAAACTAGGCAAAGCCTTGTGTTTTTCCCCTTTTCTTGGGCTTTTTTAACGTTAAAATTATGGTGTTCCCCATACTTTCTCTAATTATCTATATGCCTGTTAGATTTTCATGCAAAACTATAACTTAAAGAATTTTACTTTATTGCAGTGATTTTTTTGACATGCAACATCTCTATAGTCTTCCAACAATTGCTTATCATTGCCACATAAACTAAGTGGCAAGTGTGTGTATATATGTATGCATGTATATATGTGTTGTGTGTATATATATATACAACACACACACACACACACACACACATAATACACATATATATATATATATATATATATATATATATATATATATATATAGAGAGAGAGAGAGAGAGAGAGAGAGAGAGAGATCATCATCCCTTTTGAATTTTAATAATACAATCATCTAACATAAGAGAACCAAACCACTAATCCTTTTTATCATTGTTAAAAGTATAGTGATTGTGGGCTCTGAAAATTCACCACCGACATCTCGCAGTTGAAGAGAATATGATATGTGTGTCGATGTAATTTTTAGAAGGCAGGTGGAATAGTAGATAAGACACTACCCAGAGATTTTGTCCTCACTTTGTGAGGACTTTAGATCTGGTTCCAGGTTTTCTATAGGCACAAGCACCTATAGTTAATTACCCCTCTCAATGTTGAAAGAAAATTTTCAATTATGGCTAGTCGTTAGATCGCTAAATGCATAGTGTATAGTAGAAGCAATGTGGAGTTTTAGAATTTATGAAATTTATCATTATTAGCTTAAAGCGGACGATTGGGGGAATGATGACGTGCCCAATCTAGATCTCATGGTTCATCATCCCGGCCGCCGCAGCCTCCTACTTAGAGGAGGTAGTTAACCCAACCTGACAGAATGATCATAATCAGCAACACATGGGTTACGTCATCCAAGAAATCCTTGTAGACCTAGGATGGTGTTTGTCTAAGGAGACAATCTCAAGTTTATCTTAGCTGACAGAGAGTTTTTTGCCCTATCAAATGTACCCTATGATTAACAACTCAAAGGGCAAAGCCATTGGGGAGCATACGCATACCATAATCATAATATAATGGTTCCATTTGGAGAACCACTGATCAAAGGACTCTCGTAATAGCGATATGTGGAGCCCACAAGCCACACAAATGAGGACACGGGTCACGTCCTTGCTAATGTAAGATTGATTAAGAGTGAACATAGTAGAATACTTGATTTGATATTGGCTCCTTTGTGAGCTAAAGCTTCATTAATTTATCACCTCTGACAAACAATTACAGAATGTGGGTTGGATATTAGCTTTAAATTTTTAGATATTGAATTTCATTTAAGCATTTTTAGATTGATACTTAATTTGAGTTAATTTGATTTGAAATTAGAATCGCATTTTGATGGAAGTATCCCCTCTGGTTGAAATCACCATTTAACATAGCCATCATCAAGGTTTATGAGTTTGCTTGGTCATTTAATTTATTGTTTTAGATTTTGTCGATTCTATTAGTTTAATAATAGAGGATCAAATCTACTATCATATGACAGAATCAGCTTCTCAGATATTTCAATAAGCTGAAATTCTTATAATAATTAGATTTTTAAGTTTTATTAACCCGGACCTAGTCTTAAGACCAAACCGGGAAGCAACACGCGCAACATTCTCAGACACTTGAATTTAAGTATTCAGCGTAATGTGGGGCCCATATGGGTATTTAGTAATTCAGATAATTTTATGTTTAAATTATAAGATTGATTTTATATTTTTATTTAATTCCAACTTAGCCTGCGCAGCCTTTTTAGACATTAAAATTTGTACTTTAAATCTCCATGTCCGAGCACATGTAGACATTTATAGTTTAGATAATTTCATCTAATTAATGAAATTATTAATTTTAAAAATCATAATTAAAATAAAATTCTTTAATTTTTGGATTGAAAGAAAGTTCCTTTATTTGTGCAATATTTAATTTAGTGTTGCTTTATGTCTGCTTGTATGAAGAATTGCAGATATGGTGGCGTATTTCCTTAAGCTTTCAAATGACGCCTTCTACCCGCTTGCACTTAAGCATTATGGGTTCGATGTCGATTTGATTTAGGTTGTAATTTAAAATATTGCTCGTATTTAGCTTGTTCATTGAATTTTTTAATTCTCAAATATCATTTGGCTTATAATAGTTAAAGAATTTTCAAATCTTTATCAATTCATCACTTTTATCTTTTATTCTAACCCAGAAGAGCTAATCTTATATAAGTGAACATCGAGTTCATCACAAATCTAATTCAAATTATATGGACTATTTTTTTATTCACTCAATGTATCATGTAGTATAACTTGAGTGACTATTGAAAGACTTTATATATGCTCACTGATGAATTGGTTAGCCACTTTATAAGTCATTTCATAGATTTCATTTGGATTTTATTAATTTTGAGGATAAACAATAGATATATCACAAGTGCTTTAAATTCGACTTTAAATGCAAACTCCAAATGATCTTTTAAAGCTACATTCATGGTTGCTCATGAGTTGTTTAATTGAACTTGTGCTTGTAAGAAAGCTATCAAATCACTTATACACTTTTATTTTCATTTTGGTATTGAACATTTGAATTTACTATCAATCGTTTGTCCTTTGATATTCAATTTAAACCCTTGCATCACTTGATGTCGAATGTGATTATTTAAACATTCAATTAATTTTATTCATATTAGTTACTTGTTAATGAATTTAACATTTCAAATGTTCAAAGAGAACCTTTACTTACATGAAAAGACATCCAATCTAATATAGATTTATCCTCAACTCCACATCAAATTTCTTGCTTGTTAGAAATCAAACTTCAAACTTATTATGAGTCTTTTGTCAGTTTAGTATTGTCCTTCTCAAATTTTACTTGCATTTTAAATAAGTGTTATATTTTTTCAAAAAATTTCTTTAAGTGTTCTCACTCTATTTTGCTTTGATTTAACATTTATCTTCATATTTATCGTATATCTTTTTGTTTAACTTAAGTTTAGATGATTTTCATTTGAATTTGTTTAAGTCTTGAATTTCAACCTAAATTTTGACAGATTTTGTAGATCAAACTTCCATATTACATCAACTATTTTGACTTACTGATATACTCTAATGAGCATGGTGTATTATGCATATAACCTTTCTTTCAATCTTTATAATGAGCATAACGAGGTCTTCAATCACCTGCATAAAAGAAAATACAAAATATTTCATACACATTCAAGCCCTTTTTTGTTTAAGTCCAAAATTCAATCTAAATTTTGGCAGTATTTTCACATAGGGGTGTCATATCTAACAGATGTTGGCTTATTCGGTATGCCCTAATGGGCATAACGAGCGGTGTCTTGCGACACCACAGCCATTTTTCATCTCATCACGCCGTAATAAGCGTGACGATCTTCAAACCTTCGGTTTGCATGCGGTTGGAATTTTGAACGAGAGTGGCTTATCGCGGTTGAGGAAAACAGGATGAAGCGGGGAAAGAGAGGGAGATACCATGCCTGTGAAGGTTTGAATGAACAAGTGAGGGATCCTGCTTGGAAGAGCGGAAGCCTTCGGGATGAGGGAGATCGGTTCGAGTGAAGAGGAAGGGAGGGTTAGTGCGGTTGGGGTTTCGAATGAGTGGAATCTGCAGCTCTCCACAGGGTGAGGAGCCAAGTGAGAGGGGATTGTGTTTGGTTTGAGTGAATGAGGGTCAATAGTGATATAAATGATTTTAAGAAGTTTTATGCTCAATTGATCGTCAATGAAATAAATCAAAAAATTCTTCATCAATAACTCGCATGAAAAGATTATTCAGAGTTTTAATGTGAATTGTCTTAAATGACTTGAAATTCAACATAGTAATATTTCAAGTGCATTCAATGCATTTGATTGATAAAGCATGATGATAAAAATTAAACATTTTAAATGACTTCTACATGTCTTCTGATTACTCTTATTTTTTCACCTAATTGAAAATTTTAATTATTATAAAAACTTAAAAAAAAAAACGAACTCAATTCAAAAAATAACTTCAATATCATACATACAAATCAATGGCCTCATACTGTATTTTAAGATTATATAAGGCAGTATACTCGAAAGGCAAGTAGAGTAGAAACGTTCCCTTAAGTTTGCTTGTTTCTATGGTTCTATGGTATTTAGGGGCAGAATCAGCCTCAATTTTCAGGAGAGGAATATTTATATGTTAGAACAAAAATAAAGAGTAAAAAAGATTATTAGTGGGGTCAAATGACTAATTTGATACCTCATATAAGACAAATTATAAAATTCATAGGGGCAATTGCCTCTTCTTAACTATGTCTGGGTCTGCCCCTGATGATATTCACAGTAAATCATATCATTTATATTCTTTGGACATATTATAACTATTTATGGATTGAAATTTATTAGTTCTCATAAATATTTAGCCAGTCATCGAATTTGCAAAAAAATAAAAATAATAATAATTGGATGATCAGACGGCTAGCAAGCCCTGAAAGAAAAGTAAATCAATCAGACGCCTCAACAATTTTATAATAGATTATTAGTTCTAATGGAATGAAATGATGATAATGTTTTCAACGTGTATAGACTTTTAAATGATTTGGAATTAAATACATGAGTTTTTGATGATATTTAAGTGTGCTAGAGAGAGAGAGAGAGAGAGAGAGAGAGAGAGAAGAGAACAATGGGCGAACAGTGGACATTGGACAAGGCATAGAAAAAAAATTACAATAGTTTTTTAATTTTGAAATTGTGTGATCAGTATTTCCCCTTAAAATTGTATAGTTTTTATTTATTCTCTAAGTATCTTTGTGCATAAATATCATTGGAGGAATTAATAAACCAAGCTTTCCTGCCACTCCTTTTCTATGTAGTAATAAATAAATGTTTAGATCCTTCTTCCACCTTTATTTTTCACTCTTTCACTCTTATTCTCTTCATCATGTTTATTTCTTTACTTTCTTTTTAAAGAGACGACCGTCACGAATTGTGAAAATAAGAGTAAATGATAACTTTAGGGTTACAAATTTTGTATAGTTTGAATGAAAAAACTATATAAAATAATCTTAGATTTAAAGAACTTTTTGAAATGAAAAACCCTTCATGCATATTCTTTGAAGCACATTCAATAATTATGTCATAATCTTTGAAATGAAAACCCTTCATGCATATTCTTTTTAAAATGATCCCCAAAGTTTACACTAAAGGATGAAGCACATTCAATAATTATGTCATAATCTTTGAACGCCATGATATCTAAAATCAATGAATCATACATGTTCTTAACAATCACAAAGATATTTCAAAATCTATCAAACATACTAAAATTTAGTGCCCTCATTTATAAAAATCAAGAAAAAGCTATCAACAACCAAGCAAAATAATCTCTCATTTTAATGCAATAAAGGTTTATTGATTAAAACTAGATTACTGTTATGATCTCAAGATGAAGTGTAATGACGATGTCATGATTCTCGAACACGATGTCAAAAAAGAAAAAAAAATTTGACTTTTTGCCAAGACTAAAATTTGGCCAAATTAATAATCAATCAAATTTGAGAGAGAACCTATCATCCCTAAATGAGGTATTTTTTGCTTATACAATCGAAGAAAAAAGAATTAAGGATGATAATGCTCTCACTTTAAAATGTTTGCCATCACAACCAAAAAAACAAAACAAAAAAATAACATATTTTCATTAAATATTTTTAAAAAAGATTAGGGTTTTACACATGTCGATATAAATTGAAAAATCAAATCAAACTGAGCATATTTGATTACTATGGCTCAAATTTTTATTCCAAAGAATGAGTTATATGGATTTTGATTAGTGATTCATTTTTAAAAAAGAAAACTTGGTTATGTCATGAACAAATAGCAAAAAAATAATTCTCTTTAAAGTTTTAATGAAAACCCTAACCTCACCTATATTCACGCCTAACAAGAAGCGAGCAATAAACCAAAGAGGTGAGCACAAAAGCAATGTGAGTTTCTAGTTGGATTGGAGCCAGAATGTCAAAGAGAGAAGCATCCACAATTACAAAATGCACCCTTTGTGAGAAATTCAAAATTCAATTAAATTCAAATCGAACAAAATAAACTAAATTATATTGCAATTTGATTTGGTTTAGATCTGTATATTATTTAATCAGTTTGATTATGCTTATAATTAGGTTTATTTTAATTGATTGAACTATTATGTCAATTAATCCATCTAAGCCAATCAAATGTTCAATTTTAAGAAGAATAAAAGCTTTTACCCAAAAGCAATAGTGGCACAATTACTAGAAGAAAAAAAAAACATATTTGTAATGAAAAAAATAAATTTGACATATATATATATATGATCATTATATTCTCTTAATTTTAAGAAGTTATAATTTTCATAGCATATTTTACTTTTATCTTTTATCATCCAATTATATTGCAATTAAAAGTAGATACCCTTTATCATTCAAACGCTCTCTATCACAAGCTCACTCCTCAACATACACATTTTAGTTAAAAGTAGAAGTATTTGCTTAATTTTAATCATATTTAGTATTTTGCATCAATTAAATAAGTTTAATAATATTTTGATCAATTTGTTATTGTACTTTCACCTTTAGAGTTGTATTTTGATATCTAACTTAAAATATTTAAAATTTAATATTTATAAATGATATATTACATAAAATTTTGACAGATCAAGCATAAATCTCGAGGCGATATCTGTGTTAAAATTTTCAAAATTTAATTCACGATCATCCAAACTCTAATTTAACAAATTTATAATCAAAATGAACGTCTTGACAAGACGTAAGATTCGGTTGATCATAATTCAAATGAACTCAAATCAAGTCTCAGAAATACAAGAAAAAATTTAAAATATTGTGGGTTCCGAAAATTAGCCACTGACCTCTCGACATTGAAGAGAGTGTGATTTAAGTATCGGTGTAATTTTCAGAAGGAGATGGAATAGTAGATAAGATACTACCTAAAGATTTCATCCTCATTTGGTGAGGACTTTAGACCTCGTTTGAGGTTTCCAATAAGCACAAGCATCTATAGTTAATTACCTCTCCCAATGTTGGGAGAGAACTTTCGATTAAGGCTAGTCGTTAGGTAGCTTATCGTAGTGCATAGTAGAACGCGGAAGTTATGAAATTTGGATTTATAAAATTCATCATCTTTAACTTAAAGCAATGGTCGGGGGAATGATGCATGCATGATCTAGATTACATGATTCCGTCATCCCAGTCCGTCGTGGTCCCTAGTCTACTTAGTCAGAGAAGGTAGTCAACCCAACCTCAAGGGATCCTTATCGAACCCATGGATTACGTGCCCAAGAAATCCTTTTAGACTTGGGGATGTTTGTCTAAGGAGATATGCATAAGTCAACCGACAAAAGGCTTTTACCCTATCAGATGTACCCTATGATTCACAACTCAAAGGGCAAAACCATTGGGAGCATACTGCCACGGATCGTAATATAAGGTTCCATTTGTCAAATAAACCATCAAAGGACTTCAACTACATCATATGGAGCATATCGGTCAAGAATGTCGAGGACAACGCCCCTTACTAGCGTGAGATTGATTGAAGGTGAACATAGTAGAACACTTGATTTGACTTTGGCTCTTTGGTGAGCTAGAGTTTTATTAATTTGTTACGTTCAACAAACTAATGCGGAAGATGGATTGAATCAAGTTTGTTTTAAGCTTTTAAAAGATTAAATTTTTTAAAACAATTAACAATAATTTATCAATTTTGAGTTTGTATTGACACGTTTGATTATAATTCAATTTTGACTTCTAAGCACATTTTGATGGTAAGTATCATCTCCGGTTGAAATCACCATTCAACATAATCATCATCGGGGTTTATGAGTTTGTTTGATCCTGTCGACTCTATTAGTTTAATAATAGAGGATCAGATCTACTATCACATGACAAAATTAGCTTCTCAGATATTTTAATAAGTTGGAATTCTTATAATAATTGGATTTTTTAGGTTTTGTGTTAGGACCGGTCTAGACCAAACCAAGGAAACTTGCATCCTCGAAACTAAATTTAAAATTAGTAATTTTGGAGCCCATCTGTGTTTAAGAATGTTTGCATAATTTTAAGACATTGAATTTGAGTTTTAATCATACTTCATAATATATGCAAGGGTTCAATTGAAGCCTTAATTAATCTTATGTTATGTATGATGTGTTCTGAATCTGGTGGCATTTATATTTATGTTGTAATTTAAAATATTACTTAATTTACTTGTTGAATTTTTTAATTCAAGCTTTCAAATTCATTTATGCAGTGGTTGAATTCTTTCATATTTTAGAATTTATCTTCCAATTAGTTTAAAACAAACTATTAACAGCTCTTGTATGAATCTTGCAATCATTCATTAAGGAGCTTTAACTATGTTTGCCAACTTATTATTTAACTTCTTCATAAATCTCCTATAAATTTGATTTGATTTCCCCCTTTTTTATATATAAACATAACACTTAACAAATTTCTTATGATTTAGTTTTGTATTGAAATACAAATTCAAGTAGACTTGAAATCATATCATTCATGACAAGCAGTTATGCTTGTGAGTAAGCTATCGAATAATATTCTTACACTTATGAGAGTTATTTAGTCTTCATATAAAAGTGATCAAACACAATTTGACTTTATTTTAAATTTTATATCAAGTTTTATGTTTATTTAAAAGTCAAATTTTAAACTTATTATAAGTCTTTTATGAGTTTGACATTTGCCTCCCCAAATTTCAATTAAAGCTTGTTTAATTTTGAAGAATTTACAAGAAAAGAGAACTCACTTTACAGCTTCAATTTAAGCATAAAGAATTGCAATTAAAGATTATGAGTTTAATATTAGCCCCTCCAAGTTTCAATCAAAGCTTGTTTAATTTTGAAGAATTTACAATAAAAGAGAACTCACTTTATTAAGAAGTTTAATATTAGATAAGAATGGGTTCCTCATTGCTTTCTCCGATCCCTATAAATAAGGCTAAGAGAGAGCAGTTGCTTAAGTTTAGAGCACTTGAGAAAGAGGGAGAAGGATTTTAGTTTGAACTTTGGGAGAGCTTTCAACTTGCTTAAATAAGTTTTGTAAGTGTTTTTCCTGTTTTTCTTTTCTTTGGTTTGATGTTCATTTTCCTATTTATCATGTATTTTCTTATTTAACTTAAGTTTAGGCGATTTCATTTGTTTAAGTTATGAATTTTCAAAATTTTGGCATTTCATAGTTGCATCTTTTGGATGACTCATGACGATGAATGATGATTTTGTTTTTACATCTCGGCCATTATCTCATCATCATGACGCTTAAAACATAAAAAGCATATATACACATACACATTCCACACATCTAAACATTTTTTTTTGCAGCAAGCACAATCAACAAACACGAGTGTGACCTCCACATATGTCATCATTAAGTTAAGTCCACAGTCAAATCGAACTTGCGAAGCGCAAATCGGGGGCTCAAAATGTCGGATGTCCACGAAAATCAAAAGCGACCCGATCGATGAGCGAAACGTCGTGTTGAGAATGTCAAATATAAATATTATAAATTTAACGATTAACGATCGATCTGGCGAATTAATGTGTCGACATGATTGGGAAGGCTGACCTTGAATGTCAAATTGATTATCGTTAAAAAGCTATCAAATAAAGGCTAAGCGCTCAATGGATGAGTGCATTCCAAATATCGAATGATTCGGCGTCGAGGTTGAAATCGAGGCATCAATTTAAATCTTACGTCGAATCAAACCGAACACCATCAGAATGTCAAATTGTTGGGATATAAATATTGCATGACTTGATACATGGCGACGTCAGTTCATCGCCGCGCATATCGAGGTTAAGAGCGGCGCGTTAACCTTGTTCATCAGTAAATCGTTGACTTTGAAATGCTAAAATCTATCAAATAAGATAGTTCTCAGTTGGATGAGTGCATGAAAATCGAGCGAAAGAACGATGTGTATTTTGGGTCAAATCATTTATTTGGTATTTCGAGGAATGGCGCTCGAGAAACATCGAATTCGTTTAATATGAAATTATAAATTATATATATATATATATATATATATATATATATATATATATATATATATATATATATATATATTATCACATTTAAACTTTTTAATAAATTCAAATTTTATTAAAAAAATTTCAATTACCTTTTACGCAGCAACTGTTCTCTCATATTTTTCAGTTTTCTGAAAAAGAAATAAAAAATAAAAAAACTGAAAAGGAACCACTCCCCCCCCCCCCATTTTTATTTTCATTTCTCGCATTCATTCCTTCCTTCCACTTTCCCCTCATTTTGCATCCCACGTAACTCCTCCTCACATTCTCTCTCCCTCTCTCTCTCTCCATCTCTCCCGTCAAGGAAACAAAAAAATAGGTGAATTCCTTCTCCCTCTCGATTTCCGTCCTGCCGCCCGCGTTGTCCGGCTCAATTCGCGCGTCCCACGGCACAGTCCGCCGCTGCAGCCCGATCCGCTCCTCTTCACACGATTCCGAGAACCACCGCCGACCCGCCGCACCTGCCAGCCTGTGAAACCGCCGTCCCGCAAAGCATCCCATGGCGGCGTCCGTTTCCGATCCGCTGGTATGGCTATCCCGACTGCTCTGTTCTGCGCCGCGCCACCGCCTCCGCGCGACCTGCCGCCGCTCCGTGGCCTGTTCAACCCGTAGCTGCCACCACCGACTGCCATCCGTGCCCCGTCTCCCGTGGCCGTGACCTGCTGGTCCGATCCAGTCGACCGAACCCGCACGCCCACGATCCGCCATCATCCATCGTTCTGCTGCCGGCCTACTCTCCGACCGGCCTTTCTGCCGTTTCACCCTCAAAATCGCTCCTTCCACTGCCGTTCCATGAGCCAAACCCACACGCCGCACCTGCGAAGCCCGCTGCGCCCAGCCTACAGGCCTTTCCGGCCTACCCGCTACCTTTTGAAATCCGAAACACAATTCCCGTGGCTCGTGAAATCACACAGCCCGCAAGCAGCCAGCCCACTAGCCCGCTGTTTCAGCCCGTTCTGCGCAATCCAGCCCGCTGTCCCGCAGCCCACAACCTTTTACTCGTCCCGTTTTTGCTGCGCCGTCGGGGAACATCGTCGATGGGGTCTTCGATTTTCGTCGCACTGTCCGTTTCTGCAAATTGGGGAAGGTCGATAATTTCTTCGATTTTCGACGCGTCGCACCATTATGATTTTTGTTGCAAATCGGTAAGAACATCATTAGCGGTTCTTCTTTTTCTTCGCACCCTCACTTTAGCCATCCGTTTTTGCGCCAAATCGGAGAACATCGTCGGCGGCTTCCTTCAATTTTCATCACCACTTTAGCGTTTTTTTGCCGCAAATGGGAAGAACATCGTCAAGATTCTTCCTTGATTTTGCATCGCACCCCGCTTTAGCAACCGTTTTGCTCGTCACAAATTGGAAGACATCGTCAATGAATTCTTCTTCTGATTTTTTCGCACTTTACATCGTCGCCTAACCCGTTCCTTTGCCTAGCCTTTACTGCGGCAAAAATGCATCGAATATGTGGTGAATGTGAATATATATACTGTGTTTCTTTGCGGTTTGAAGACCTCGTTGTGCTTTCAGCGGTAGCGACGAAATGAAAAAAAGGATGATGTGCAAGAATCATTTCGGCGGCGTCAGTAAAGCCATGTTAATCCCCTAAATAAAATGCTACCAAAATTCTGTCTAATTTCTATACTTAGAAAAAAAAAAGGGGGAAGGAATATATATTGCATTATATGTTCTCTTTCAGGTTTAAATACCTCATCATGCTCAGCAGGGCGCGACGAGATGAAAATTGGTTGTGGTGTCACGTGGACACCACTCATAGAGGCGTCTGGAGTAAGCCAAAACACCCCGATCCCTGAGATGATGGAGGGCTGAATTAAATCTTTTAACTTAGAAAAAAGGGAGAGTGAAATGAGTTGACTTAAGAGCGCTAATTAGGAAAACTTGCACCTAATTTTAAACTAAAAAGCGGAAAAAAGAAAAAGGGGGGAGCCTTTAAAACAAATTTTGAAAAGAATAGAATATTCATTTAAAATCTAAGTGAAATTTGGGGGAGGCTAATATTAAACTCACAAACTCTAATTATAATCCCCTATGGCTTAAATTGAAGCGATAAAGTGAGTTCCCTTTTCTTGTAAATTTCAAAAATTAAGCAAGCTTTAATTGAATTGAGGGGACTAATGTCAAACTCATAATAAACTTGCAATAAACTCAAAATCTAAGGATAAATCCAAATTGAGTTTAATAACTCTTGTACGAATGTGGAGGTGATTACTATGCTAGTTGATAAGCATGAGTAGGGTTAAAGCAACAAACACTGAAATCGGTATAACTTATCAAAATTGAGCATAATCAAGTTGGGAAAATTACAAAAACTCAATAAATAAGCTAAGTGTCAGTAGTGTTTTAAACTATAATCTAAATCAAAATGCCTTCTTCGCCATCAGATCTATAACTCTTTGTACAAGCATACAAAAGGCGATACTAAATCAAAATTTACAGAAATTATAGGACTTCCTTTCATCAAAAATCAAGGAATTTAATCCTAATTATGATTTTCAAAATCAATTATTTCATTAATTGAAATTAGCTAATCTATAAATATTGCATGTGTTACATAGATTTCAAGTGCAAATTTTAATGTCAAAAGGTCAAAATTGGAATATATTAAATATTAATCTAAAAATCTAATAAGATATTTGATCAATTTAAAATGCCTTCTTCACATGACCGCAAACTCTTTGTACAAGGCATGTAAGGATACTAAATCCAATTTTACAAAACATCATAGGGCTTCCTTCAATCAAAAATTAAGGAACTTTATTCTAAACTATGATTTTCAAAATCAATGAAATCACTAATTATGTGAAATTATCTAAACTATAAACACCTGCATGTGCTCGGACATAGAGATTTCAAGTGCGAATTTTAATGTCAAAAAGTTAAATTAGAAAAAAAAAAATACAAAATCAATCTCATAATTCAAACATGAAATTACCCAAAATTACTATACACCTACATGGGCCCCTACACTATACTAAATGCTTAAATTCAAGTGTCGAGATAAGGTGTTGTTTCTCGCTTAGTCTTAAGACTCCCGTTAACAAAACTAAAAAAACCTATAATAAGAGTTTTAAATCGAAATATCTATGAAATTGATTCTCAGTGACGAAGATATAATCCTCTTAAAAAAGTTGACAAGATCTAAATCTCTTAAACACATTCAAATTAATTAATTTTTTTTTATCAAATTAAGTAAAAATCTGAAATCAATCTTATAACTCAGAAATAAAAACTGTCAAAAGTCTTAAATACACCCGCATGTGCCTCGATACTATATTGAATGCTTAAATTCAAGTGTTTGAGGATGTTATGCGTTGTTTCTGCTTAGTCTTAGACCGTCCGTTAACAAAACCTAAAACCTATAATAAGAGTTTTAAATCGGAAATATCTAAAACTAATTCAATCATGATAGATCTAATCCTCTTAGCTAAACAGAGTGTGGTCTAAAGCTCTTAAACATATTCAAATTAATCGATCTTTCTAATCAAATTAACTCAATTAAATTAAATAGTAATCACTTAAATGAAATTTTATCATTAAAAGTTTAAATCAAAACTCAATCTATTCACCTTCACAACTATTGTGGGTGATAAATTAAAAAACTCTACCACAAAGGAGCAATGTTAAATCAAGTATTCTACTATGTTCACTCAATCAATCTCTTGCCAAGAAGCGTGACCGTGTCCTCACCGTGGTTTGGGCAATAAGCTCCACAGATAAAGCCACAACAAAAGTCCTCTGATCGGTCCACTCATTATATTACGATCACCATCAGTATGCTCTCCAATGGCTCTGCCCTTTGAGTTGTGAATCATAGGGTATACTTGATAGGGCAAACAACCCTCTGTCAACTAAGGTAGACTTAAACTTGTCTCCTTAGATAAACACCACCCCAGGTCTACAAGATTTCTGACATAACCCATGTGTCGGAGGATCCTTCATCAAGTCGACTACCTCTAACTAGGACAAGGATCACCGCCGGATGACGGAACCATGGGATCTAGATCGGGCACGTCATCATTCCCCCAACCATCCGATTTAAGCTATAATGATGAATTTCATATCTCAAATTCTAAAACTCTACATGTTGCTACTATACGCTACTCATTAAGTTTATCTAACTAGCTTTAATCTCTCTCACTTATGAGGGGTAATTAACTATAGGCTTCTGCCATAGAAACCCGAATTAGATCTAAAGTCCTCAACAAATGAGGATGAAATCTTTGGGTAATGTCTTATCTACTATTCCATCCGCCTTCTGAAAATTACACCGACACATTTTAAAACACTCTTTTCATAAAGATTGGTGGCAAATTTTCGTATAGCAGCTACTCCGGGGATAAGTTTTTCTTTCCATCTTCTACAAATAATTTTAAGCTATAGTAGTAAAATATGATATTTAGAATCAATTATCAATGAATTTAAATTTAAATCAATTATATTTTATGACTAATATGTTTGTTCAGTATATCGATGGATCTAAAACCTTTATTATGCAGCTTAGTCATAGAGCCAATATCCGCCTAATGTTGTAATCATTACTCGGGATGTTGGAGATCTTCGTAACACACCATCATGTAGCGGAGCCAAAGATCCATCGCTAATGTTGTAATCAATACTGGGGATGTTAGAGCTACTATTTAATTTGATAGTGTAGACTTTCCAGCCATCACCATTGCAAATAATCCTCCACCTTAATCATCTGCATATTGTACACACCAACCTGTGCATTAGAGGATGACAATTTGAATGGACACTACTGCTACTGAGGTTCCTCAAAAGAGAGCCTTTGTACTTAAAAGATTGATTTATTCTAAGGTGTCAATCATGAAGAGAACCTTCGCTGGGCAGAAAGTTTCAGTCATACTTGTGAATGTGACAACCCTATCAGTTGAACCTATCGCACTAAGAAGTTATGATATTGAAGCCTCCTCTTATGGAGGAAAATTGAGTAGAAGGCAAAGGAGAAGAAACACTAAACGAAGTTCAGATCCCAATCATAAGTCACAACAACGCATCCAAGTTAGTATTTCTACCCTACAATTTGAAATTTTGAGATGGGTGAAAAGGAATAGCTCTTACCGGTGATGTTAGATGCTTTTAGGCTCAACAAATTCAACCTTTCAATAAACAACATGAAACTCTATCTACCAACACATAGAGTTCTGAAAGTTGTTAAGGAAAAATATCTTATGAAAAACAGGTATCAAATGTCAATTATCAAAGAAGTCAAAAATGCTCCACTACAAAAGCTATAATCAGTGGCAGTAAGAGCTCAAGACCGTCCTAAGTAATTTCTACACGGTGAGCATCGGAGTGACACCGAACCACGTGTTGAACTGCTAAAAAGGTCCCAGAAAGAAAATAAATAGATGCCAAAGCCTTGAGAAGAAATTGTGATGCAGAAGCTTCTTCATATGGAAGCAAGTTAACCTAGAGATGGTGAGGAAAGAGAAATGCTGAACTGCATGCTCAACAGCTATTGTTCAAGTAAAATTGTACAGCCAGCTGTAGAACTAGAAATGAGTATTTTAATCCATAATAGGTTTTACAACCTAAATATGTGTAAAAATGGATAGCTCTACTAGTCAAATCAAATGCCTTCTGACCCAACATTAAGATATTCTCTAGTGAGAATTTGAAATATATGTAAGAGTGCATTGGGTCCTCAAAGTTGCTAAGAAGAGAAAAGGACTAAAAAAAATATATGAAGGTCCTATCATCAAGGGAGGCCGTTGCTCCTTCAAAGAGACCTCCTACAACCCTAATAAGATGTCTACTAATTCTCTCGCATAATCATCGATGTGACACTTGGACCACATGTCCTAGAATCCATCGTCAAAAGGTCCCAAATAAGTGAGCAAATTTGGAGGCCAAAATCTCAAGTGAAATTCTACAAATAGACAACATCATGACATCAGACTATACTCCCACAAAATCCACTCTTATGCCAAAGTATTTGGAGCTAGAGTCACTTGAAGTTGAACTACCTTCACTGAGTCATTCAACACAATCTCACTCAAGATGAGAATGTTCTATGGTGAGAATTTAATGGACTTGATGAGTCACCAAGCTCAATAAAATCTAGAAGTCTACAGCAAAGATGTCCAAAAGCTTCATCATTATATATTATCTCACAAGATTACCATCATCTCGAGGATCGATCGAAGTACTTGATGACCATAACGCTGGCAAGGTAAGATATTTCTACAATTTGATATCACATACATTCCGCAGAAAGCAGTGAAGGGACAAGTCTTAGCAGATTGTCTGGCTGCACATCCTATCCCTGTGGACTCTTCTCTTAATGACGATTTGCCCGACGAGCAAATTATGCTCATTCATGAAAGAGAAAAATCACAAATTTAGAAAATGTACTTCGATGGAGCCTCATCGATCAAACAAGTCCAATCTCTAAATTTTCCAAGAGCAAGAGCAGAATCATCATCTCTTCATAACAAAAGAGGGATAATGAGATCATATGGATTGACCGAGCCAAGAACTAATAATGATGAAGCATAAGCATAAGAGGTCGAAGAAGCTATTTTCAGTATTCGAACTTGTATATTTTGGTGATTCTCGCTTATTATAAATCAAGTACTTGACATCTATAGAATCAACAAGCTTGAGTTAGCTTTCTATCACTGTTCTCAAGCTTATGAAGCATACAAATATCATACTAACTCGAGTCTCTGATCCGAACAAGAAAGTTGATCGCGCAGCAAAATTAACTAAGAAATGACAAGTATGAATGGTGATTATATCATGATTGACATGTTTACCGATGAGTTCTAGAGCGATAAAGTATCAATCTGAGGGGTTACCAAATTTGACTCAACGGATGATACCTGTTGTTCCTCCTCATACTCCCCAAAACAAAAGAAGAAAGAGAAGTGCAAGTGAAGCTTTGTTATAGAAGAGTCGCGATTGAGGTAACCCTTCATTGACTACTTTAAAGAAGGAAAATTACCAAACGATAAATCACTAGCAGCTCAAATTGAAAAGAGAATGTTACGCTATGCTTTCGTTAACAACACTTTATATCATAAATCCTTTGAACAAATATGGATACGATGCCTAAATGTAGATGAAGCTAGCAAAGTGATGGTTGAAATTCATGAAGGACTTTGTGGTGCACATCAATCAGGTCCCAAGATGGCAAGAAGATGGGATGGATATTATTGGCCATCTATGGTGAGAGACTGTAATAATCATGCTAAGAAGTGTCATGAGTGTCAAGTACATGGAAATCTCATCCATCAATCTCTAAATCCATTACACCCAACAATAGCATCCTGACCATTCTAATATTGGGGTATATATGTAATTGGACCAATCGATCCACCATCATCGGTTTGACATCGCTTCATCCTAAGAATAATCGACTATTTCTCTGTTAAGCTTACCCATTTAAAGAAATTACCGACCGAAAGTGATCAACTTTTCATGCATAATGTAGTCTATAGATTTGGAGTGTTACGTCAATTTTGATAATGGTAGCTTTCAAAAGTGCAAAGATTTATAGATTCATCGATTGACAGAAAATTGATTGGCGATACTCTTCAATATATAATCCAAGAGCGAATGGTTTTACAAAGGCCTTCAACAAGATATTAGTTAAGTTGCTCAAGAAGATTCTTACTAAAAATAAGAGAGAATGACATACCAAGCTAGTAAAGGCTCTATGGGCGTATCGAACTACATACAAGACGCCGACTAAAGCCACTCCCTATTTATTGGTATTTGGAACTGAAGCAGTTCTTCCGCTTGAAGTTGAGTTGCCTTCACTTCGAGTAGCCATCCAGTACAATCTAACTGAAGATTAAAATGCTCGTCTGAGAATGGAGGAACTCGACGCACTTGATGAAGTTAGATTACAAGCTCATCAAAATCTAAGTCTATCATGGCAAAGATGTCAAGGCTTTGACCATACGGGCGGCCTCAACATTCCAAAAAAGGAGAATTAGTCCCGCCGAGAAGACAATTATTTCTAATCAAAAATTTGAGCTTAACTGGAAGGCCCTTTATCATTGAAAAGTGTATCAAGGAGGGGCATACCAACTCATCAACTTAAAGGGTGAAAGACCAATGCCGCCAATCAATGATCGTTACTGTATTATACATGACAAATGCATTCCCAAGGTACAATAAATCCTCCGCAAGACCGGGCATTTTTTTAGTATATTTATTTAGGTTGACATCGTTTCAGGAGATCCCTAAATAAACATACTGATGAACTTCGTGAAAATTTTCCTGTACACAGGGCATTTTAGATTTTTATATTAATAAAATCAATGGTTGTATGTTAAAATCCCTTTTAGAGTACATCAATTCAAATATGGATATATTTGTATATTTTCATCTTGAACGTTCTCCTAAATGTACATTAGAATTCCCGCAAAGATAGGGATATTTTTTTTTATATTAAGTTTATTTGAGTTGACATCGCCATAAGATGAGATCCTCAAATATATTCTTATCTGTTCGACATCGAGCTTTACAAAATCTAATATATCTATAATTATCATTATTAGTTGCATGTTCTTTAAACAAAAAAAGAACCTATTTCTATGCATGAAAAGATAACCTTGAATGTCAAGAAATTTATCTCCGATTTGCCAAATTTTGAGATCAAGTGAAGAACTCCCAAATTTCAATCAATTAAGTTGAGAAATCATCTCTACATCCTAAAGTCAGACACATAGTTCTAAAGGTTGACTCAAGCCCATAAATGGTCGAAGACGCCTCCTCACTTAATAAGCCGCAAGAAAAGGCTGCAGTGAAAGAGCCCTCATTCGTCAATCTAATGACAAAACCACCAACCCACAATAGCTTAAGTAGAAGACTCGAGTAGGTTCTGAAGGTCGAACTCAACAAGCCCAAATATGGTCGAAGTTGTTGACGCCTCCTCACTCAAGCGCAAGAAAAGAGCAGGAAAGAGCCCCATCACCCAATGATGATAGTTGTTTAATCTCAAACTGCATTCACTTAAGGATTACAAGCAACCAGATCCAAGAGATCTCTACTTTATCAATGATCAAGGCAAGCCGAGGAAACGCCAATTCGGCTACCTCAAATCAATCTTTATTACTCAAGGTGGTATTTCAATCTATTCTCAAACAATCTGATCAAGCTCAAAGCACAGATCAAAGCATATCTCCTCATCAAGTCCACAAAGTAAAGCACAAGACCGAGGAAGTAATTATAGTTCAAACAAAGCCGATCGAACTAAAGGAATTTCATGACTATTCCATAAAGCACTAGACTAATAACTCAACATTGACCTATATGTAAAGTCATTCAGATGTGTATCTTTCAATGAATGTCAAAGCAAGAAGTGGTTCTTGCTTACACTTCCCCGACAAGTAACATAAATCACCTTCATCAAGTCCAAGCTCAAAGCTGTGACGAATGAATTTCAAATCCAAGCACGATAAATTGATTCTCTAGAGTCCTTCATCAAAACAAGTCAATTCTTCCATCAAACCCAACCAAGCAAGCTAGGATTCAAGGAAACTCAAATCTATAAGAACATAAAAGAAAGAGGTCTTCGAAAGCCAATTAGATAGTAGATGGTGTAAGAACTCTTATCTATCCGACAAGTCGATTGATAAATCATCAAGCTCCATTTAAGATGTCCCAATAAGATACTAATGACAAATCTATCAAAGTTCGTAAGTTAAAACGCTAAAATGATCCAAGCTCTATGGTCACCAAATTGCAATGTGACTCGCACTCAATAATCACATTTATTGGGGAATTTTAACCTGCACATATGTGTCATACGCCAAGTCAAGTCCACAAGTCAAATTGATGGACTTCAAGCAATAATATAACGGCTCAAAAATGCACTATGTCTAAAATGATCAAATGACCTCCGATCGATGAACAAACTTCGCCACGTCGTAATGTCAAAATCGATCAATATAAATATTGAAAAATCTAATGATCAATCTATTCCGCCGAAGCTATGAATATGTCCAAGCATATTAGAGTCGAAAGCCGCGACATAATTCAAACGACTCTCACAAAATTGATCATAGCTTCAAAATATCAAAACTATTAAATGAGACTATCCACGCTTTGGATAAGTCTGCTAAATGTCGAATGATTCGGCGGTAAACGCGTAAATCGAGGTCAAATATATTGACGTCACCAAATCAATAAAATGACTCCATCGACAAACCGACTTTCATTGTTTAACATAAATTGGTCGATATAAATATTGCACGACTTAAACAATCAAGCGCCGAGTCATCAATACGCCTACACGTATATCGAGTAAGAGGCACCAACGCAAGTCAAGACTTTCAAAAATCACGCCATTTAAAACAAAATCTATCAAATAGACATACTTTGAAGTGGCGAAAACCAAGAGGTCGAAATGCACGCATTTTAAATCAACTTAAATACAACCAAACGGCCCAATCATAAACGATCACGCCTATCAATAACATAATTACCCTAAAATCGATATATATTGATAATATGTATTTATCGATGCAAAATTCACATTTAGACTCTTTAATAAATTCAAATTTTAATAAAAATTTTCCAAATTACCCCTCACGCAGTAACCGTTCTCCCTTATTTTCAGTTTTCATCCCACCACCGGTGTTGTTTGGCTCACTCCGCATCCAGCACGGTCCGCTGCAGCGGTCCTCTCCTTCTGCATTTCTGAACCACAGCCGACCCATCGCACCGGCCAGCCCATGAATCCGCGCATCCCGCAAAGCATCCCGCTGGCCCGTCCCAACTTGTGCTGTATTCTGCACCGCACCCCACTGCCTCCAGGTGACCTGCACTCGGCTGTTCAACCCATGCAGCTGCTGCCGACCTGCCATCCGCTGTGCCCCGTCTCCCGCGACCCGCTGGTCTGATCCCGCCAACCCGCGCTGACCCGCTGAACCCGCGCGTCCGCGATCCCGCCACCGGCCCGTGTCTGTCGTCCTGCCATCGGCCTGCTTTCTGGGCTGCCTTTCCGCCATTTCACCCGCAAAATCGCTCCTTCCGCTGTTGTTCCGCAGGCCAAACGCACGCGTCGCACTGGCGAAGCCTGCTGCGCCCAGCCTACAGCCCGTTCCAGCCTACCCGCTATCTTCCGAAATCCAAACCGCAATTCCCGCAGCCCATGAAATCACACAGCCCGCAAGCAGCCAGCCCACTAGCTCGAGCCCACTAGCCCGCTATTCGCCCATGAATCTGTCCCCGCAGCAACCTTTACTCATCCTTTTGCAGCCCAATCGGAAGAAACATCATCAAATTCTTCCGATTTTGGCCGATCCTCGCTTAGTTTTCGTTCATTAAATCGGGAGAATCTCGTAGCGAATCCTTCCTTCGATATCGCACTCTTATCTGCTTCATCAGACCGCAGAGAAGAACATCGTCAACAATACAAATTCTTCCTTTTAATTTCGTCGTACCTCTCGCTCCCGCTTTATGCATCAAATCGGGAAGAACCAAGAGTGAATTCTTTCTTCGATTTTGTCGCACTTCACTTTAGCCATCGTTAGATCAGAATCGGGAATATCATCGCGAATTCTTCCTTCGATTTTCGATATCGCTTTAAGAAATTTCATTTCGCCCGCAATTGAAGAACATTGTCAATTAATTCTTCATTTGATTTTCGCGGACTCTTACTTAGATTCTCAATCAGATACCTAACCCCGCCTTTTTTCTCACAAAAACGCCGAACTGGGATCTATGATATACATTGTGTTTCAGATGTTCAAGACCTATCAGGCATCAATAGATGAAAATAGTGCGTAAGACACCGCTACGCCAACAGTCCGAGCTTATTACTTGGGATCGCTACTAAAAATCACAAATTTTGTCTAATTTCTTAACTTAGAAAAAAAAGGAGGAGGCATATATATTGCATTGTATGTCCTCTTCTAAAGATATCGTTGCTCAAAGGAATGATGATGAAAACCGCGGTCAAAAGACACTCTACAGAAAATATAGCTAAAACACTCAATGTACCTTATGGGAATGACGTCGAGATCAAATCATCAAATCTTTGACTTAAAAAAAAAAATAAATGACTTAAGATTTAAATCGGAAACTTGCTTAATTTTAAACTAAAAAAAAAAAAGAAAAGGAGCCTTTAAAGTAAATTTTGGAAAGAATATATTTATTTAAAATCTAAGTGAAATTTGGGGAGGCTAATATTAAACTCACAAACTTTGGGAGAGCTAATATTAAACTCACAAACTCTAATTGTAATCTTCTATGACTTAAATTAAAGCTAAAGTGAGTTCCTTTTGTAAATTTCTCAAAATTAAGCAAGCTTTAATTGAATGAGGGCTAATGCCAAACTAATAACAAACTCAATAAACTCAAAATCTAAAGATAAATTTAAATTGAGTTTAATAACTCTTGTAATGAATGTAAAATTATGCTATTTGATGTAAGTAAAGCAACAAACATTGAAATCGACATAACTTATCAAAATTGATGTAAATTGAGTATAATCAGAGAATTGCAAAACTCAATAAATAAGCTAAGTGCCAAGAGTATTTTAAACTACAATCTAAATTAAAATGCTTTCTCCACCGATCAGAACTTTGTACATCATTTAAACGATACTAAATCAAAATCTAAAATAGGGCTTCCTTTAAAAAATCAAAGAATTTTATCCTAATTATGATTTTCAAAATCAACGATTTCATTAATTAAAATTTCGTAATACATGTGCTCACATGAGATTTCAAGTAAATTTTAATGTTCAAGGTGCAAATTGGAATATATTAAATATTAATCTAAAATTTAATAAGATATTAGATCAATTTACAATGCCTTTCTCACCGATGTAACTCTTGTACAAGGCAACAGAGCGCTAAATCCAATTCTACAAAAAAATCATGTCTTCCTTCAATCAAAAATTAAGGAACTTCATTCTAAACTATGATTTTCAAAATCAATGAAATCACTAATTAAGTGAAATTATCTAAGCTATAAGAACATGCATGCTCAACATAGATTTCAATAATGTTAATGTCAAAAATTTTGCAGTTAAATTGGAATAAAAAATAAAAATACAAAATCAATCTCATAATTCAAACATAAAATTACCTAAAATTACTATACACCTGCATGGGCCCCGACACTATGCTAAATGCTTAAATTCAAGTGTCTGAGGGTACTGCATAGGTTGTTTCCCGGTTTAGTCTTAGGACTTGGTCCGGGTTAACAAAATCAAAAAACTTATAACAAGAGTTTTAAATCAGTGAAATATCTGAGAAACTGATTCTGTCAGGTGATAGTAAATCTAATCTTCTATTAGCAGCTAAACAGAGTTAGCAGGATCTAAAGCTCTTAATACATTCAAATTAATCACTTTTTTTTATCAAATTAAGTAAAAATCTGAAATCAATCTCATAACTCAGAAATAAAAACTGTCGAAAGTCTTAAATACGGTGCATGTGCCCCGACACTATGTTGAATGCTTAAATTTAAGTGTTTGAGGATGTTACGCGGGTTGCTTTCCGGTTTAGTCTTAGGACTTGGTCCGAGTTAACAAAACCTAAAAACCTATAATAAGAGTTTTAAATCGTTGAAATATCTAAACTAATTGCGAGGTGATCAGACTAATATTCTGTTAGTAGCAAAATAAAGTCGACATGGTCTAAAGCTCTTAAACATATTCAAATTAATCAATATTTCTAATCAAATTAACTCAAATTAAATAATAATCTGTAACCTCTTAAATGAAATTTTATCATTAAAAGCTTAAATAAAAAACTCAATCTATTCACCTTCCAGAATCGCTTTGTCAGGTGACAAATTAAGAAAACTCTAGCTCACAAAGGAGCCAATGTCAAATCAAGTATTCTGCTATGTTCACTCTCAATCAATCTCTTTCTAGTAAGGACGTGTCCCGTGTCCGATCTGGTAACAGCTCCAAGTGATAGTCACCACCGTAGTCCTCCGACGGTGGTTTAGCTAGTTCCATTATATTATGATCACGATCAATGCAAATGCTCCCAATGGCTCGCCTTTGAGTTGTGAATCATGTGGTATACTTGATAGGCAAACAACCTCTATCAAGTAGACTTAAACTTGTCTCCTACATAAACACCACCCCGTCTACAAGATTTTTTTGACCACATAACCTGTGTCGATGAGGATTCTTCTCACGTCATGACACCTCCTCACTAAGTAAACTAACCATGACTACTGATGATGGAACCATGAGATCTAGATCGCACGCCATCATTCCCCAACCATCCGCTTAAGCTATAATGATGAATTTCATATCTCAAATTCTAAAACTCTACACGATCTATACATGTTTATCTAATGACTAAATTTAATCGAAAGTTCTCTCTCACTTATTGAGAGGGTAATTAATTATACATCATAGAAACGAACCAGATCTAAAGTCCTCAACAACAAATGAGGATGAAATATTTGGTAATGTCTTATCTACTATTTATGCTCCACACCAACACATTTTAAAATACTCTTTTCATCGAAGAGGTCAGTGATAATTTTTTGGAGCCCACAACGAGTAAAGTGGAAGGAATAATGGAAATGCCAGAAACCTAGAGAAGAACTCCGCCTGATGATAGTGTTCCTCTTCGGCTGCGGGAAAAGGAAAGATCAAGGGTAATTCAAGGACTATGTTTCGATGAGGAAGCGAAGAGGTATACCGAGGAACCCTGATAACGGAGTTGCCTCGCCTACCCTCTCAGAAAAAGGGGAGTCAAGGATGAATTTAACAAAGGAAAATGAGGGAAGGAGGGAGATGCAAAAAAATGAGGGAGAGAGGATCCAAGGAAAGAGGAGAGAGGAAGTTTAGGGAAATGAGGGAAGGAGGGAGTTCAGCCAAGGAAAATGAGGGAAGGAGAGAGTTTGGCCAAGGAAAAATGAGGGCAGGAGAGAGTTCTGCCAAGGGAAAATGAGGGAGAGAGGGAGGAGGCGGATCTGAGGGAGGAACAAGAGAGAGCAAGATTCAGGGAGGAACAACCAAGGGGAGAGCCGAGCATCTGCTTGTCTTAGGGAGATTGAACTTATGGAGGACTCATGTGTGCATGAAAAGGGAGATCAAACAGTGGAACGGATCGGGTTATGAATAAGAATTTAGGTTAGTTGGATTATTAGTAAAAATAAGCTCTTTAATTAATATTTTAAGCGTTCAATCAAATTTAATATGAATTTTACATCGAAATCATTATATGGTGAATATATATGTCAATCCTAAGTTATTCTAATATTTTGGACACAACGACATAGCCTATTTTACGATCAGAGGTCATTTAGTTTAAGTTGACATCAAATCGGGTAGATTTTAACTTAAAATGCTCTCCCTCAATTCTTCACACTTGTCCAAATTGAGTGCAAATAATCTCATTTGATAGATTTCGATGTTTCGAAGCTAACAACGTAATCAATTTTATGAACGGATGTCGTTGAATATGTGCCTCCCACTTTAATATGCGTCGACGTATAGATAGTAATGCTTGATCGGTTGATTGCTATATTATGTAATATTTATATTCTGACCAATTTTGATGTTCTAAACACGATGATGAAAATTTCTTGGATTCATGGTAACCCACCGTGGGATAGAGGCCAACCCCGAGAAAATCAAAGCTCTCAAAGATATGACTCCTCAAGAATATCAAAGAAGTTCAACGCGTTTGAATGGAATTCGTTATCCGCTTCTAGCCCGTTTTGGGGATAAATACTTCATTCTTTAAAATATTAAAGGGAGCTAAAAATAATAATTTTCAATGGGATGAATGTCGGTCACGCTTTTGAGCTAAGGGTATTTAGCATCTCCACCCTACTATCAAGCCTATTCAAGGAGAGATGTTATACTTATATCTCAGTCTCTTCACGTGATAAGCTTCGGTTTAGTGCGAAAAAGTGGGATATAATGACCAATTTATTATGTCGACAAAATTCTCTAATATGAAAGTCGTTATCCTTAGATAAGGTGGCTCAGTTTTCTCGGTGTGAAAATTACATCCATACCAAGCTCACACTATCGGCGTTTACACTCATTTACCATTAAGGGCCATCCTGAAACCGAAGCATCGGGAGGTTAATCAGTGGTAGTATAATTGGGAGAGTTTGATATAAATTTTCTACCTGCCTACAATAAAGTCTCGTACACAGACTTTATAGTGGAATACACCAACTCGGAGGAGCTATCTACATGCCTTTTGTCTCCTCAATGGACCCTATGTTGATGGAGCTTAGAAATCTGGTGCGGGAATCTTACTTATTTCCCCAGTGAGAATATCTTAGAGTATGGACTTATAAAATTTCCTGCTAATAATATGGTGAATATGAGGCTCTCAGCGGGGTTGAGACTTGCCATTGATTTGAAGCTCAAGACTTAGTGATCCACTGACTCTCAACTTGTCGCCTCCCAAGTTGAGGGAAACTCATAATCTCAGTGGCACAATACCTCCACTTGGTGAAGTCTCTTCTTGCCCATTTCAAGACACATCAAATCATTCACATCTGAGAGAAGAATACTGGTATCTCAGCTTGCTACATTTTCTTGGGGATCTATTTAAGAGAAGGCATGTTGAAGAAAAAAATATTTTCTTAGTATCCAAGGGTCATGGGTAATTCAAGCAATTAATGAGATAAAGGAACATTCTGGATGGACCCCATCTCTTTTCTACAAGAAGGAACCCTTCACGAAGACCCAACTGCAACTCATCTCAGACAAGCTTCAAACTTTACTTATCTGGTTAACTATACAAACAAGCTTTCTAGACTACCTCAAATGCCTCACACCTTGGGAGGATTATGCATTAGAGAGGTTCACTCAGGATATGTGGAGAACACCTAGGAGGAAGATAGCCCTTAAAATTATAAGGCAAGGGTTTATTGGCCTCTGATGAAACAAGGCCTTGAGTTCAAAAAATATGCAAGTTGTCGGGTTGCTCTAACCTCCCTCACATGTGCATATGAGCTCTCATCCATTCAAAGCGGTGGCATTTTGCTCGTGGATTGATATCATGGGACCTTTTCTAATAGCATAAGAGCGAAAGTTTATCATTTTTATCGTACTTCACTAAATGGGTGGAAGCCGAACCACTCACTAAAATCATGGAGGTAAATGCTAAATAATTTATTTGGAAAAATATAGTATATTGATTTGGTCTTCCTGCAAAGATCATCCCTGACAACGGAACCTAATTCTTGGAAAAGTCTTTACGTCCTTTTGCAAAGATCTTCACATTCACGCATCTGGTAGCACATCCTCAAACTAGCAGGTGAAGCTACCAGCCTCAAAGGACTAAAACACATCTTGAGAAGGAGGCAATGGGTTGATGAGCTTTCTAATGTTCTTTGGGCTTACATCATCCATGGTGAGACACCATATAACTTCTGTTTCGACACAGAAGCTATTATACCAGTAGATATTGGGGTTCAAAGTACAAGAGTTCAATTATTCGATCATGACAGTAATGAAGAAAAACTCCGACAACACTTGGACCTACTCCCTTCGTGACATGACCTACTTGGGCTATCACCAAAGGGTAGCTTGTCACTTCAATAGAGTAAAATCTCATCCCATATCGGTGACTTGGTCTAATCTCGAAGTTGGGCAAAGGCCCTCAAATAAACTCTCACCTCTTTGGGATGACCATGTGGTTATAGCTATGGTGAAGCAGAACTCAAGGATCAGAGGAAAAACTTTACCTCGAACTTGGAACACGAGAATCTCAAAATATTATCGTAATTCTTGCATAATTATTGCAACTTTTATTTTATCGTTTTGTCATTTCCTCTTCATGTAGGCCCACTTAGTGGGGTAAAGACTTTGTTGTTGTCATTTCTTCTTGAAACTCATATCCGTGTTAAAATCATCTTATGATTGTATCAGAACTTATCAGTAATGAATTTATAGCTTTTTTCTTACAAGCTTATTTCTTCTTCATTTAATCCTCCCACTTGAAATATACAACTCACGTTGTATCTCAATGAGGGCATAATCAATCTTAAGGGGACTTGATTGGACCTCTTCCATACGGTAAGAAGTAAGTAACACTTTGGATGATACCAGGATAGGTCAAAGGTCCTTGGTGGACATCCGACCTCTTCCATAGGTTAACGTCATCAAGTAACACTTTGGTCGATACCTAGGATAGGTCAAAAGGTCCTTGGTGGACATCCGCGACCTCTTCCATACAGTTAACGTCATCAAGACACTTTGACAAACAACCTTGGGTCAAAATTCTCGGTGATTCAATTCAACCTCATTCATATAGGTTAGCATCGTCGAATAATATTCTGACTAATTACCCCAGATAGGTAAAAATAAAACAAGAGCGTATCATCTAAAAAATAAAAAATAAAAAAAAATAAAAAAAATTTCATTAACAGCATTAATATGATGATATAAGAAAGAATCAAGATTCTGATACACACTAATAACAATACATAGAAAAAAATGCATCCTCAAGTGACGCTACATCATATCAGTTGGTGATATCAACGTCCTCCTCACCACTATGAGATGCTCCCTTGAACTCACTCTCAACTCCTTCATCTCATCACGGCGAAGAGTCTTGATACTTTGGGAGATAGATCCTCAATACTAGCTCGATCTTTGCGGTGCACTGATTCCTTTTAGGAACCCTGGATGAAGCCTCCTCTAAACATTGGTGCTCCAAATCCTTCACTTCAACATCAAGAATATTATTACGAGCTTCCGACATGGTCTTGATTATCGCGATAAGCCAAGAGTTCTTAAAGTCTTCCATTGCCTTCAAGGAGATTTCATTTTTTGCTTCTGACATTATATGCTCCTTCTTAGAAAGACGATCTTGTAATACTTTCTCCAGTTGAGCTCTCTTCTCAAGTGTCTTGAGTCTTTTTTCTTTCTGGCGAGTCTCTGTCCTCACCTCAATTAGCTCATTACGAGTGCGCTCCACCTCCTAACACTGGAGAGAAAGAGAAGTCTACATGTTTGCTAGCTCAGTTCTACACCCAATTAGCTGATCCTCCAAAGTCACCACTTCTTTGGCCTTAACACTCATCTTTCTCTACTACTCAGATATTTTACCTTCACAAATTCAGATTCCACTCATCTAAAGAGACACCCAAATGAGCCATTAGCTAATGTTTGAGTTACCTATAAAGAAAAAACCATCACAAATATTACAGAAAAGAAGGAGGAAAAGAAGAAAAGAAGAAGGAAGACAACGCAATTCATCTGCTCGTTGGCCGTGCATATGTGATTTAACACCTCTTGAGAATGTCGAGAAATAAACTCCCCCATGAGTTGAAACTAAACTCTCATATGCCAAGTAGGCACATCTTCTTCAGATATCTAACGTAGTCACTTGACATGTCTTCTTTTTCTTTAGGAAGAAATATTGCCACCACCGATTTAGTGGGGCTTCTTGAAAGAACCCTATGAATATGAGGAGACCTTTCATCACCTTTACTTGACCTCTTTAATGGAAAGAATGAGATCTCACGATGGAAAGGCCAACCTTGAACATTCTATCTTCAACTATATATTTGCTAATATGGCAACTCATGTAAGCTTTCTACATCATGAACATTAAGAGTTGTCAAGATCTCATCTCAAGAATGGATGGAAGGTCATTCAATCTTCCATCTCTCGAAGGCCCCTCATTTTCACAAAGAATCCATTAGACCAATTTTAGAGGGATCCGTGCAAAATTCTATCCAATTCTTTATAGTCAGATAAGAAACACGTCCACGAGTATCACATGTGAATCTACACATTAAGTATTTGATGTTCAAAGTAACACCACGCTCTCTAAGAAGATAGTCAAAACCAACGAGACTAAAGCTCGAAATGAAAATTGTGACAAAGCATCACATATTTTGAAGATCTCAATAACTCGGGCCAAAGGGAATCGCGGTCACGAAGAATCATCTCGAAATAAAACCGGTGGAGGTGAACGAGCTCGATCAGACTTTTTAGCAACAATGGCCACTAACTCATTAGGGAAGTAAAATTTTCTGCGAAATACCATTAAACTATCTGATGTGATAGTGGATGATATATCGTCTGTAGCCATCATGTTATGGTTTTCTTCTGGTCATCACCCTGTGAAAATACATGATAAATAAAGAGGAAGAAATGACAAAAATTTGAAAATTTTGTGAATCACCTGATACCCAGTATCCTTTTGACTCTTCCTTTTAATATATACTCATTCCATAACAGAGGAGGCAACAAAAGAGAGAGAGAAGAGAAAGAGAAAATCCTCCCAAGCTGATAATCTGATCACTGACGTTGTCACTAGCGGGTCATGGCCGTCGGTCGCCACATCTGCCATGTCACCTCTGGGTCTCATCTGACCCCACTCTCGGCATTTGTTCGTTGTTCCATCATCCTCTAGAATTGTTATCACACCGAGCGTACTACATAGTGGTTGTTTCTTTCACCATATACAATTTTGTAATCCTTATCGGAAGATTTTGTACTCAACAGATATGGTGGAAGCTTTCTGAGAAAGTCTTTCTCTTTTTTGAGATTTTCGTGAAAATTTCGAGTTTTCTTGTTCACTCTTTAAATACGTGTGTGTGCGATTTATAAACAGCGTAAACTTCTTTCTAAGAATTGATTTTAGCGCGGTAATTATCATTCTCGCGTATCTCTCCGACATAACATTTTATTTAACATTTAGGAGTTGTTTCTGATCAATTTTATTTTATGCTGTTTTAAAATATATTTGTTTAATATAATTTTAATTATTTTTATTTTTATTTTAAAATAAATATTATTATTTTAATTTTCATAATAACTTTTAAGTATTGTAAGTAATTTTAAAAATAATCATTATCATGAAATATATTTTACTTTTTAAAATAAAATATTAATAAAATAAAATAAATAAATAATTGATTTCAAACGGCTTCTTAATTTTTATGCGCGTGTTTAATAATAAAAAAGAAAAAATAATTGAAACTCAAGAGCGAGTTAGTTCATGAAGAGCAAAGCTATCTTATCACGGCTTTGAGCCATGAAAGTGACAATATATTGTGAGGTGGCCCTAAATGATTGGCCATAATTAATTTATTTATTTGATCAATTTTAATAAATATAAAATATTTAAGGAGGGCATTATTGTGCATCACATTTTTTTAATATTAAATAATTATGTACTTTTTTATTGTAGGTTGCTTACTAAAATTGTCATATGTATATATAATTTTTAGTCTTTTATTTATGATTAAATGTCTTATTTGATTATCATTATCGAGCTTCAAACATTTCAGCTTGTTTGTCATTATCAAGCTCGAGCTCTATTCGAGTTTGTTAGTAAGCTCGGCTCAAATTGGATTATCGAGCATGTTAATGAATAACTTGTTTAATAAAATGAATAAATTTTAATCAAGCTTATTTAGGACTAGCTTGTTGAGAAAGATACACATTTGTATCATTTAAAATTATTAAGTCAAGAGAACTTAGAATTTATAGTCAAGAGATCTTTAGTTTAAAACTTTTCCATATATTGTTTGTATGAATTTGTCATTAAATTGACTCAAATATCTCAAAAATAAAACTTATTAAGCCTAAAATTATATAATAATAAATAATAATGTTCAGAAATAAGTCATAATTATGGCGTAATTAAGTCATAATCAATCTCCTTAAAAAGTTTATTCATGATCTTTAAATAAAATTATTGATGATGAACATAAATGAATCCAACGATAAATTGTTTAAAATTATTCATTCAGCAATCGAGTATTTATAAAAATATTCAATTCTTGATTAGTTAATCAAAACGATGAATAAGTTTTAATCAAGTCGAGCCACCGATCATTTATAGAATGCTTGATTCATTTATAACCCTAATGAAGTTCAAAAAAAGAGGATGAAATGGACTTCTCGTTGAATCGGCTAAAAAGGAAGTAGTCTTTATCTACCATATTTTTCATATGAGTGAAAAGTAACAGGTGGAGGCGTTAAGGGTTTTATTATTACAAATTAACTATTATTAGCAGTGGTCGTCGTCGTATAGGATTCAGCCAAGTGTACGCTTCTAATACGCATGCTCTAATTAGCATGTGCCTAACAGATACCGCACATGTTTTGGCTTAAAGTGGCCACCGTTCTCCTTTTTTTTTTATATATATTTTTTAATGTAATCTTGCCTACTTTTTAGGTAATAAATTGAGAATATATCTCACAAACAATCATTTTGATAATAAGAATTGAATAGTATCAAAAGATTTTGACTATATTATATTTATAATATATAATATTTAATATTTATATTTGATATAGCATTAATTTAATATTTATAGAGAAATTTAACTATAAATGCCTTATAGAAAAAGAATTTTTGAAATTTTTTGAATATATATAATTATTTGAAATATATATATCTTAAAGTTTATCTTTGATGAAAATTTTTTGAATATTCTTATATAATCATCATAGGAAGAGTGAAGTCTCTCCATTTCAATATTTTGACCTCATCTTAATTATGTCAAAATATTTAAGATCTGTTTGGGATAGCTTCAGCAAATCAAAAAATTAATGATAGAAGTGCTATAGAAGAATCTGTTATTTAAAAAACTACGGTGAGACTTATAAATTTAATTTAACTTTTTTAAAAAAAATCAAATCGTAGTTTTCTGACTGTCATCGCAAGGAGCTATGTTAGATTGAAAAATGTGGTATTCTTACAGTAGATTTTTCAAAATGCAAGCGAAACGCAGTGTCCTAAACGGTATTGCGGTGCAGTGCCTCCGCTCCAAATACGCCCTTTATCACGTGAAATAAAATCCACATTGAACTAATGGAAGGTATTACATTGAAACTCTAAGGACTACATGAGCAATCAAGTTGGAGGATCATAATCCATCAATTCGATTTTATTTATGAAAAACTTCTCCATCTTATGTTCTCAAAGGAGAGATGAGTGAAATCCCTGGGACTCAAAGAGTTGACATTATGGTGATCAAATCAATATAGATCAATCTATATATTTTTATATTTGTACTATTTATTTATCTTAGTTATTTACTTCTTGTAATTGTTTATTTATTCTACTTAAACTCTAAAATATTAATTATTTATGGTAATTTACTCACTACAAGAATAAAAGGGAAAACTAAAATCAATTCTTGTTAAGCTATTTTTGAAAAATATTTTATACTTATTAAATCATATTGAAAA
Source organism: Cymbidium sinense (assembly GCA_021442155.1). Classification (NCBI taxonomy): domain Eukaryota; kingdom Viridiplantae; phylum Streptophyta; class Magnoliopsida; order Asparagales; family Orchidaceae; genus Cymbidium; species Cymbidium sinense. The sequence continues at coordinate 124,357,456 of CM038215.1, forward strand.
CAAGATTATGAGTCAAATTTCAAATAATTTAAATCGTCTGACTTATTTATTAATAGCACATTTATATATGTTTTAGTATTGTTCAAATTTCTCGCGCTTGCTTGTATTGAAATAGAAAGAGAAAAAATGATGATTGTTTAATTTATTTGGTGCATATAACTATTGTCCTTAAAAAATAATATTTTCTTCAACCTAAAATTAAAATAAAAAAAGCTTTTTATATAAGAAAATTTTAAAATATACAAACCATTCCCTACCCTCACCATTCTCTTCGCTATATGATAACATTTTGTTGCAAGAGGTAAACTTCCCAACAAGTTAGTTTTATTTAGTAAAAACTAATACTATATGTAATATTTTATTGTTGCCTCCAAAATTTTGTGTGCACCTCATTATTGTAAGAAAAATACATAGATCAAACATTGGGATGGTAAAAATAGTGATAAAACTATGCTATTTTTATTATGAAATATTCTCCTGCAAAAAGTATAATGGCTAATGATAAGGTAAATAGCTTCAAGAACTTTTAATCTTTACATTTATTTTATTCTCAAGAATTTATATATAAATTAGAGCACCTCATCACAATTCATAGTCAAGAGAGATTACATGTCAATGTATTGTCGAGAATAATCTAGAAAGTAAGAGTAAATTTAGCAAACAAAATTAAAAGAGCATGAAAAACACTAGAATTTATCAGGAAAACTCGAAAGTGAGAAAAATTATAGAACCACATCACACTAAAAAATCCATTCTGCAAAAAATTAAGAAAAAATGTACAAATCTCTCTTCACTCAAGTCTCTTTAGCTGTCTTCACACCTCACTCAGTCTATGACACATTTACTTCACATAAATTCTTTGCATAATGAAGAAAACTATCATTAAAACTGCTTAAAAATAAACTCTGCTTCTTCTAGCACTGCAGCGCTGCCAAAGCAGCTCTTAGGCACTGGCTCCTCTATCAGTTTGTCTCAGTTACATGTGTTCTATTGTCACGGCGTTGCATTATAGTGTCAATGCGTTGACTTCTCTATCTTCTTGATAAAATCTCTCGAATTATAGCATCAAAGTGCTAACCTTCAAAGTCGAGGTGCTAGTGTCTCTCTCTCATCATTGCAAATGCACCATCTAAGCACAACACATTAAAAAAAAAATTCGGGGACTTCACCCTCGAACACTCAAGCAGGGGCTATGTTGAGTCAACATTACTTCCCCAATTGATCAACATAACTAACTCCACAAAATAATAAATATATGAGTTTAAGGTGTTCTCATATAAACCAAAAGCTATTTAGGTATGCATTATTAAAGTCATCTCTACCTGCAACTCCCACGAAGAAAAAAAAAGGTTGGTAAATCAACTCTTGAAAAAAGTATAATCGATTTGATTCAATTGATTCAAAGACAAAATATTCTTAAAATCATATAATTTTTATCATATTGAATTTATATTGTCAAAATACATAAAAAAATTATAAATTAGATGACTTATAGAAATATTCATAATTGTCTAAATTACTTTTTTTATTAATTTTGTGAATTATATCATTACTTTTTCCAATCTTTTATGATAAAATTAAAAACTAAATTATACTAAAAATAAGTCCAAAATATGATAAAATTATAATCAAAACTATATGAAAAAAAAATCAAAATCAAATTTAAAACATATTTCCTTCTATATATATAATCCTCATTAAATTAATTCCCTGCAATACATTAATTAGACTTCTAGAGTACAAGATTTCAATTCTTACAATAAAGAAGAGGGCACTAATTGACAAAAGACGCGTGTCAACAGCAGTCAACACATCGATCATTTTTTTTAATTCTTTGGGTGTGGTTTTAATATGTGAAACCAAAAGAACTTTTGAGAAAAAAAAAAAGGAAAATTTTAAAATAAGCACATTATTAACTTTAATTAGTAATTTAGATATCAAAATTTTTTTTTTTTATGAAAATAAATCAAGTCATCCATCTGACGACAGTAGCGATTTTTTTTTTTCTCTTTTTTTTTAGGGTAGAGAGAGAGAGAGAGGATTTTATTAATTTTTTAATTAATATAATTATTTAAAATATTTAAAATATATAATTTAAAATATTTTTTATAAAATATTTAATAACTAAATATTTATATATTTAGTTATTAATTTATATATTTATATATATAATTAAATATATAATTTAAAAATATTTTTAATTATATATAAATTTAGAAATTTATTTAATAATTTTTTTATTAATTAATATAATTATTTAAAATATATAATTTTTATTAATTTTTGTAAATATATAATTTAAAAATATTTAAAATATATAAATAAATAATTTTAAATAAATAAATAAATAAAGAAATATATTATATAAATATTTTATAAATTATATAAATAAAAGTAATATATATATATATATATATATAAATTTATTTAGTTATTTATATATTTAAATTATAAAATATTTTTAAGTTATATAAATAATTTAAAAATATTTAAAATATATAAATAAATAATTAGTTATATTATATATATATATATATATATATATATATATATATATATATATATATTTATTTAATTAGTTATTTATTTATTTAAAAATATTTATTTATTTAAAATATATAATTAGTTAAATAAATAAATTTTAAATTATATAAATATTTAGTTATTTATATATTTATAAAATATTTAGTTATTTTATATATATTTATTTATTATATAAAGCCAATAAATTATATAAATAAATATATAAATAACTAAATATATGAATAACTAAATAGTTTATATATAATTACTTTATTTATATAATTTATATAATTTATTTATTTCTTTATTTATTTATTAAAAATTATTTATTTATATATTTTAAATATTTTTAAATTATATATTAACAAAAATTAATAAAAATTATATATTTCAAAAAATTATATTAATTAATAAAAAATTATTAAATAAATTTCTAAATTTATATATATAATTAAAAATATTTTTAAATTATGTATTTAATTATATATATATATATAAATAAATAAATTAATAACTAAATTTATAAATATTTAATTATTAAATATTTTATAAAAAATATTTTTAAATTATATATTTTAAATATTTTAAATAATTATATTAATTAAAAAATTAATAAAATCTCTCTCTCTCTCTCTCCCCCTACCGAAATGAAAAAAGAAAGAAAAAAAAAAATCGGCGCAAGTCGTTATTTCCATAAAAAAAAAATTTGATGCCTAAATTGCTAATTAAAATTAATAATATGCTTATTTTAAAAATTTCCTCAAAAAAAATTAACATACGATATTATGATTAAATTTTATAAATTACTAAATTAAAATCAAATTAAATATAATATATTTTACATTTATTATAAATAGAAATCCTTCCTAATTAAAAGTTAGTCAAAGTAATCTAACCTAATATTATATATATATATATATATATATATATATATATATATATATATATATATATATATATATATATATATATATATATATATATATTAGATTTTTTTTGCTCAGTCCAATCAGCCATCACCTTCCTGAATCCCACAACCATCTCCGACCGCCCCACTACTACAGCATAAGGAATTTTTTATACAACTTTAAAAAATTGGACAGCACTGATAGCTAAATTAATGTTTTATTTATTATTATTCATTATTAATAAATATTGATATTTCAAATCGGTCAATATAATATTATAAATTTTAATAAATATATTAATTTTATTAATAATATTAATCAATATTTTTTAGAAAATTTTGTGATGATAAAATTGTTTTAAGAATCAGAGCTATTAGAGTGTGATGATTATTAAAAAATTATTTTTTGAATTTTTTAAAAAAAAATTATTTATAACATCAGCAATAATTTTTTTTAAAAATTGAATTCTTCATAGCAGATTTATAATAAATTTTTAAAAAAATTACAGCTGCTCTAAACATATCTTATATCTACTATGATGAAATTTTGTAAGAACATCTTTATTAAAAAAATATTTTGTAAATTTTTTTATGATCATAATTTATATCGCTCAAATAAAAACAAATCTCAAGTTAAAATGTAGTTGCCATTATCTTAATTGTAAAATGTATTTTGGCATCTAAACGAATGAATCCATAGTTATTTTTTTTTAATTTTTAAAGCAAACAACCAGCTGCTTTGTATTACTGGCATGATTATTACATCGCACATTTATCACTCGAGCTGCTGATAATCAATTTTTTTTATATTAAGATCAATTTAAATATGTAAATAAAAAATTTATTTAATTCAGTTAGAGAATGAAATGTGCAAAAGAATATAAGATTTTCAAATCGATCCATTGACATAAATTATAATTACAAAAGTCAAGATACAAATATATCTCATATATTTAAATATAATTAAATTTAAAAGTAAAGCATTTCTTATATAAAATTATTAAAATATTAATAATCAATTTAAATTTCTATCATAGTTATTTTGAAATAAATACAATAATTTTAAGTTCTGATAATAACTTTAGATAAAAATATTCTCCTATAAATTTGATTAGAATAGACTTAAAAATAAATTTATAACATCTATATTATAAAAATAATAAAACATATTATAAAATATATACAACATTTATACATAGCATAAAAAAATTAACTCATTAATTGGTTAAAATAATTTAATCCATTTTTCCATAATATCTGACCTAACTTTTTTTTTATATAATAATACTCATAAAAAAAAAAACGATTTGTCCCCAGTCCCCACCTCACCCCCGTCTTCGACCGTCCTTCCCTAATTTTTGCTCCTTCCCAAAAGTTCTGGCCGGCAAACGTTTCAGTCCCCTTTCTACCTCCCTCTAACTCTATATATAAATCCACTCATCAATCGCTCCTTCAGCTAAAAATCTCTCTTCTCATTCTCAGCTCCATGGTATAACTATACGCTACTCTCTTAATAATAATTTAACAACTCTTAATTTCACGCCTTCTTATCTCTTCTTCTCTAACTCTCATGGCTACAGGATTCCACTTCCAGCCTAGAGCCCAGCAAGGAATCGACGGTCGACTTCCGTGGAAACCCGTCGGACAAGTCGAGGACCGGCGGTTGGTTTGCCGCCGGTCTGATATTAGGAACAGAGTTATCAGAAAGGGTACTAGTAATGGGAATCGCCATGAATCTAGTTACTTATCTGGTTGGAGACCTCCACCTATCTACCTCCAGGTCTGCTAATATAGTCACTAATTTCATGGGCACACTCAACCTCCTCGCTCTCCTCGGTGGATTTGTCGCTGACGCCAGGTTTGGCCGGTTTCTCACCGCCGCCATCTCCGCCGCCATTGCTGCCGCGGTAATTCAGCACTATATTTTCAGCTGTTTAGTTCTCATGCAGCCCGCCATATTTGAGTTATTTGTGATTTTACTTTTATAGGTTTCAAAATATTCTAAATAAATAGATTTTTTTAAAAAATTATTGTATATTATTATAATTTTTCCCTTATATTTCTCCTCCAGGGTGCCAGCCTGCTGACAATGGCGACATCTCTAAGCAGCATGCGGCCACCCGCGTGCGTCGGTTTCCGCCTTCAAGAATACGAATGCGTGCCGGCGAGCGGAGGACAGCTGTCCATGCTCTTCGCAGCGCTGTACACAGTCGCGGCCGGCGCCGGGGGCATAAAGGCAAACGTGTCGGGTTTCGGGTCGGATCAGTTCGATTTGAATGACCCGAAGGAGGAGAAGGCGATGGTTTTCTTCTTCAACAGGTTCTACTTCGGCATCAGTCTGGGTTCGTTGTTCGCCGTGACCGTATTGGTTTACTTACAGGATAATGTTGGGAGGGGATGGGGGTACGGTGTATCGGCGGCGACCATGGTTGCGGCGTTGGTGGTTTTGCTCGCCGGAACGCCGAGGTATAGATACCGGCGGCCGCAAGGGAGTCCGTTGACGGTGGTGTGGCGGGTGATGTGGCGGGCGTGGAGGAAGAGGGGAGTGGCTTATCCGGAGCAGGTGCAGGAGCTTCATGGTTTTGAGGTGGCCACGGCTCCCCATACGGATCGACTCAGGTAGACCATTTATTCCTGATTTTCTTTTTTTAATATAAACATCGAGCTTTATCGAGTTTAATAATGGCGTGGATTACTTCCAGAAGACAAATGGAGAATTTTTTAAACAAAAAATCATAAAAAAAACAGTCATGAATTTAAAGCAAAAGTGTTAATAGGCATACCAGAGGAACAAATCGTACGGAAACTGCAGCTGATGTGCAGAGTCTGCTGACACACACATGGTCATTTATGTTGTTTTCAATTTTTTTTTTTTTTTTAATTTTTTTTTGAGAAAGATTATCCAACACTCACTATAGGTGAGATGTATTGTGACTAATTTCACTCTGTATTTATATATTGTCTCCTTTAATTTTCCCACCATTATAAATAGAGATAAATACCACGATCTCATCAGAACTCTGCAGTTAAGCATGCTTGGGCGAGAGCAGTACTAGGATGGGTATTTTCACTTTTTCACTGATATATGAACTAGTCCCTTGGAGCATAGAGCACTCTGCTTTTACATAAAAAAAAAAATAGTAAATTTAAGAAAAATATTTCAGAGTGATTCGGAGAAAGATTTTAAAGCTCAATTAATTATTGATTTTTGCCTGTCATAAATTATTTTGTTTTAACATTTGTTCAAGTTTTATTTCAATCATTTTTATTTATTATCAAATGTTATATATATATATAAAGCAGATGCAATTGTAAGCGATTTTTCTTTGAATGCATAATTAAATAAATATTCACACAGTAATTTCTTTGAATGCATAATTAAATAAATATTCATATCAATTCAAAATATTAATGCTGTCGAACACCAGAAAAATTATCCAAATAAACTTCTTCCATTTGTTAAAAATTGTTTGAAAATGTAGTTTTTTGTCAACTATACGAACCCACTATATTAATTGTTTTAGCACAAATCAGAGGTCCTCAGCCATCCAATTCTCCAATTAAAGCTATAAGCATTCTATTGTCAAAAAAAAATTTTTTTTAAAGGTTTGTAATAGTCTATTTAAATTCATATAAGATTAAAAAAAAAAATTAAACTCTTTTTAGTGAATGAAAATTGCTTTCCATGTCAGTAAATTTGCTCATAATTAAACTCTTTTTAGTGAATCCTTTTTTCTAAGTTCAAACCTCTCAAGCACAAACTTCTTAAATGTCATAAGCACAAAAAAAAATTCATTTTTTTTGTATCATTCAGAAGCATACATAAGCAGCATTGATCATGACAGAATCTCAATAAAATACATTCTTTGCAGGTGGCTTGACAAAGCAGCAATCTTACAGAGGCATGAAATCTCAGCTTCAGAATCTGTCAATGTAGAAATAAAGACTCTCAGCACAAGCAAAGCATCAACTGTAACTAGAAAATTGAAGATGGTGCTGAAGCTGCTAAACAACCTTCATTATGTTCTGGACCATATATTCTCATGACCACTTTCTCAGTTGAACAAGCCACTTACATGAACCGCAAAATGGCTCGTTCACCCTTCAGGCTCCCTCTCTTCTTCCTCTTCATCTCCATCCTCCTCATAACCTCCCTCAATGAGAAGCTCCTCGTCCCCCTCGCGCGCATCATCACGCATAACGTTCAGGGCATCACTAGCCTCCAAAGAATGGGCATCGGCCTCATCTTCTCGGTGATTGCCATGGCGGTTGCTGCAATTGTAGAAATGAGAAGAAGAGATCTTGAAAAAGGGAAAAAACATTATAAGTGTGTTCTGGCTTATTCCTCAGTTCTGCTTGGTTGGTATAGGGGAAGGGTTTGCTTATGTCGGGCAGCTGGAGTTCTTCATCCGCGAGGCGCCGGAGAAGATGAAGTCAATGAGCACAGGACTCTTCATTAGCACCCTATCAATGGGGTTCTTCTTCAGCAGTGTGTTGGTGACTATAGTTGATAAAGTTACAAGTGGGGTGGATCAAGAATAATTTCAACAAGGGGAGACTGGATTACTTCTACTGCTTGCAGTTCTTGGCGTCGTGAACTTCATAGTTTTCTTGGTATTTGCAAGCAGACATCAGTACAAGGTGCACACGTATCAGTGGAAGAATCAGGGTGAGGATCTCAAAGTATGGAATGATGAAAACTGTGAAGCTAATCAGCATGGAGAATTTGTTTAGGAAAATTTGGTTTTGTGTGGACGGCACATTTCGACTTGTTCATGGAAGTTCTGTAACTTTCCATTGATGCAGAATGTGAATCCATGGGTAGAAGAATCTGTGTCTAGAGCTGCAAGGTTGGAAGGTTCACAAATGTCGTTCTGTAAAGCTAGAAGAGATCGTGTTTTTAGCAATAAGTATTGCATCTTGATGCTCAAGTTCTTATTAGCATCATTTTCGATGAGCAAATTATGAAACCAAATGATCAACCATGAAGAAAAAGAACTTAACTTTATAAGGTTCAACAACATCACTCATCAATGTGAAGAAAAGAAACTTTTTTTTTTCAAACCCAACTATATGCTTCAAACCTTATCTCATCAAGAGACGAGCTCCAAATAACTGAATACGACTACTAGTAAAGTTCATTAAGTACTGTGAATAAAAACCACAAAATGAGAAAAAAATATCTGCTTAAACACCAAAAAATAGTAACAAAGGCTCACCTCGTCCACAGTAACAAAGGCGATGGAAGAAAGTTCCAGTGGTGACTTCTTCAGCTGGATGCAACAGGAAGTAAGAACAAAGCCAGATGTTTCAAATCCAATCTAAAGAAGGTTTCATACTTTGTTCCACAATTAAAATGCAGGGAACATCAAATCTCTTGAATCCTGACTACAAACGAATCACATTTACTAATGTACCATGATACATCAGCCCTATTAGAGGTGCAATTTCAACCGGTTCCACTTAATTCTACATAGAATCATAAATTAACAGAATACCAGCGGTTTAAGATTCTCAGATTGAGAACTAGATACGATGGAGGCCACTACAGGAAAATTATTGATAATGATAATGAAAGAGGCGACAAAATGAATGCAATATACTGGAAGGGTGGAGGAAACGATTGCAAAATGAATGTGAAAAAAAGGCACTTTGGAAATTAAAGGACGATAATGACGGAGATGAGTAGAAAAGAGACTGGGATGCCAAGCATAATAGCAGGATGAAAACCACAGCAAACAGATGATCGAACAGAGTTGAACTCCACTTCAATTATTGGGTGAACTTTGACTACATATTTTGGATTATTTGGAACGCATTAGTTGAAGTCACATTCAGTCAAACCAGTGAATACCATGCCAAGAGAGCACCTGTTTAGATAACACCCAAGACCTCTCTTTATTCCCATTAAGTGGCACTGTGGAAGGGTGGTGAGAAAGTCTATAGAGAGCAGGTGTGGAGGTCTCTATCAACTGCTTTGGTTTTCTCTTCTTTTTTATAGAATATTTGAGCTATTTTTATAATAAATTCACACGTTCGTACGTTCTTCGAGATTTAAATTTAAGGCATTCGAGAAAGAAGCAGGATGTCAAGCAACCTCTGGAGATAAAAAATGCTGATTTTATCTTCTTCTTCTGCTTCTCTCTCTTATTACGCGCAATACTGTGTTGTGAAAGCTAAAATATTTAATTCCAGTGCCATTAGCCTGGCCTGAATGTTAACACCTGGCGTTAGATGTGACCTAAAGCAGCCACGACATATTGTCGAGTTCTCTGGCTGGGTGATCGTCTATCTGAGATTCTTCTGTTCCCACCGTATCAAATCCTAGATAAGCTCAAACCACTAGATGTCAAACTATAACAATAAAATATTTCCGATACTACATTAAAATTTATCAAGTTAAATATGAATTTTGAAATAGAATATATATTTAAATTTATAAAATTAATTTAAAAATAATCTAAATTTTAATTTAATAAAATTATAAGTGATATGATATTTAAAATACTACTAGACTAATCTTGATGTCAAAGAGTTGATCAGTTGAAAACCAGATCAAGACTTAAAATATCATTAAACTTTGGGATATCGTTAAATCCCTAAATAGCTTCATAAATAAGTGTTTATAGTTAAATCGGCATTCTAATCTAACAAGTCCAAGATCTCATAATTACTTCATTTGGGCATTCAAATACTTAAAATACATCAAATGATCAAATGAATCATTTTGAGTCGTCCTGATGGTTGATTTTGCATGTATTTCTGAAATGTCAATATCATCATTCATTCTTCATGAAGGAGCAGCAAAGAGACTCAAAGCAAAATCCTCCAAGCATAATCGTGCCACCTAACGGTCGGAGCACCCTCGTTGTTGCCACCAGCCACCTCGCCGTCGGCCGCCGCTAATCCTCGCGCCTTTCAATCTCGTCCGCCGTTACCGCCGACCACTCAAATTGCCCGTCATCATCGCTCCATCGGTCACTTCACCTCATCGCCGTCATCTTCGGGTCATCACCACGACGACCTTCATCGTCTGGCCGACCCATTCACCATCATCTACTACCAGCAGCTGACAACGAGCGGTTATATGTTGTTGTCGATTCTGTGATTCCCATTGTCGCCCTTCTCGTATAATTGTAATCCGTTATGAAATTTTTGTACTCAAAAACAAATACATAGTGGAAGATTTTCTTAGCGTGACTTTTCCCTCTTTTGTATTTTCGTAAAATTCTGAGTTTTCTTATTAATTTCTCAAACATCGGGTGTGTATCGGATTACAAAGCTAATGAGCAAATTTTTATTCTATCGCAACTGGTTTTCTAGCACGCAACAATTTGGCACCGTTTGTGAGAAGAAAACTCATCAATCATAATTTCTGGATCATGGCCAATAGGCAATACTCACAATGATGCTCCAACTCCCATCACTCTCAAATCAATCCTTGAACCAAGGATGCTTCACGCTTCTGATAGCGTGACCACTGTCGGTGAAAGCGAATCTCTTTAGAATATCGTGGCGAATGGAAGAGTCTCAAAGTGAGATGATCCGACTTTTACGAAAGAACGACAACACACATGGCACATCTCCCCAAGATCGATGGTTAGGAGGTTAAATGCTAATCTCCGACACAAGTTTCTCACTTCCGCCGTGATCGCTGCCTTTACTTAGTTCTCATCCATCACGTAACTCAACCGACTAATAATCCACCAATTATTCGGTAGCATGTTCTGTCTTGACACACTCGCCATGCTATACGTGCAAAATTATGACGCTTAATGTAAGACGAATTTCACCTTAAAGATAAAAATCATCCTCCCCTTGCATGGCTATGAGTCCTCACCTTTAGCTATTCATCAACATCCTATTCCCGTAGTTTCAAGCTTTCAGTATCGATTCCATGATGGCAACGACTCATATGAACACATCGATCACTACGTAACCATGCATATCCATGAGCTCCTAACACCTTTGTTTGTCAAGTTTTTCCACCCTTAAGTGGGGCCACAGTTCTCCCTTCCAAGGGGATTCATCCATTCCTTTGACGAACTCGCCAAGATTTTTGTAGATCAGTTCATTGAAAACCGGAGGATCATAAAAGATTCCTCTTATCTCTCTAGCATTCGCTAAAATGAGGGTGAATCACTTAAGGAATACTTCCAGAGGTTCTCCTTAGAAGCTCGTCAAATACCCAGAGTAGACCCTGAACTATTAAGAGGAGTTTTTCTTGGAGGACTCCGTCCGGGGCCTTTTTACTCATCACTAATGCGAGATACTATCCGCTCATATGCCGACTTGGTTCATCATATGGAAGCACAAATTTCTGCCGATGAGGCTATTAATGTCCATCGTAAATAATTTGAACAATCTACAGAAAAATGTAAGAGCGCCCAAGGGAATGCGGACCGATAGTCCCATCAAAAGAAGCAACAAGGCAGTCGTGATCTCCCTCCACAGCCCTCACATCAACGATGTGAACCACGACCAAAAAGGAATATACACCGCTGAACACATCTCGTGTTAACATCCTGATGGCTATTCGAGATGAAGAAACCATCAAGTGGCCACATCCACTGAAACCAAATTATCAAGAAAATATTGTCACTTCCATCAAGTGGAATAAGCATGCAAACAACTCAAAGAAGAAATCGAGAGGCTCATTCAACAAGGATATCTACGTCGATTTGTGAAGAATCAATCGATTCAAACAAACATAACTCCAACTGGGGGGCAACTAGGATAATCATCACAAAAATAATAAAATAGTCATCAAACAATTAAGGAAATTGAAACAATCGTAGAAGGACCGATACTATTTAATCGAGTTCTCATTACCACCTCTGAAGATCTAGAATTAAAGAAATCTCGTATTAATCATTCCATCACTTTTAATGACTCGGACTTAATAGGAGTCCATGTTCCTCATCAAGATCCACTTGTCATCAGCGCAGGGATCGATGACTCATGCTATAATGTTAAGAGAATTTTGATTGACAATGGGAGTTTTGTTGATGTCTTATTTTACTCCACATTCCTTAGCATTGGCTTGGTTAGGGAAAAGCTCCAACCCGCTGTAGGACCATTATACGAGTTTGATAATCGCTCTGTGAGGGACAATCACCCTTCTTTTATCCTCAAGAATTCCCTATAAGTGACTCATTCAATCCAATTCATGGTCAAGTCATCGATATAACGCTATCTTGTCCTCAATTTTGTCTATCACTTGGTGTCTCATCTTAAGCCCATTAGTTGGGGTGGTCTATAGAAATCAAAGATACAATCATGCTACCTCAAACAAGCTTAAACGCCCTTCGTGACCTTCAAGATCAAGATTTTAATTTTCAGATGAAGAAGTAAAAGCTTGTAGAAGACTTACTCTCTGTTGTATTATTAGATGACCAACCACTACGAACAGTGCAAGTGGGATCTCTACTCTCAGAAGAACAAAGGAAAAAATACATAGACTTCTTGCGCAGAAATCACGACATCTCGCTTGGAGTCCGACGGATATGTCGGGGGTCGGCCCCAATGTGATCATGCACTCCCTCAAGATTGATCCAAAATTCAAACCGATCATCCAAAAGAAGCAGTGTTTTGCACCTGATTGCATCCAGGCTATTGAACAAGAAGTTAACAAACTCCTTGAAGCGAGATTCATACGAGGTACATTACTACATGGCTAGCAAATGTTGTCATGGTTAAGGAAACAAATGGAACATGGAGAATGTGTATTGATTACTCGACCTTGCACGAAAGATAGTTTTACTCTTCCTCGAATTGATCAATTGGTCAATGCTACGTAGACATCAAATGCTCGCTTTTTTGCTTACTCGTTACAACCAAATAAAAATGGAATTACGGATGAAGAAGCCACATCATTTCAAACATATAAAGGTTTATACTATTACCAAGTTATGCCGTTTTGGTTAAAAAATACTGGTGCTACCTATCAACGTCTTATGAATAAGATTTTTAAAGATCTATTAGGCCGCACAATGGAGGTATATGTGGATGACATGTTAGTAAAAAGCTTGAAAGAATCACAACATATTTCTGACTTAAAAATATGCTTTAACCTTCTTTGACATTATAACATGCGACTTAACCCGACCAAGTGTACTTTTGGGGTTACGTTGGAAAAATTTCTTGGGTTTATGGTAACCCACCATGGGATAGAGTCAATCCCAACTCTCAAAGATATGACTCCTCCGAAAAATATCAAAGAAGTTCAACGTTTGAATGGACGAATTGCTGCCTTATCCCGTTTCCTAGCCCATTTTGGGGATAAATACTTGTCATTCTTTAAAATATTAAAGAGAGCTAAAAATAATAATTTTCAGTGGACTGATGAATGTCAGTATGCTTTTGAGCAACTAAGGGAGTATTTAACATCTCCACCTCTACTATCCAAGCCTATTCAAGGAGAGATGTTATACTTATACCTCGCAGTCTCTTCCCACGTGATAAGCTCAGTTTTAGTGCGAGAAAACGGATATAATGACCAATTTACTATGTAAGAAAATTCTCTCGATATTGAAAGTCGTTATCCGCATAAGGTGGCTCGGCTTTAGTTTTCTCGTAATTACGTCTTAGCTCACTATTGATGTTTACACTCATTTACCATTAAGGGTAATTCTACAGAAACCAGAGGCATCTGGGAGGTTAATTAAATGGTTTGTAGAATTGTGAGAGTTTGATATCCATTTTCTACCTCACCCTGATATAAAGTCTCAAGTACTCGCAGACTTTATAGTGGAATGCAATGCCCCAACTCCAAATGAGCTATCTACTACACGGCTTTCATCTCCTCAATAGACCCTCTATGTTGATGGAGCTTAAGGAAATACTGGTGTCAGAGCAGAAATCTTACTTATTTCCCCCCAGCAGAATACCTTAGAGTATGAACTTCGCCTAAAATTTTCTGCAACTAATAATATGGCTAAATATGAGGCTCTCGTGTTGAGACTCTCCATCGATGAAGCTCAAAACTTAGTGATTTACGACTCGACTTGTTGCCTCCCAGGTTGAGGGAAACTTTAACACTCATAATCCTCAACTGGCGCAATACCTCAACTTAGTAAAGTCACTTCTTGTTCATTTCAAGACACATCAAATCATTCACATACTGTGAGAGAAAAATACTCGAGCTGATGCTCTCGCTAAGCTTGTTATATCTACTACTGGAGATCTATTTAAAAGAAGGCATGTTGAAGAAATATATTTTCTTAGTATCCAAGGGTCATGGGTAATACAAGCAATTAATGAGATAAAGGAACCTTCATGGATGGACCCCATCCATCTTTCTACAAGAAGGGACCCTCACGAAGACCCAACTAGTAACTGTCTCAAGATAAGATTCAAACTTTATTATTACCGGAGGTGAACTATACAAATGAGCTTTTTTTAGGCCATACCTCAAATGCCTCTCACCATCAGAGGCCGATTATACATTAAGAGAGGTTCACTCGGGGATATGTGGAGAACACCTACGAGGAAGGGCGCTAGTCCTTAAAATTATAAGGCAAAGGTTCTATTGGCCTATGATGAAATAAGATGCCTTGGAGTTCACAAAAAAATGTGCAAGTTGCAGTTGCACTCTAACCTCCCTCACATGCCACATATAGAGCTCTCATCCATTCAAAGCCCATGGCCTTTTTCTTAGTGGGGGGAAATCATGGGACCTTTTCGATAGCATCATGAAAGTTTATCATTTTAGGACTACTTCACTAAATGGGTGGAAGCCAAACCACTCATTATGGAGGTAAATGCTAAACAATTTGTTTGAAAAAAATATATGTATGTCGATCTTCGCAAAGATTATCACCGATAATGGAACCAATGTCGGAAAAGTCTTTACATCCTTTTGAAGATCTTCACATTCATTTGTGCATACGGTAGCACATCCTCACTAACGGACGGTACCAACAAGACTATACTCAAAGGACTAAAAATACATGTGAAAAGGCGTAGGGCAATGGGTTGATGAGCTTTCTAATATTCTTTGGGCTTACCGTACATTGCGAACCCGTGGTGAGACATCATATAACTTGTGTTTCAAGAAGTTATTATACCGAGATCTCAGTTCCAAGTCCAAGAGTTCAATTATTTGATCATGATGGTAACGAAGAAATACTCCGACAGCACTTGGACCGACTCCCCGAAACTCGTGACATGGCCCTACTTCGGACTGCTTCTTATCACCAAAGGATAGCTCGTCACTTCAACAGAAGAGTAAAACCTCGTCCCATATATGTCAGTGATTTGGTCCTGTGAAGTCTTGAGCTAAGGCCAATGCAATAAACTCACTTCTTTGGGATGACCCATATGTAATTATAGCTATGGTCAATCCAGGAACATTCAAGCTTAAGGAACCAGAGGGAAAAACTTTACCTCGAACTTGGAACACTGAGAATCTCCAAAAATATTATCAGTAATTCCTATTGCACAATTATTGCAACTTTTATTTTGTCATGTTTGTCATTTCTTCTTCAAACTCATATCTGTATTAAAATCATCTTATGATTGTATCACCGACCTTATCAGAGTAATGAATTTATAGCTTTTTCTTTCAAGCTTGTTGCATATAAACAATCTCCTTCATTTAATCCTCCCACTTGAAATGTAACTCACGTTGTATCTCGGTGGGCATGATCAATCCCATGGGGACTTGATCGGACCTCTTCCAAACAGGCAAGAAATCAAGTAACACTTTGGCTAATACCTAGGATAGGTCAAAAGGTCCTTGGTGGACATCCCACGGCCTCTTCCATACATGTAAGATGTAAATAATGTTTTACTACCAGGATAGGCCAAAAGGTCTTTGGTGGACATCCCACGACCTCTTCCATATAGGTAAGATGTCAAATAATATTTTAACTAATACCTAAGATGGGCCAAAAGGTTCTTGGTGGACTTCCCACGGCCTCATCCGTACAGATTAACGTCGTCGAATAATATTCCGACCAATCACCCCGGATAGGTAAAAATAAAACAAGAGCATATCAACTAAAAAATAATAATAATTTTTATCATTGACAGCATTAACATGATCATATAAGAAAGAATCAAAATTCTGATACAAAATAATAACAATATATAGATAAAAGAAAAAAAATGCATCCTCAAGTGATACTACATGATATCAACATCCTCCTCACCACTAGGAGATGCTCCCTTGGACTCACTCTTGACTCCTTCATCTCCTGAATCTGGCGAATGGTCTTCAGATACTTGGCTGGGAGATAGATTCTCCATACTAGCTCCGGTTTTGCGATGTCTAAGCAGATTTCTTTTAGGAACCATCGGATAAAGCCCTCCTCTAAACATTGGTGCTCTAAGTACTTCACTTCAACATCAAGAATATGATTACGAGCTTCCTGGACATGATCTTCAATAGTATCACGATAATCCATGGAGTTCTTAAAGTCTTCCACTACCTTCAAGGAGATTTCATTTGCTTTCGCTTCTGACATTATAAGCTCCTTCTCAGAAAGACGATCTTGTATTGCTTTCTTCTCCAGTTCGAGAGCATTCTTCTCTGTTGCAAGTGCCTTGAGTCATTTCTCTTTCTGGTGAGTCTCTACCCTCACCTCAATTAGCTCATCATGAGTGCTCCCACCTCAGAGAAAAGAAATCGACATGTGCACTAGCTTCAGTTCTATGATCCTCCAAAGTCGCCACTTTTTTGGCCTTAACACTCATCTTTCACTCATACTGCCTTTGAGATATTTTACTTTCATAAATTCGATTCCACTGTCAGAGACACCCAAATGAGCCATCACCTAATATTTGAGCTACCTATAAAAAAAAACATCACAAATGTTACACAAAGAAAAAAGGAAAAGAAGAAAAGAAGGAGGAAGAGAAGACAACGTACTAATTCACCTACTCATTGACGTCCAGTGCATACATGCTTTAACACCTCTTCGAGAATGTGCGGCTTTGAGAAATGAACTCCCCCATTATGAGTTGAAATAGTTAAACTCTCAGAGGCCAACTGGGGGCGAACATCTTCTCTGCAGATATTTTATGTAGTCACTTCGGCATGGCGCTACTGTGGACTTCTTGAAACATTGCTACCACCGTGATTTCATAACGGGCTTCTTGAAAGAACCCTATGAATATGAGGAGACCTTTCATCACCTTTACTTGACCTCTTCAGTGGAAGAGCATGAGATCTCCCTGCCTGGATGGAAAGGTCAATCATGAATATTCTATCTTCAACTATATATTTGTCAATGTAACGTAACTCATGTTGTAAGCTTCCTGCATCAGGAATATTAAGAGTTGCTAAGATTTCATTCTCTTCAATCGATGGATCTCAAGATCATTCAATATTCCTCATCTCTCGGGAGGCCCCACTCATTTTTCACAAAGAATCCATTAGACCAATTTCTAGATGGATCCGTGAAAATTCTAATTCTTTATAGCGATAAAAATACGCACGAGCATCACATGTGAATCTACATTCGACACAAGTATTTGATATTCAAAGCAACACCGCTCTCTAAAAAGAGTGAAACCAGATGATCACTAAAGCTCGAAATGAAAATTGTGACAAAGCTACACCACATATTTTAAAGATCTCAATCAACTCGGGAGCCAAAGGGAATCGCAGTCCCCCATAAAGAATTATCTCAGAAATAAAAAAGTATCCTGGAGGAGGTGAACGGGCTCGATCAGACTTTTTAGAAATAATAACCACCAACTCATTAGGGAAGTAAAATTTCCTGCAGAACACCATTAAACTATCTGATGTGACAGTGGATGGTATATCGTCTGTAGCTGTCACACTATGGGTTTTCTTCTGGCCATCACCCTGTGAAAATACATAATAAATAAATAAAGAGAGAGAGAGAGAGAGATATGACAAAAATCTAAGAATTTTGTGAAACAACTCACTCACCCTAATACTTGGGCATATCCTTTTTTGACTCTCTAACAACTGGATAAAATTTTTTCATCGACCAAAAGGATACGCATACATATGAAAAAAAGAATTTATTCCTCTCTAAGGATGTTCTGAAATTACCTGCCAAACTTTTCGAGTCGTTCAAATGACGGTTCCTAATTAACACTTCTCCGCCATCTTGGCAATTATCAACTGTTGAACAATCCATTAAAGTTTCAAGAAATCCAATTTTCTACAAGAAGAAGTAGGAACTACGATCACCTCCAAACCCTCGGTGGGGAGACGGTTACGCCTCTTTTATGGGAAAAGCGAGCCTCGATGAACTACGCCTGATGATCTTGAACCCGTTGGTCCAATGATAGTTGCGCCTCTTCGATGGAGCCTCACCGTATGAACTACGGGTCTTGATCACATCTGAATGACCTTTTCCTAAGAAGAAGAGGAACACTAGAGCATATGAGGTGTATGCCTTCTCCCTTAGCCCTAGGGGATTTTTATAGACCACCTATAGGGGCAAAAAGGTAAAAAAATCAAAGAAAACCCACAAAAATGGTTGAAAACCGCAGAAAATGGACCAAAACGGATAAAAACGGACAAAAAAACTCCTCATCAATCTTTCCCAGAGAAACACGGGGCCCGCGGCACCGCCATGCGCTGGTGCCCATAATGTCGCATAATCACGCCACCCCTACCCTTGTTCATAATCTTGTGCTCCCATGAAGATCTGTTCTCTCAAAATGTATGGTTAATGGACCCATAAATTTTATTGAAGAATTTTATTTTTCAAATTTGGCATTATATATATTTTGGATGATTGAGATAATGTCATCCAAAAATAGGGCAACCGATATGACACTTAAAATACTACTAGTGAAAGCAATCTTGATGTCAAAAGCAAGTTGATCCTAAGTTGAAACTAGCTGAGATCAAGCACTTAAAATATTATTGGAAACTTTGTGATATCAGTTAAATCCATAAATAACTCTTAAATATAAAGTGTTTATAATTGAGTCTTGACAAGCGGATCTAACAAGTCCAAGATCTCATAATTCGACTTCATTTGAGCATTCAAATACTTAAAATACATCAAATGATCAAAGGAATCATTTTGCCGTCGATGGAGTGGAGTGGTTGATTTTGCATGTATTTATAGAAGTCACTCCTGTCTATAAATAACCCCTCATTCTTCACATGAAGGGAGCCAAGCAAAAGAGAGGAGAGCTCTAAAGCTTAAAATCCTCCAAGCATAATCATTTCACCACTCGACGGTCGTCGACCACCCCATGGTTACTTGCCAATACCGTAAATCGGCCACCACTCGATCCTCATCATCATCAATCTTTGTCCGGTCATCCACCATGCCGATCATCGCTATCAACCATCATCGCCGTCACATTACTTCGTCGCCATCTTCGCTAGTCATCACCACGATGACCTTCATCGTCAATCGCTGAACCCCATTGTTCACCATCATCTACTACCCACTAGCATTACAACGACGTGTATATAGTTGTTGTTTTTGAGATTCCCATTGTCAGCCCTTCTCATATACAATTCTATAATCCCATTATTGAGAAACTTTTGTACTATGAAACAGATACATAGTGGAAGATTTTTACTGGGCTAGGCCTCGTGATTTTTTCTCTCATTTCAAGATTTTTCCATGTAAAAATTCTAGAGTTTTTTTATTAATTCCTCAAATATCTGTGTGTGTACTGGATTCCGCAACAAAGCTAAGGCACAAATTTTTATTCTACTCGGTTTTCTATAATAATAAGTAAATTAAACATATTGATGGGAGAAGTCCACTACATCATGAATAAGTCAATTTGAGTCTAAATGAGTTTAGGTCAAACTTCATAAGCATAATTGAAATATTTGACATATTAATTGAATTGTCAAATAATCTCCAAATATGATATGCTTATAGTTAAATAGAGCTAGTCAATGAGAGGAATCCAACGAGTTTAAGATCACTCAAATTTGAAGTCATTAAGTCACTTAAATCATCAAGAAATCATTTATGATCAAGAAAATCAATATGAACCATCCGATGGAGTATTTTGAGATGTTAGCTAAAGTTACCAAGATACCCCTCCCAAAATACTATAAATAGGATTCTATTGTTATCTTGAAAAGGAGAAAATGGAGGACACTTAGAAGAGAGGTGAAGAGCTAAGCTTAGAAACTTAAAATCATTCACCACTAACAATCATCATCCATCTTTGACAACCATTGTTGACCACCATTAATGGATTTACAACCCACCACCATAGAATTATTATAATTTAATTTTAAAGTTATCATATCGAATGTTCTATACACAATCTTGTATTTTGTCTTCTTTATTTTTGGAGAAGAGAAGAACTTTATAAATCAAAATATATAATGAATTATTTGAAGCAAATCCTTGTGTGTTTTTCTTTTCTTGGGCTTTTTTAACATTAAAATTATTATGTTCCCCATACTTTCTCTAATTATCTATATACATGTTAGATTTTCATGCAAAACTATAACTTAAAGAATTTTACTTTCTACGGTGATTTTTTTACATGCAACATCTCCATAATCTTCCAACAATTGCTTGCCATTGCCACATAAACTAAGTGACAAGTGTGTGTGTGTATGTATGTATATATATATATATATATATATATATATATATATATATATATATATATATATATATATATATATATATATGTGTGTGTGTGTGTGTGTGTGTGTGTGTGTGTGTGTGTATATATATACATACAGAGAGAGAGAGAGAGAGAGAGAGAGAGAGAGAGAGAGATCATCACCCCTTTTGAATTTTAATAATACAATCATCTAACATAAGAGAACCAAACCACTATAGTGATTGTGGGCTCAGAAAATTCACCACCGACTTCTCGCAGTTGAAGAGAGTATGATATGTGTGTCAATGTAATTTTTAGAAGGCAGGTGGAATAGTAGATAAAACACTACCCAGAGATTTTGTCCTCATTTTATGAGGACTTTAGATCTGTTCCGGTTTCCTATGAAAGCTATAGTTAATTACCCTCTCAATCTTTGAGAGAATTTTCGATTAAGGCTAGTCGTTAGATTGCTAAATGCATAGCGTATAGTAGGAGCAATGTGGAGTTTTAGAATTTAGATTTAGAATTTATGAAATTCATCATTATTAGCTTAAAGTAGACGGTTGGGGGAATGATGATAGATCCCATGGTTAGTCATCCGAACAGCGGTCCCTAGTCTACTTAGTTAGAGGAGGTAGTTAACCCAACTTGATAGAATGATCCTTATCAGCAACACATGAGTTACGTCGTCCAAGAAATCTTTGTAGACTTAGGATGGTGTTTGTCTAAGGAGACAATCTCAAGTCTATCTTAGCTGACAGAGAGTTTTTTGCCCTATCAGGTGTACCCTATGATTAACAACTCAAAGGGCAGAGCCATTGGGGAGCATATCTACAGACATAATCATAATATAATGGTTCTATTTGGAGGCAATCACTTGATCAGAGGACTCTAATCGTAACTGCATCATATGTGGAGCTTACTGGCCAAGCCATACAGTCAGAGGACACGGGTCACGTCCTTACTAGCGTAAGATTGATTGAAAGTGAACATAGTAGAACACTTGATTTGATATTGTCTCCTTTGTGAGCTAGAGTTTTTTTAATTTGTCACCTCCAACAAACAATTACAGAATGTGGGTTGGATTTTAGCTTTAAGTTTTTACATATTAAATTCCATTAAAACATTTTTAGATTGATACTTAATTTGAGTTAATTTGATTTGAAATTAGAATCGCATTTTGATAAGTATCCCTGGTTGAAATCACCATTCAAAGATAGCCATCATCGAGGTTTATGAGTTTGCTTGGTCATTTAATTTATTATTTTAGATCTATCTACTATTAGTTTAATAATAGATTATCGATCTACTTGTAATGAGTACTTCTCGAGATATTTCAATAAGGTGAAATTTTTTATAATAATTAGATTTTTAAGTTTTGTTAACTTGGGACATGGTCTTAAGAAACCGAAGCCCGTAGTATTCTTAGACACTTGAATTTAAGCATTCAGCGTAATGTCGGGCCCATATGGGTATTTAGTAATTCAGATAATTTTATGTTTAAATTATAAGATTGATTTTATATTTTTATTTAATTCCAACTTAGTCTGCACAGTTTTTTTAGACATTAAAATTTGCACTTTAAATCTCCATGTTCGAGCACATATAGACATTTATAGTTTAGATAATTTCATCTAATTAATGAAATCATTGATTTTGAAAATCATAATTAAAATAAAATTCTTTAATTTTTGGATTGAAAGAAAGTTCATTCATTTGTGCAGCATTTAATTTAGTATCACCTTATGCATTGTATTGCATATGGCATATTTCCTTAAGTTTTCAAATGATGCCTTCTACTTGCACTTGAGTGTTGTGGGTTGATGGCGATTTGATTTAGTTTGTAATTTAAAATATTGCTATCGTATTTAGCATTGAAATTTTCAATTCTCAAATATCATTTAGCTTGTAATAGTTAAAGAATTTTCAAATCTTTATCAATTCATCACTTTCAGCTTTTATTCTAGCCCAGGAGAGCTAATCTTATATAAGTGAACATTGAGTTCATCACAAATCTAATTCAAATTATATGGATTATTTTTTTATTCACTCAATGTATCATGTAGTATAACTTGAGTGACTATTGAAAGACTTTATATATATGCTCACTGATGAATTGTTTAGCCACTTTATAAGTCATTACATAGATTTCATTTGAATTTCATTAATTTTGAAGTTAAGCAATAGATATATCACAAGTGCTTCAAATTCAACTTTAAATGCAAACTCAAATGATCTTTTAAAAGGCTCATGGTTGCTCATGAGTTGCTTTTTGAACTTGTGCTTGTAAGAAAGCTATCAAATCACTTACACATTTTTATTTTCAATTTGGTATTGAACATTTGAATTTACTACCAATCGTTTGTTCTTTGATATTCAATTTAAACTCTTACATCACTTGATGTTGAATGTGATTATTTAAACATTCAATTGATTTTATTCATATTAGTTACTTGTTATTAACATTTCAAATGTTCAAAGAGAAGCTTTACTTACATGAAAAGGCATCCAATCTAATATAGATTTATCCTCAACTCCACATCAAATTTCTTGTTTGTTAGAAATTAAACTTCAAACATATTATGAGTCTTTTGTGAGTACTGTTTTGGCTTAGTCGGTATGCTCTAATGAGCATAGCGAGTGGTGTATTGCGGCAAGTCCAAAATTCAGTCTAAATTTCAGCATCATTTCCACATAGGGTGTCACATCTAATAGATGTTGGCTTACTCAGCACGCCCTAATGAGCATAACGAGTGGTGTCTTGCGACACCACAACTGTTTTTCATCTCATCACGCCCTAATAAGCGTGACGAGGTCTTCAAACCTTTGGTGTGCATGCGGTTGGAATTTTGAACAAGCGTGGCTTATCGCGGTTGAGGAAAACAGGATGAAGAGGGGGGAAGAGAGGGAGATACCGTGCGTGTGAAGGTTTGAATGAACGAGTGAGGGATCCTACTTGGAAGAGCGGAAGCCTTCGGGATGAGGGAGATCGGGTCAAGTGAAGAGGAAGGGAGGGTTTGTGCGGTTGGGGTTTCGAATGAGTGGAATCCGTGCGGTTTCCTTCTGTCAGGTTCGCGTGTGAGGAGCCAAGCGAGAGAGGGGATTGTGTTTGCGGTTTGAGCGAATGAGGGTCAATAGTGATATAAATGATTTTAAGAAGTTTTATGCTCAATTGATCGTCAATGAAATAAATCAAAAAAATTCTTCATCAATAACTCCGATTGCATGAAAAGATTATTGAGTTTTAATGTGAATTGTCTTAAATGACTTGAAATTCAACATATGTGTTAGTATTTCAAGTGCATTCAATGCATTTGATTGATAAAGCATGATGATAAAAATTAAACATTTTAAATGACTTCTACATGTCTTCTGATTACTCTTATTTTTTCACCTAATTGAAAATATTTAATTATTATAAAAACTTGGTTAAACCAAAAAATAAAATGTCATGAACAAATAGCAAAAAAATAATTCTCTTTAAAGTTTTATTGAAAACCCTAACCTCACCTGTATTCACTCTAACTAAAGCAATAAACCAAAGAGGTGAGCACAAAAGCAATGTGAGTTTCTAGTTGGATTGGACAGAATGTCGAGAAGCATCCACAATTACAAAATGCACCCTTTAGAAATTCAAAATTCAATTAAATTCAAATAAACAAAATAAACTAAATTATATTGCAATTTGATTTGGTTTAGATATATTATTTAATCGTTTGATTATGATTATAATTAGGTTTATTTTAATTGATTGAACTATTATGTCAATTAATCCATCTAAGCCAATCAAATGTTCAATTTTAAGAAGAATAAAAGCTTTTACCCAAAAGCAATAGTGGCACAATTACTAGAAGAAGAAAAACATATTTGTAATGAAAAAAATAAATTTGACATATATATATATATATATATATATGATCATTATATTCTCTTAATTTTAAGAAGTTATAATTTTTCATAGCATATTTTTTACTTTTATCTTTTATCATCCAATTATATTGCTATTAAAAGTAGATACCCTTTATCATTCAAACTCTCTCTATCACAAGCTCACTCCTCAACATACACATTTTAGTTAAAAGTAGAAATTTGCTTAATTTTAATCATATTTAGTATTTTGCATCAATTAAATAAGTTTAATAATATTTTGATCAATTTGTTATTGTACTTTCACCTTTAGAGTTGTATTTTGATATCTAACTTAAAATATTTAAAATTTAATATTTATAAATGATATATTACATAAAATTTTGGCATATCAAGCATAAATCTCGAGGCGATATCTGTGTTAAAATTTTCAAAATTTAATTCACGATCATCCAAACTCTAATTTAACAAATTTATAATCAAAATGACGTCTTGACAAGGCGTAATTATGATCATAATTCAAATGAACTCAAATCAAGTCCCAGAAATACAAGAAAAAATTTAAAATATTGTGGACTCCTAAAATTAGCCACACCTCTCATTGAAGAGAGTGTGATTTAAAATCTGTAATTTTGAAGGAGATGGAATAGTAGATAAGATACTACTAAAGATTTCATCCTCATTTGGTGGACTTTTACCTTGTTGAGATTTCCAAGCACAAGCATCATAGTTAATTACCTCTCCCAATGTTGGGAGAACTTTCATTAAGGCTTAAAGTAGTGCATAAAGCTTGTAGTTATGAAATTTGGATTTATAAAATTCATCATCTTTAGCTTAAAGCAATGGTGGGAATGATGTGCACGATCTCATGGTTTCCATCATCCGGTCAAAAAATGGTTATCTCATGAGGTAGTATTTTAAGGATCCTTATCACAACCATGGATTTAAAAACAAGAAATCCTTTTAGACTTGGGGTGATGTTTGTCTTAAGATATGCATAAGTCAACCTTACAAAGGCTTTTACCTATCGATGTACTATGATTTACAACTCAAAGGGCAAAACTAGGAGCATCTATTCATTATAAGAATATACGGTTCCATTGTACAACCATCAAAGACTCAAATAACTACATCATATGAAGCATCTTGATCAAAACAGTCAAGGACAGTCGCGTCCTTACTAGCATGAGATTGAGTGAACAAGTAGAATACTTGATTTGACTTTGGTTCCTTTGGTTTTATTTTTATTAATTCAAAAAAATGTGGAAGATGGATTGAATAGAGTTTGTTTTAAGCTTTTAAAGATTAAATTTTATTTAAGCAATTAACAGTAATTTATCCAATTTTGAGTTTGTATTGACACTTGATTTTGATTAATTCAATTTGAGCTTAGCACATTTTGATGGTAAGTATCCTCTCTTGAAATCATCATTCAACATAATCATCATCAGATGAGTTTGTTTGATCACATGACTATTAGTTTAATAATAGAGGATGATCTACTATATGACAAAATTAGCTTCATATTTTAATAAGTTGGAATTCTTATAATAATTGGATTTTTTTGGTTTTAATATTCTCCAATCAAAAGTAATGTATCCCAAACTAAATTTAAGCATTCTGAGTAATTTTGGGGCCCATGCAGGTGTGTTTAAGAATGTTTGCATAATTTTAAAACATTGAATTTGAGTTTTAATCATACTTCATAATATATGCAATTCAATTGAATTAATTAACGTCTTATGTTAATTGTTATATTTAATATGGTATTTATATTTATGTTATAATTTAAAATATTACTTGCATTTAATTTACTTGTTGAATTTTTTAATTCTCGAAGCTTTCAAATTCATTTATGAGCAGGTTTGAATTCTTTCATATTTTAGAATTTATCTTCCAATTAGTTTAAAACAAACTATTAACAGCTCTTGTATGAATCTTGCAATCATTCATTAAGGAGCTTTAACTATGTTTAACTTATTATTTAACTTCTTCATAAATCTCTTATAAATTTCATTTGATTTTTTTATATATAAACATAACACTTAACAAATTTCTTATGATTTAGTTTTGTATTGAACAAATTCAAGTAGACTTGAAATATATCATTCATGACTATCGCAAACCAACAAGTTATGCTTGAGTAAGCTATCGAATAATATTCTTACACTTATGAGAGTTATTCAGTCTTCATATAAAAGTGATCAAACATAATTTGACTTTATTTTAAATTTTATATCAAGTTTTATGTTTATTTAAAGTAAAATTTCAAACTTATTATAAGTCTTTATGAGTTTGGCATTTATCCAAATTTCAATTAAAACTTGTTTAATTTTGAAGAATTGAAAAGAGAACTCACTTTACTTCATTTTAAGCATAGAATTGCAATTAAAACTTGTGAGTTTAATATTAGCCTCAAGTTTCAATCAAAGCTTGTTTAATTTTGAAGAATTTACAATAAAGAGAACTCACTTTATTAAGAAGTTTAATATTAGATAAGAATGGGTTCCTCATTGCTTTCTCGATCCTATAAATAAGGTAAGAGTTGCTTAAGTTTAGAGCACTTGAGAAGGATTTTAGTTCTTTGGGAGAGCTTTCAACTTAAATAAGTTTTGTAAGTGTTTTCCTGTTTTTTCTTTTCTTTGGTTTGATGTTCATTTTCCTATTTATCATGTATTTTCTTATTTAACTTAAGTTTAGAAGATTTACAATTTGTTTAAATTATGAATTTGATCAAAATTTTGGCGCATTTCATATGGAGTTGTATCTAACAGTTTTGGATGACTTCCCGTCATGCCCTGATGAGCATAATGGTTGGTGTTTTGTAACATCGAATTCATCTCATCATGCCTCTGAGACAAGGCCTTAAAACAGCATAAAACATATATACACATACACATTACATCTAAACACATTTTTTTTGCAGCGAATAATGATGGAGTGTTGACCTCCACATATGTGTCATCTCAAAGTCCACAAATCAAATTTAAGAACTTGAAGCGCACAATAGATCAAATATTGGATGTCCCTGAAAGTAGTCAAAATGACCTCCGATTGATGAACGAACTTTTTAAGTTTGAATAATGAAAATATAAATATTATTGCAAAATTTAACGATCAATCGGATTGCTAGAATTAATGCGTATTCAAATCGAAGCTATGGCAGCAATTGACCTCCGTTTGTAAAATTGATTATCGTTAGCTTCAAAACTATCAAATGAGACTATCGCTCAGGATGATCTTAATGATTGAGTGAAATTAAATATCAGACGTCAAAATCAATCTAATCGATGACATGACGAACTTTAATGTCAAAATTAATTGATTAATTTATTCATCAGCGAGTTATCAAACGCCGCTATGAGGTTAAGAAGCATAAGTTAAACTATTCAAATTGATCATGTTTGGTTTTGAAATCATCTATTAAATAAGATTCAGTTGATGATATCAAGCATGAAAGTATGATGTATTTTGGTAATCTCTTCAATTTGGCGTCTAAATGGCCCGTAAAAGCAGAATACCTATCGTTAGAATAATAGATTATAAAATCGATATATATATATATATATATATATATATATATATATATATATATATATATAATATATATGTTTATTAAATCAATTTAAACTTTTAATAAATTCAAATTTTATTAAAATTCCAATTATCCCTTATAAAACGTTCCCTATTTTGTTTTTCTGAAAAAGAAATAAAAAGAAAGAAAAAAACTGAAAGGAACCACTTCACTTTTTTATTTTCATTTCTCGCATTCATTCCTTCCTTTTTCCTCCCTAATTCCTTGCATCCCATAACTCCCCTCACATTTCTCCCACTATCCTCTCTCCTGCAGCCCTCTGTCGGAAAGGAAAAAAAATGAATTTCGCCCTCTCGATTTGTCCCGCCGCCCGTCGTCATTCGTGCGTCCCACGGCACGGTTTGCTCGATCCTCCTCTTCCCGTGATTTGCAACTACCGCCGCCGCCAGCGCGTGAAACCGTCCTGCAAACATCCATGCGGCGTCTGATCCACTCCGGCCCATGGCTGGTATCCAACCTACTGTCTGTTCGCCGCATGTCATCGCGCATGCTGGCTCCGCGGCCTGTTCCAACCCGTGTAGCTCGTGCTGACTGTCGAGCCATCTCATGTGCGGCCGCTGGTCCGATCCGTCGACCTGGAACCCAGTCATCACCGGCCCGCATCGACGTTCTGCCACTCTCCGGCCGCCGTTTCTCAAAGCTCTTGCTGTGGTTCCACGAGCTAAACCACGCGCCGCCGGCGAAATAGCCCGGCCACAGCCGTTCCGCCTACCCGCTGCCCTGATCCGGACCGCATTCCTGTTGAATCACAGCCCTCAGCCAGCCCACTAGCCGCTGTTTCATTCTCATGATCCAGTCCACTTATTATGAGCCTGACACATGGTCAATTGCCGTAAGAACGTTCATTAAAATTCTTTCGATTTTAAACATCACTCAGTCCGTTTAATCATAAATTGAAGAACGTCGTCAACGAATTCTCCAATTTTTTGCTTTCCTCATTTTATTTGTATCGTCAAAAAATCATCATGAGAATTTTTTCTTGATTTATCGCACCACTTTAAATCCGTTTTAAATCGGAGAATGAACATCGTTCTTCTTCGCACCCACTTCTTGCTTTAGTCATCCCATTTTCTTTGCCGTCGGGAAGAACGTCGATGAATTCTTCCTTTGATTTTGGCATCGCACACCCTTTTGCAACCCGTTTATTGTCGCAAATGGAACATCGTCGGTAGTGAATTTTGATTTTCGTCCTCCTTACTTTACATTCTCGATACCACCTCGTTCCTTTTCCTAGCCTTACGGTCTTCAAAAAAATCGTCGAATATGTGGTGAATATATATATGCTTTGTATTCTTTCAGGTTTGAAGCTCAATGTATGAGAAATGAAAAAAAGGATATGATGTCATGAAGACAGCTCACTATTTCAGTCTGAAGCAAACTTTAAATCATTTAAACTCCCCTACAAAATGCTACCAAAATTTTGTCTAATTTCCAGACTTAGAAAAAAAAAGGGGAGGAATATATATTCATTTATTCTCTTCAGTTTAAATACCTCATCATCGTATGACAGATGAATTGAAGTCATTAGGACACCCACTCTCCGCATCGAGAAGTAAAACATGATCCCACTACGGGATGATCTTGGGAAACAAGGTCAAATCTTTTGACTTAGAAAAATGGGAGAGTGAAATGAGTCACAGAGCTAAATAGGGAAACTGCTAATTTTAAACTAAACAAGAAAAAAAGGGAGCCTTTAAGCAAATTTTGAAGAATAGAATATTCATTTAAAATCTAAGTGAAATTTGGGAGGTAATATTAAACTCAAACTTTGGGAGGCTAATATTAAACTCTCCTAATTGTAAAATCCTCTAAATTGTAAAGTGAGTTCCCTTTTCTTGTAAATTCCTTAATTAAGCAAGCTTTTGGAATTGAGGGAGATACTGTCAAACTCATAATAAACTTGCAATAAACTCAAAATCTAAGAATAAATCCAAATTGAGTTTTAACTCTTCAATGTGGAGGTGATTACTGTTAGTTGATAAGCATGAGTAGCTAACAACGAAATCACTAAGTTATCAAAATTGAGCATAATCAGCTGGAATTGCACTCAATAAATAAGCTAAGTGCCGTGTTTTAAATTATAATCTAAATCAAAATGCCTTCTTCATCATGACTCTTTTACAAGCACAAAAGCGTCTAAATCAAAATTTACGAAATTATAGGCTTCCTTTCATCAAAATCAAAGAATTTTATCTAATTATGATTTTCAAAATCAATTATTTCATTAATTAGATGAAATTAATCTATAAATACATATGTATGCTTGTAGAGATTTCAAGTGTAAATTTTAATGCGAAAACAGCTAAATTGGAATATATTAAATATTAATCAAAATCTAATAAGATATTAGATCAATATTAACCTTTCTCGGATCGCAACTCTTTACAAGCGCGATACTAAATCAAATTTTACAAAACATCATAGGGCTTCATTCAATCAAAAATTAAGGAACTTCATTCTAAACTATGATTTTCAAAATCAATGAAATCACTAATTATGTAAAATTATCTAAACTATAAGCACCTGCATGTGCTCGGACATAGAGATTTCAAGTGTGAATTTTAATGTATCAAAGTGGCTTAAATTAGAATAAAAAATGAAATTATAAAATCAATCTCATAATTCAAACATGAAATTACCCAAAATTATACACACCTAATACACTATACTAAATGCTTAAATTCAAGGATCGTGGGTTGTTTCTGGTTTAGTCTTAAGGGTCGGTTAACAAAATCTAAAAACATAATAAGAGTTTTAAATCATGAAATATAAATTGATTATCGGTGTGAAGATATAATCTCGTTACTAGCAGAGTTGACAAGATCTAAAACTCTTAAACGCATTCAAATTAAACAATTTTTTTTATCAAATTAAGTAAAAATCTGAAATCAATCTCATAACTCAGAAATAAAAACTATCGAAAGTCTTAAATACACTCGCATGTGCTCGATACTATGTTGAATGCTTAAATTCAAGTGTTTGAGGATAATGTGTGGGTTGCTTCTTAGTCTTAGGGGGTGTTAAATAACAAAACTAATAAATTTTAAATCATGAAATATCAAAACTAATTTTGTCGGTGATGATAGATCTAATCTCTGTTGCTTAGTCGGAGTCTAAACATATTCAAATTAATGATCTTTAATCAAATTAACTCAAATTAAATATTAATTTTGCTAAATGAAATTCTATCATTAAAGTTTAAATGAAAACTCAATCTATTCACCTTCCCATTTGTTTGTGGGGTGACAAATTAAAAAAAAAACTCACAAAGATGTTAAATCAAGTATTCTACTATGTTCACTCTCAATCAATCATGGGGCGTGCGTGTCCTCATTTGCGTGGCTTGGGCAATAGGCTCCACAGATAAAGCATCCTAGAGTCCTCGATCGGTTGGTTTGGTGATTCCATTTATTATGATCGCATCAGTATGTTTCCAATGGCTCCTTTGAGTTGTGAATCATAGGGTATACTTGATATAGGTAAACAACCCTGTCACTAAGGTAGACTTAAACTTGTCTCCGAGATAAACACCACCCGGTCTACAAGAATTTCTTGGATGATGTAACCCATGTATTCTGAGGATCCTTCACATGTTGGGTCATTTACCTCCTCACTATAGACTAGGGACGGGATGACGGAACCATGAGATCTAGATGGGACACGTCATCATTTCCCCCAACCATCCGGTTTAAGCTATAATGATGAATTTCATATCTCAAATTCTAAAACTTCTACATATTCTTATATCGCTACTCATTAAGCTAATGAATAGCTTTAATCAAAAGTTCTCTCACTTATTGAGAGGTAATTCTAGGGGCTTTGTATAGGAAACCTAGAACATCTAAAGTCCTCAACAAATGAGGATGAAATCTTTGGGTAGTATCTTATCTACTATTCCATCACCGAAAATTACACGACACATTTTAAAACACTCTTTTCATGGAAGAGGTTGGTGGCAAATTTTGAGCCCGATTTTCAGCTACTCTGGGATAAATTTTCTTTCCATCTTTGGCTAGTCAATTTAAGCTATAGTAGTGGAGCGTGATAAAATTGATATTTAGAATCAATTATCAATGAATTTAAATTTAAATCAATTATATATGTATGTTTGTTATCGATGGATCTTCAGAACACTGTTTATTATGCAGCTTAGTCATAGAGCCAATATTTGTTTGCCTAACGCTGTAATCAATACTGGGGATGTTGGAGATCTTGAACACGTTCATCGGCTAGGTTGAGAGATCCATCGGATAACGTTGTAATCAATCGGGGATGTTAGCTTATTTAATTTGATAGTGTAGACTTCCCGGCCATCAGTTGAATAATCCTCCACGTGAATCATCGCATATTGTACACACCAACTGTGCATTGAGGATGACAATTGAATGGACACTCTACTCGAGGTTCCTCAAAAGAGAGCCTTTGTACTTAAAAGATTGATTCATTCTAAGGTGTCGTCAAAAGAGAACCTTATTTGGTGAAAATTTCATCATACTTGTGCGACAATTTGAACCTTTCACACTAAGTTATGATATTGAAGCCTCCTCTTATAGAGGAAAATTAAGTAGAAGGCAAAGGAGAAGAAACACTAAACTGCGAGTTGAGTTCTCATCATAAGTCATACAACTAACCAATAGGAGCGAGTATTTCTACCAATAAATTTGAAATTTTGAGATGAGTGAAAAGGAATAGCTCTCTTGGTGATGTTAGATGGTATTTTGGGCTCAACGGCTTCGGTTTCAACGAATAAACAACATGAAACTCTATCTACTCGAACACATAGAGTTCTGAAAGTTGTTAAGGAAAAATATCTTATGAAAAACAGGTATCAAATGTCAATTATCAAAGAAGTCAAAATTGCTCCACTACAAAAGCTATAATCGATTGGCGGTGAGCTCAAGATCTAAGTAATTTCTACATGGTGAGCATCGGTGACACACAAACCATGTGTTGAACCTATTTTGAAAGGTCGGTAGAGAAAATAAATATAGAGGCCAAAGGCTCGAGAGAAGAGATGCGATGCTTCTTCATATGGAAGCAAGTTAACCTAGAGGATGAGGAAAGAGAAATGTTAGCATGCTTCTATTGTTCAAGAAAATTGTACGACCGGTAGAACTAGAAATGAGTATTTTAATCCATAATAGGTTTGACAACCTAAATATGTGTAAAAAGGGATAACTCTACTAGTCAAATCAAACAGTCCTTCTGGACCCGACAACATTAAGATCTCAGATTCTCTAGTGAGAAAATTTGACACTATATATGTAAGAGTGTATTGGGTCCTCAAAGTTGCTAAGGAGAAAAGGACTGATAAAAAAAATATATGAAGGTCCTATCATCAAGGAGGCCAGAGTTGCTCCTTCAAGGAGACCTCCTCAACCAAATAAGATGTCTACTAATTCAAGTCTCACGGTGAGCATCGATGCGTGACACTTGGACCACATGTCCTAGAATTGTCAAAAGTCCCGACAATAATGAGCAAATTTGGAGGCCAAAATCTCAAGTGAAATTCTCTTACAAATAGACAACATCATGACATCACTATACTCACAAAATCCACTCTTTATGCCAAAGTATTTGGAGCTAAAGCAGTCTTGCCACTTGAAGTTGAACTACCTTCACTCTGAGTAGTCATTCAACATAATCTCACTCAAGATGAGAATGTCTGTCTACAGATGTGAGAATTTAGTGGACTTGACGAGGTCAGGCACCAAGCTCAATAAAATCTAGAAGTCTACCAAGCAAAGATGTCCAAAAGCTTCGTCATTATATGTTATCTCACAAGATTACCCTCATCTCGAGGATTGATCCGCTGAAGTACTTGATGATAAGACCAGCGTTGACAGGTGTCTTGGCAAGATGGGTAGTATTATTTCTACAATTTGATATCACATACGTTCCGCAGAAAGCAGTGAAGGGACAAGTCTTAGCATGTTACACATCTATCCCCTATGGACTCTTCTCTTAATGAGATTTGCGCGAGCAAATTATGCTCATTCATGAAAGAGAAAAATCACAAATTTAGAAAATATACTTCGATGGAGCCTCATCGATCAAACAAGTCCAATCTCTACATTTTCCAAGAGCAAGAGCAGGAATTGACATCATCTTCATAACACCAGAAGGAGGGATAATGAGACGATCATATGGATTGACCAAGCCAAGAACTAATAATGAAGATAAATATGAAGCATTAGTAGCAGGTCTGGAAGAAGCTATTTTCATAGGCATTGACTTGTATATTTTGGTGATTCTCGACTATAAATCAAGTACTTGGCATCTATAATCAAGCTTGAGTTATCTTTCTATCACAAGCGAGTTCTCAAGCTTATGAAGCAGATACTAAATATCATACTAACTCGAGTTTCTCGATTCGAGAATATCAAAGCTGATTGCTTAGCAAAATTAGATAAGGAAATGACAAGTATGAATGGTGATTATATCATGATCAGCATATTTACTCGATGAGTTCTAGAGCCGATAAAGTATCAATCCCAGGTAGAGGGGTTACCAAATCTGACTCAACAGGATGTGACTCAGGTTGCTCCTCATACTCCCCAAAATCAACAAGAAGTTGTACCAAGAAGAGCTAAGAATGATATTTCCTCAGAAAAGCAGTGTGAAACCTTTGTTATAGAAGAGTCAGGTGATTGGAGGTAACCCTTCATTGACTACTTTAAAGAAGGCAAATTACCAAACGATAAATCACTAGCAGCTCAAATTGAAAAGAGAATGCTACGTTATGCTTTCGTCAACAACACTTTATATCGTAAATCCTTTGAACAAATGTGGATATGATGCCTAAATGTAGATGAAGCTAGCAAAGTGATAGTTGAAATTCATGAAGGACTTTGTGGTGCACATCAGTCAGGTCCCAAGATGGCAGTAAAGATCAAAAGGATGGGCTATTATTGGCCATCTATGGTGAGAGACTGTATTAATCATGCTAAGAAGTGTCATGAGTGTCAAGTACAGTACATGAATCTCATCCATCGACCTCCAAATCCATTACACCCAACAATAGCATCGACCATTCGAATATTGGGGTATAGAT